>JALAZF010000389.1:5650000-6136927 GCA_022829125.1 Lathyrus tuberosus | reverse complement strand
AAACAAAAGGATGTTTATGTATACATGTGTATGCCATGATATGATTGTCATTTTCCACTCATTTTTTGGTACTTGTATTTTTAACTTCCAACTATTATGCTAAATACTAACGGTTCACATTAGTTTTTTAAGGGGTTATATTGTAACAAAAATTAATAGAAATTGTAACAATTGAAAAAGGATAAAATTGGAAGAAAAAAGCCAACTCATTTTCTCCTATCCCTTTATATATAGGTATAGATGTTGTATTGCACATCGAATTAGAAAAATGCATTCAATTTCATAAAAAAGATTTTAATGGTCAATTCTAATGCCATTTAATGCATGCTAACATATCAAAATGTATTACCATGTTCACCAAAACAAATATTAACTTCACTCATGTTCAAAAATTAATTATCAATCCATTTGGTATTTGCCCATGATTTTATTGACATTATCTGCTTATTCTATATAATTAAAACGCATAAAACTAACCACAACAGAGATTGACACTGAATAATTGTGAAAACTGAAAGCAAAATGCAGAAGGAGAGAAGATAGACATTGACAAAGACTGAAACTGAGTAATTGTAAAAATGTGAAAATATGTATTGTTCCGGACTGGACCAATGACTAGGCATGAACCAATCCACTTCTGCTCCCAGAATGACCCAATTGCCTATGTCCAACCAATACGAGGCAACATTTACCTTTCTGCCCTCTGCCGGGCACATATGCTCAGAGGGCCCACAGGGTCACCAGCTCCTTCTCGGCATTCCTGCCCGTCATGCACGACTCTAGCATCCAGAAACAGTCACAACGCTCGTGCCCTGAATTGCATCTTTGCACATGGCAACGACTAGTTTCGAGCACCTCTGCCCGTCCTAACGGCTAGTTTCTGGCAGTTACCTATTCTTTGGGAAACGATTATTTCGCCCCGAAATAGAGATTGTTGGTCACGCGCTGGGGGCACTATAAAAACCCTCTCATTTGAGAGGGTCAGGTATTCTAATTCATCCTAAGAAATACATACTTTGTACTTGCCTTTTCCTCTCCCGATTCTTACTTTAGCATCGGAGTGCCTTGCAGGTACACCCCCTCCTCATCTCATACACCCGGCATCACAAACGTCTTCTTGACCCACTTCAGGTTCTGATCAATCGTCAAGATCAGTGGCGCCATCTGTGGGAAACTTGTTATCCCCGTCTTAACATCCATCTCATATCAAAGACCAAAATAGCTCTCTGTCCAAGACTCCGATCATGGCAAGCCAAAATCACGTTCGTGACGCTCGCAACCCTGCCTTTCTCTCCGCTAGTAAGACTAACACTGACGGAACGATACCTTTCTTCGGAGGCAACGCCCACCATCTGAAAGATGGGGCCACTCGTCTCCCTCTTCCACTCCCACTGATCGTGTTGAAGACCAGCCCTCCCTGGACCTCCAGCCCGTTTCAGTTCCTCCCAGCGCCGATTCGGCTATGACGGCCGTTCTTGAAGCTCTTAACAAAACTAACCTCTTAATCCTCCAAAAAAACGAGAGGATTGGGGCCATGGAAGAATCTGCTCGACCAAGATCCCCAATGATCCAGATGTCAACCTTGATCGTTAAAATAGCAAGTGTACTATTTTTACGATGTAGTAATAATAGGGGTTACCCCCAGAATCGATCTAGAGGACTGCGCGTGATTGTAAGTGCAGATGCTAATTCAAGTAAACAAAAGTTCCTTGGGTTTTGTTTGTTTTAAAGGTATAACTAACAATAATAAAATGAACAAAATTATAAACTTGACTCAAAACAGATACGAGAAGCATGTTAGAGGAAGTGTATGAATTGCACTGCAAAAACTCTAAATCCTTATTCGATGAAACATTACTCTAAACAAACCTTACCGATTCTTAAGGTTATTTTTCCCTAATTCCTTAGCACAAAAACCTTTGAGATTCTATCTTTACCCTAATTCCTTAGCAGTAAAGAAAGAATCACAAGCATTATATTTGATCAAGAATAATTTGATTATTACAGGGTATCCCCCATTCCTAGGCAATATCTCTGTAATATTATTATGCAAAAGCGTTAGGTTGGTTGGTCCGACCCAAACCCTAACCGTAAATCAATTTCAATTTGTCCGATCGAAAAGTGTTAAAAACATTGCATAATAAAAGATTAAGGGAAAAAGTAATATTTCATAGAACAATGAAAATTCAAGTCATTACAATGCAATTCAGGGACACCCCCTAGCATTGGGGGGTTTAGCTACTCATAATATTCAAAGAGATTACAACAGCTAAATTAGACATTACAAGATAAATGGATGACTTTGATCTTCAATCGCGAGTGCTCATGAAAATCTCTGTTCTCGGAATCCCTTAAAAGCTCCCAATCTCTCGTTGTAAAATTCTTTCGTATTCTCCAAAAAAGTGTCTTCTCCTCTTCCAAATCCTAGCCTAAGTAATTCCCAATTAAACATAATAGTGTGGAATACCCAGAATGCCCCTTCAGATCACTTAATCTAAAAATCATAAAAAATTTGCAATTTGTCTCGCTCAGGCCAACACGGGCCGTGTCAGTCAACACTGCAGGTTGTGTTAGCCCTTTGACCCAAGGGAAGAAAATTTTTATGCTCCAGACATGCTGACACGGGCACCCGTGTCAGCCCCCTGCCATATCTTCAACATCGCCTCTTCTTGGTACTCTCCTGACACAGGCCGTGTCAGGCGACACGGGTGGCCGTGTCAGGCGACACGGGTGGCCGTGTCAGGCTACTGTCTTCCTACTTAAAACTCTTCCGAAACTTGCGATTTTTATCGTTTTTTCGCTCCGATTCCTCTTGAATGTTTGTATGAACCTGAAAACACTAAAGAACACAACCAAGGCATAAAATGCGGTAAAAGAGATATAAAACAAATAAATAATAACAAAAGATTAACTAAAATAAACAGTAAAATAACGTATGAAAACCACCGATCAAACTCCCCCAAACTTAAACCGTTGCTTGAACTCAAGCAACAAGCTTGCATACAAACTTCCTAGATTAAACAGTACCATTCAAAAGAAAAACTTGTGAAGGTAAGGTGCGTCGATACTCAATCGTGAGCCTTTGTTCCGATTGGCTCAAATTAGTTCTCTTGGTAATCGTCCGTTAACGAAGGTATTACCCAAACACATACCGTGATAAAACCATGGACCTAAATCCCCCTTTCGGTTACCTCTCCAACTATGCTTTGGGATTAAGTCTTTTCTTCGATTTTCTACCCCTTTCATTCGGATAATCAAATTAAGGCATTTTTTTTTCCTTTTCCCTCGCATGACAAGATTGATCGAAACTTTTCTAGGCACCACTATATTCTTTCTCGCACATTGGTGTTTATTATTCTATTTTGGGACAACAATTGAGACTCAACCGCCGTTAGGCTAAGTAACCTGGTGAGGGTTACGCTACTTAGAAGGACTAGTTGTCTTTATCGCCATTATTCACTTTTTTGGCGCCTTAAGTCATTCTCTCAATCAACCTTATACATGTAATTCTTTTTAGTCATGTCGGACCATCACTATGAACTAATCGGGGAATACTTCTCAAATCCAAGTACTATGGCACAAATCTACACGTTTGACTCGTTTTCTTACTCCGGGGAATCTAGGGTGTTCGGATCATTCCTAAGTTGTCAAACTTTTCCAATGTCCCTAGTTTTAACTTCTCTTCCCTCGAACTCTATATACTTTACTGACTACCTTACACATCATATAATTCACAAGAAAAATTTTCGGCTCTAATTCGAGGATGATCCCACAGCGGTTTCCATAAAAAAACATACAAAAACACAAATAACAAGTCTAAACGGAAGAACTAAAAATAGTAAATCCTCCCCCAAACTTGAACTACATATTGGCCCCAATGTGTTAGAACAAGGGCGAGAGAGGTCACTTATAGAGATCCTTACTAAGGATGCTGACGGTAATGCAACACCACTGCTACATCATCGTTTGCACATGTAGGATCCGGATTATTTCCTGCAACCAAAACAAAAAACAAACAACAAAAAGAAAGTAATTAATCAGATAAGCGTGGGTTGCCTCCCACGTAGTGCTTCGTTTAACTTCGCATGGCTCGACGGGCAACTACTCAATGCTATGGGGGATACTTCAGCTTACACGTTTTGTTACTTGGCATTTCCGCAGCAGAGCACTGGTCAGATTCAGGAATAAGAGCTACATTGTGATTCAACTCACATCCAACTTCCACATTCTTCCTTTGATGTTTTTTTTCTCTTCTTTCTTTGATGTTTCTTCCTCTTATTGACTTCTTGACTGGATTTTGGAGTCTTGCTAGGTGCAATAGATGACTCAGATGCTGCAACCTGATGGGTTATTCCAGAGACTTTTTCAAGAAGTGGTTTTGAGCTTTTGCTTTTTCCCACTGTTTAGATCATTCCAACTGCGGGGTGATTACTTTCCTCTTGACCTTGCTTCTCGAGTTCCAACACTTTCAAGGTTACTTCTTCCTCAAAATACTTCAAGGTTAAAGTACCAACCTCAATATCCACACTGCACCGACTAGTCATCAAGAATGGCCGACCCAGTATGATAGTAGTCTCCTCATCCTCAGGTAGATCAATGATCTCAAAGTCTACTGGATATGTGAAGTTATCAATAGTCACAAGCACATCTTCTGCTAAGCTGTATGACCGCTTGGTTATGAGGTCGGCAAACTTCAGATTTGTTCCCGTTTCACTTATTTTCTTTATACCCAGCTTTTTGAAAATTGAGAGGGGCATGAGACTCACGCTAGCACTCGAATCAATCAAGACTCTCTTAAAAGTTCTGTCCTTTATGGTGTAGGGATTGATACAGATCCATGATCTTTCCTTTTGATTGGAATTCTCCTACCTTGTGATTCCCCACTACTCTCCTCAATCAGACTCTTTATTTCCTCTCCACTAGGTTTCTTTTTCCCAATGACCTCCTTCATGAATTTCTTATATAGAGGTATTTGTTCAAGTGCTTCAAACAAGGGCACATTAATCTCTAACTTTTTGAACAATGAGCTGAATTTCTCAAAGTCTTTTTCTTGTGTCTCCTTCTTTGTCACTCTTGAGGGGTATGGTAACTTGATCTTAGGTTTAACCGCTTCTTTTCTTTTCACTTCGGTTGGCCTAGCTTCTTCTGGACCTCTCTGACTTTCTCGCACTTCCAAATCTATCTCTATACACTGATACTCATTGGCTCCCCTTCCTTCTGCTTCTGCAACTTTCCGGCTCCTTGTTGTAACAACATTGACATTCTCATGACTCTTCGGGTTTGGTATGGTGGCGCTCGGGAGGGCGCCTGGTGCTTGAGAATTTGCAACTTGTTGAGCTATCTGACCCAATTGAACCACCTGATTCTTTATGGAGGCTGTGGTATTCCTATAGCTATTCCGGGTCTCTTCCTAAAATTGTATGTTATGAGCTGCCATCTTCTCAATGGCAATCTCCCATTGTGCTTTTTGGGGGGCCTGGTACTGCTGTGGGTATTGGTATTGATTCTGATCTTTCCAGGAGAAGTTAGGATGATTCTTTCACCCCGGATTATAAGTTTGAGCGTAGGGGTTATTATGCTTTAGGAATTTTATCTCCTCAATTTGTTGCAGAGTCGCAACACAATATGCAGTATAATGGGGTCCACTACAGATCTCACAACTCATGGGTTGACTAGTTTGAACTTGTGCCACACTTTGAGTACCCACTTTCATAGCCTTTAACCTTCTTTCAACTTCCGCATCAAACTGACCTTCTACCTTCACAACCTGATTATTCAACTTCAAGTCAATCACACCCTCAGATTTACTCACACTTCGATCATATAACTCCAGATGTTCATTTGCTGCAATAGCTTCAATAGTTTTTCTTGATACTAGTAGCAGTGGTGAAGTTGGATGATCCGCCAGCAGCTGTATCAATAAATTGCTTAGTTTTCATTCGGAGGCCATTGACGAACATCTGCATCTGCTCAGTTGGGTCCATGTTGTGAGTCGAACAGGCTACCAAAACCTTCTTGAACATCTTGTAGGCGTCGCCGAGTGATTCTCCGTCCTTCTGTTTAAAGTTCACAATATCATATCTTTTTCGGATATAAACAGAGGCCAAAAAATACTCATTCAAAAACGCCTTCTCCATCTCTTCCCAAGTGGTAATACTCCCAGCAGGTAACGAGTAGAACCATTCTTCAGCCTCTTCCGCAAGAGTGAAAGGAAACATTCTTAACTTTTTTGCTTCCTTAGTGTGTCCCTCAATTTTGAGAGTGGTGCTCATCGTCAGAAATCTTTGCAAATGTTTGGTTGTATCTTCATTAACCTTTTCGGTGAAAGTTCTCCTCTCAAGTTGAGAGATGGTGCTCGGATGCAACTGGAAATTCGGCACATTCACCGGTTGGTTCACAATTGTTAACCTACCAGCCGGTGCATTTGCTCCACCGTAATCACCCAAAAGTCTCTCCGCTGGTTGATTTCCAGCCATAATCACAGTATCTCTATCCGCGTTTGAACCTGTTTCTGAACCTGAATCTGATTGCTTCGAGTGAATAGAAACTCTATCTTCTTCTAGTGTTTGAACTGCCGGTTCTGCTTCTGAAGCTGCCAGTCTTGCTTGTCTACGCCTTGCGTGTAAAGTTCTTTTGATTTCTGCGTCAAAATTAAAATTAGCTGAGGGTTCTCCTCGCATAAAAATGTTAGACACAGATTAGTAGTAATAGGAATAACTGAAGTTAAAATTAAAGAAAATGAGGTAAATATCAAAAGGATTAAAATCATCCAATATGGCATCTCAGAGTCTCCACTGCTTGGTTCAGATGGTCGAGTTGCTTGACAGTAATGTCCCTTAAACCAATGACGTCAAGACGGATAGTACGGAGCTCGTCTCGCATGCCATTGAGTTCTGTACGGAAGGCTTCCAATGTAGTATGGATGTTTTCAGGAGGGGTGATATTAGCATCATTAATAGGGCGGTCTGGAAAATCATGGTAATGTGGAGGTGTTTCGGGGTCTATTTCAAAATCGAAGACATGGTCATCAAGTTCTTTTTCAAGTTGTGGTCCGTCCAAATCATACAGCCAGTTATGGCGGTTGTGCACACTAGTCCGTTCTTGGCCAGGCAATGTAAAGTGGGGTACAACCTCATTATTAATCAGTAGCTGGAAATGGTGTGGTCCAAGGTTTCCTATTAATCCTCTGTTGAAACAGAAGGTGATGTTTATGGACCTATATCATCCTAAAGGGTTTACTCTAGAGAGACGTGTCCTAAATCCTATGGCGTCAGCAATTTTGGTCACTAGGCCACCTATTAGAATGGGACCATGATCAGCTTGAGCAATCCTACGGAGGTTGTCAAGCATAAAGGTAGCCCCATTAACAGGTCGAGATTGAAACACACAAAACAAGATAAAGAGCTCATCTCTGGACACTAGGGTGTCATTCTCAGATTTTCCAAAAAGGGTAAAGGCTAAGATCATATGGAAATATCTGATGGCCGGATTATGAATATTAGTGGAAACCATAGGGTGCGGGTCATGATGTGGTCATCCTGAAATACTACCCCAGAAAAAGTTAAGTTCATTTTCCATAAGCAAATCTTCTTGTGCCGTAGAGAAAACGTCAGGGCCATTGGGGAAACCCAACTGTTCCGCGATTTCTCGGTTGTTAAAATGGCAAGTGTACCCAAACAGCCTGAAGGTTATCCTACCCCTATTAAATCCCATGCCATAATTAGGGTCATAGGCCAGTGAGCTCAAAAATTCAAGAGTTAACCTATGGTAAGTCGAGTGCTTCTTCCTAGCAAAACCCTCCCAACCTATTTGGTTAAACATAAAATATATGCTATCACCTATGCCTAGAGCAGTCAGGGTAGGTCCATGGGCGAATTTGGTTAAAGCCATAAGTCTAAGAGAAAGAGCCTCGTAACGGTGCCATTGGGTAGCGTCCTTGAATAGCACAACCATGGTATCTTCATTATCCATCTTTAAAGTTAGTAGAAAGAATGAAGTCAGTGAAGAAGGAAAAAGGTAGAAAAAAATAAAGTCCTGGAAACATAAAGTAAGACAATCAGCACTGATTTTTAAAATAATTGAAAATACCGCATTTGTTAGTGAAGTAAATTTAGATAAAAATGAAAATGAAAATAAAATAAAAATAAAAATTGAAAATAAAATAAAATAAATGATTAAAATAAAGAAAAACGAAGTAATAAACAAAAGAAATTTTATGGGTTGCCTCCCACGCAGCGCTTTATTTAATGTCGGGAGCTCGACACAGTTTATCAGGAATATCAGCTTAAGGGTATGTCATACCCCAAATTTTGACCACTAAGATTTCCCATCATTGTGCAAATCATCATCACAATATGGATGGATCATTGGTCTCCCCAAAGATGGGTGAGCCTCCACTACAATCAAACTTAGGGTTTCAAGCCCTCTCAAAGCTCTTAGACAAAGGATCAATCAAGGAATGACATGATCTTCAACTTGTCTAACCTCTCAAACATCTACAATGGATCAAAAGGACTCCCACATCAAGAATCAAGCACAATGTTGCAGCATTCCAGATGGATCAAGCCTCACGATCGCCAGTGTCACCAAATTAGGGTTTTGGTCGACCAGGGCCTCCAGATGGGAATTTTTCTCTGGGCATGAGCCAATGCTTCAAAGCATAACCTATGATGCTCTAAGGTACATCATAAACCCAATCACCAAGTCAATTTAACCTCAGGGAATGCATTCACAAAAAATCAGGAATTAGGGTTTCTTGACCTAATTCACCCCTAAGTTGACTTTTGGGGCAAAACAGGAGCCAAGACCTCAATACATGATTTGAGGGTCTCTAATACACCATATTGATCCATTTACAACAATGGATTGATCCAAGAAGCTTGAGCAACAAGTTTCAATTTCATCTGAACCACAATTAGGGTTTTGCGGGAAAAGTCAACTGTAGCTTTGACTTTTGACCAGGACATGCTCCCTAACCCTAGGACATGATTAAATACACCCTATAACACATATGAAATCAATCCATCAAGTTTAATTTAGGTCAAGGACTTGATTTCATAGAGGATTGCACAGTTTGGAATTCATCTGATAAAAAGTCAACTGTGCACAAAAGTCAACTTTGACTTTTTGAGATTTTTCACAATTATGGTTTTTAAACCCTAAAATGATGTTAATGTATGATTGGAATCATCATTCATCAAGAAAAATCAAGAAAAGTGGGATAACTTGTAAAAGGGGTAACCATAAAAAACTTAGAAATTTTCTAAGTTATGGAACAAAGTGGCTAGGGTACCACCTTTGGAGGATCATAACTCCTAAACCACAAGGCCTTTTTTCTCATCCAAAGTTGGATTTGTAGCCCTCATGGCCCTCTACAAAATCTTCAACTACACCTCATTCCAATTCATCATGGATTTTGAGTTATGGAATGATCAAAATGGCTGAAAACATGAAATGTCACTTTTTCTAACACTTAGTGAAATTTTCACTAAGTCAGAATCTGCCTTACTTTTTTCCAAATGTAGGGGAATTTTTCACTTGGATCCCAAAAGTGTCAAAACCAATTATGATCAAACAATTGTTGTATCATATGAGGGCTTTCCAAAATGGCCAAGAACATCACCAAACTCAACTTGAGTCATGAGATATGACAATGGCAATATGCCTTGCTGAAAACTGCCAAGGCTAGGCAGAATTTTGCACTTTTGCTCGATTTGGAAAAATCAGATAATTCCAATCCTTGTCATCACTTTGGACACATCTGAGGATCAAATCTAAAGGGAACAAACACTGATCCAAGCCTCCAAAGTCTTTGGAACAAGAAGTAGCATGCCAAACATAGAAATCCCTAAAAGAGGGACAAGACTCCAATTTTGGATTGGAGCATTTAATGGATGCTTAGAGGTGGCATGGACTGACACATTTGCAACTGAATTCAGTCAAGAATGATCCAACAACTAGGGAACCAAAGGCCTGTGCTCTAACCCTCTAGTCAATGGCTAGAGGAGACTTGGATTCTCATTGATCAACATTGGCCAAACCTCGTTGTGGTTGCCATTCACTATTAATCCCAAAACAAACTTGCTCTACTATAAATAGAGCTCATTTGTGCTCAGTTTGAGTACACCAAAGCCATCAAACAGATGCTTTCCTCAAAATCCCTCTCTTTAGACCAAAATGCCTTCTTTAGCAAGGTAACTCTGAGTTTTTGAGTTAGAGAGCATTTCCATCATAGCTCATGATCCAAACACATTCAATATGTCATATCTAAGCTGTCCAAACTCACAAAAGTGACCCGTAATCCTTAAATCACAAAGTCACCTCTCAAAACCTCAAAATAGTACTTTTGTGCATTTTTCAAGCCATGTCTTGATTCAGTCACTTTCCAAACCAGATAAAACCTCAAACACACTCCAAATGTCATCCTTAAACTGTCCCAAATGGTTCCCCCCATCTGGAACACCATTTGAGAGAGTTGCTATTTTGGCCATTTTAACCCCTTTTGCAAGAAAGGGCCAGTTTGTGTTTTTGCAGGTTCCAACTGATTCCACTCATCCTAAAAGCTTCTAAGGGATCATTTGAGAGTGTCCAAAGCATCAAATCATTTCTGGAACAAGTGGCTTGGCAGATTGCACAGAAAACTCCAAAAGCTCAAAAAGAGGTGAGCATCATGACTTGAACTTCCCAAAATATGCATTGCTTTGAGGTCCACTGATTATGCACATCTTATACATGTTATATATGTTGTGTTTGAACCAATTCATCATGTAATTCATGCCTGTACCAAAGTGTAGCATAGAAAATGCAATTATAGGCCTATTTCAAAACCACTATCGGATTTTGAGGAGGGAGCATGATCTGGAAATAAAATAGCACCACAATTGGATTCCTTGTGAAATTCTAGGCCAGATGCATATAAATTTTGTCCCCAACCATGGAGAAATGAGAAAGTTATGGACCTTCTCGTTTCTTGCCAAAACTTGCCTTGCATTGCCTTGGCCAGGTCTAGAAAACAAGGCAAGCCTTGTATATTTGTTGGTTTGTTTTAATCAACGGATGTATCACCACCCCAGTGGTAAGGCGCGCACCCTATAACCTTGAGGTCGTGGGTTCAAACCCCACCCATGCCATTTTGTGTTTTTTTCACATTTTGCTATTTTTTCCCATATTTTCATGTTTTGTTAATTAATTGGAAAATTAATAACTCTTTCAATTTTAATTATTTTTGATTGGTTCTTTTTGCAAAAAATCACAAAAATATTAAAATACTTTATTCCATAAAAAAATTAAGTTTATATTAGTTGTTTAATATAATTAGTATTTTTGTGAATAAATTCCTTTTTTAATTGTTTTTAAACATTTAAAAGTGAATATTTACTTTGAAAATCAAAACCAAATGAGTTCTAAATCATCTTGTGATTAAAATCTCATTTTTCAAATTTATTTGGTATTTTTATCATTTTTATTTGATTTTCTTTAAATATTTACTTTTAAAGAAGACAAAATTAGGGTTTCTTTGATTTTCACCCTCACAAATCATTTTCAAACACTCATGGGCCTCTAATAGAGTGTAAAACCCAACCCCTCTTTGAAACCAAAATAATTTGGGCCTCAGTCATTGTATAAGTCCCAACACATTTTCAAAAATCTCAGCGCGATCGCCAGTTTAAAATAAAACCCATTGGGCATCTCCTTGAGTTGTAAGCCCCATTCTTTTTCTTTAAAACATTTTTGGGCCTCTAATAGAGTGTAAGACCCACCCCTTTATAAATACAACCTATTTTGGGTCTCACTTATTGTATAAGTCCCGTTGTATTTCAAAAGTTCGGAGCGATTATCGCCCGTTTAACACAAACCCTGGGCCTCTCCTTGAGCTATAAGACCCATCTTTGTTCACTTTCAACCATTTTTGGGCCTCTTGAGAGAGTGTAAGACCCACCCCTTGTACAGAAAACCTTTCTTGGGCCTCAGTCACTTGTATAAGTCCCTGTACAAAATGATAGTGCGATCACTGATTAAACCTTGGGCCTCTCCTTGAGCTATAAGCCCCAATTTTCTTTTCAAAAGGCACTTTCTCCTTTAAATTTGTAACATATTGTTATTTTCAATTCCTTTGTTGAACAACTAACAATACATCATGGAAGCTATACAACCGAGTAAGTGTTTACCCGCTTTCATTTACAGCTTTCATATGTATATAACTGTACTGTGGGGCTGTTTCACTGTAAGTCTTCTTTCATAAACTCATATCGACTGTGTAATAATAGTATAGATATTTAGAGTTTCCCCGACAACTACGTCTAGAACTAGACAGAACCTCGTCTCCCGATGTTCTCCCGGATATTTCAACATAACCCAAACAATAAGAACTTTCTTTTACGTCAATTTTAGATAACTAGATCTAAGAATTTTCCCCCTTGAACCGTTCATTTACAGAAGGCCAATGTTCCAAGTGAAACTCCTTCTGGAACTGTTCATCAGCCTCCTCTTGGGCTTAGTGCAAGGACCCACAGGCTTCCTAAAAGCATCCCCGCCTCCTCTTGGGCATTGTACAAGGACCCGTCGGCTTCTTAGAAGTTTTCACAGCCTCCGCTTAGGCTTTGTATAATGATTCTTTCTCCAGGAAGATAGCCTCCTCTTGGGCTTAGTACAAATTGTCCCTCGGCTTCTTAAAAGTTTTTCTCGCCTCCTCTTGGGCTTCGTACAATTTGTCCCGACGACCTCCTAGAGGTATAGGAACAGAAATTAGTCATCTTAATAGAATAGTCTTTCAAAGAGTCTAGATCTCACTACTACTGTTTCTTAAGCATAGTACAAAACATAAAACCCGTAGACTCGGACAGTCTAAAGCTCCTTTGGATTCCCCGTTTCCTTAGAGAACATGAAATAATCCCGATCCTCTTATCAAATCCATGAGTACAACATTACCCTTATAAGAACTTATTTTCTCTTTTAACCAACATGATGGACCTGTCACTCAACTGAAACAGTTACCCTAGCCTTCTCTTGGGCTTTGTACAATGATTCTCCCTAGCGGAGCAAACCTTTTAGCCTCCATCTCGGGCTTCGTACGAGATACAAAACACTCTCTTGGTGAGTATAAAAGACTCTCTTGTTGAGTCAACAAACCTTTTAGCCTCCATCTCGGGCTTCGTACGAGATACAAAACACTCTCTTGTTGAGTATAAAAGACTCTCTTGTTGAGTCAATATCCTTTTAGCCTCCATCTCGGGCTTCGTACGAGATACAGAAACACTCTCTTGTTGAGTATAAAAGAGTCTCTTGTTGAGTCAACCAACTTTTCAGCCTCCATCTCGGGCTTCGTACGAGATACACAAGCACTCTCTTATTGAGTATAAAAGACTCTCTTACTGAGTCAAACAACCTTTAGCTTCCGTCTGGGGCTTCGTACAAGACACATACAAAAGCACTCTCTTGTTGAGTAAACCCTTTTAGCCTCTCTCTCGGGCTTCGTACGAGACACATAAAAACACCCTCTTGTTGGGTCAATAGCCTCCTCTTAGGCTTTATATAAGGAAAACCCCGGTTGAGCCAATCAACCTTTTAGCATCAAGGTTGTGCCTCGTTCACAGCATACAAACATCAACAACTCCTCGCCTAATTGCTGTAAGCGGCAAGCCTCTGGATTATTTACATCCACGCCACTCTCCCTCTTTTAGCATGAGAAATTCCTAAGGAAAGATGACATTACTCTAAACTGAGTTAAAGTCTTCTCCTTCAGGTCAAAAACCCCTATAAAGGAAATTATGGCATTACTAGATTCACATATCTCAGTTAAAGTAATTCTCCTTTATAATCAGTCACCCAACAGTTGTGACGAACAAACCAAACATCCCCTTTTTAGAGATGAAAAATTCTCTCTAAAGTCAAAACCCTTTAGCTTCATATCTTGGGCTTTAAACAAGATACAAATAGACTCTTTAGCTTCATATCTTGGGCTTTGAACAAGATACAAACAAATCACTTTTAGCTTCACATCTTGGGCTTCGAACAAGATGCAAATCACTTTTAGCTTCACGTCTTGGGCTTTGAACAAGACACCAAAACACCATTTCCTCCCATAGAATAGGAGGAACTACGATCGCTCCGATTTCCCTATCCTGGGAATACGTAGGCATAATATTGCAAAAGAATCTTAGCGAGCACATTAATCAAAAACCCAAAATCCTGTACATCAATCAAAAAGCATCAGCCCTAACATCCTACCAATAGCATAGTCCCATCATTTCAGTCTTAACAAAATAAGCAGAAAGAGGCCCCACTTCCATATAACATCCGTAACCTAACAGACTGCTGTTTAAACTCAGTATGCAAGCAGGGTTAGTTAGAGACATCTATTTCCCTTCCTTTATCAGCTTCAATAGGATAAAAAATGAATCGATTTGTAGTCCCCCAAGAGCGACAGTGCTTTAGAACCACGTCCAAAATCGCTCGCTACAGAAAAGTGGCGCCCACCGTGGGGCCCTTCTTTCTTTCTTACAATTTAAGGTGAAAACCTTGGACAAATTATTTTCATGACGGTTCCATCGGGGAATGTCATTATTGCTAGGATCGGCCCTCACTAGGATCTTAGGTCAAAACCTTTAAGTTGGGAAGGTACCACAGAATGGCGACTCTGCCGGGTAGCTATTTTCTATCAGGATCATAGGATTCATAGCTCTTAAAAAGTCTAGGACATTAGGACAAATATATATACTACTTTTCCTAATTGATATCTGTGTTTATTTTTTTGCTAATGGGAATGCGTGTGATGCTGCATGTGGAAAGATTGAGTATACACCTAGGAAAAACCTCTTTTAGTAGTGCGGAAGCTATTGGAAATAGTTGTCATGCGCTACTACCCTCTTCTGAGATTCTTCGAAATACATCACCTAGCACGGTTCCTAGCCCGCTGATGTTATCTCGACAAGAATCAATGATTTTGAGAGACAGGTACAAAAATCACTAGTATAAACCTTTGGGATGGGTAGAGCCTTGACTTCATGACACCGACCCTTTGACCCCATGTTTTTCCTATGTTTTTGTGTGCTGCATTCATGCATTCATTTTAAAAACATTAAGCAAAGAAAAATTTTCTCTTCTAGTCTCTTTTTCAAATTAAACTAAGACAGTGATTGCAAATGTCAGAGAGAAAAAGATTGCGCTCATGGATTTCGGTAGACGGAAAACTCACAAGTATACCTTCAAGGTTCCAAAACTAGAGGATTTAAGAGGATTAGCAAGGATGATCACTAACCCTGACGCTTTCAGAGCCAAGTATGGAGGTTTTCTACCTCTGTTAAGGGTCCATGTAATTGAAGGAATCCTAGAGGCACTCGTTCAGTTTTACGATCCGGTTTATCACTGTTTCACATTCCCGGATTACCAGCTCGCACCAACGCTGGAGGAGTATTCTCATCTGATTGATCTACCCATTACTGATCAAGCTCCCTTTTCTGGCCTGGAAGAAATTCCAAAGGATCAGACCATTGCAAGAGCAATTTATTTGGATGAGTCAGAAGTCAAGACTCACATAACCACCAAAGGAGGAATCCCGGGTTTACCAGCCAAGTTTCTGGTAAAGAAGGCTCTATACTTTTCTAGTATAGGGAACGTGGCCGCTTTCCAGAGCATCTTTGTTTTGCTCACCTACGGGTTATTTTTGTTTCCCAACATCAATAACTTTGTAGATATCAACGCCATTAAGGTTTTTCTCATTGGAAACCCTGTACCAACCTTGCTCGCAGATGCGTATCATTTTGTACACTTAAGGAATTTATACAGCAGAGGAATGATCACGTGCTGTGTACCCCTGCTATATAAATGGTTTATCTCCCATTTGCCTAAGTCTTCCGCTTTTTGGGATCATAACAGTGCCTTACGTTGGTCGCAGAAAATCATGTCTCTTACCAACTCTGACATAGATTGGTGCAATAGGATTTATGACGGGATCAGGATCATTGACCATTGTGGAAACTTCCCCAACGTACCCCTCATAGGAACTAAGGGAGGAATTAATTACTATCCAGTTTTAGTTCGTCGTAAATTTGGATACCCGATGAGGCATGTCCCGTGTAATGCTCATCTGGAAGGTCTTTTCTTCAAGGAAGGAGAAAATGACAGGGCACTAAAGATGAAAATAGTGCACCCTATGAAACATGTTTATAAGAAAGGATGGGAGTCTCTAGGAAAACCTGAATGTGTCTCGGTGGAGCCTTATCTCCACTGGGTACAAACTAGAGCTCTCAAGTTAAAGATGCCTTATCCTCGTCACGGAGTTCTTACGCCAAGGGAATCTGTCATGTAATTCATGACTGAAGTGGAAAAACTTCAGGTTACTCTCTACAAAGTTCAACAGGAGAGGAGGTCTTGGAAAAACAAGTACCACATTCTCAATGTGGAGTGTACCAAAATACAGCAACTACTAAAGGATAAGGATGCTCTGATTGAGATTTTGGAGCAGCATGCTGTAGAAAATCAAGATGACCAAAGGAATTTGCTCGCTCCTTTCACATGGTAAAGGAATGACAACCCGACAACGGCCCAAGAGCCCCGGTCCAAGAAAAGGAAAGTACCAGAATCAGCACCCGAGTTCTCCTCAGAAAGGACTCAGGGCCCATTAGCTTAGGTTTCTGTTTTCGCACCTTGTAATTGATTGTATTTCCATTTCTGCAATCCCTTGAATTCAATAAAATGGGGATTTCCCCACTGTTTGATATTTGCAATCTAATTGTCGAAGTTTATTTTGATTAAACCAAAAAAATAATTAATATAATCATTGCATTCATCATTCTCACGTCACGTATTCTTCTTACCTACGAATCTCACGTTTGTGTCTCGGTTCTAGAGTCAAACTGTCTCATTCGTACAATACTAGGGCCAATCGTCAGAAAAAGATGGATGATCTCGAGGAAGAGAACAGAGAGTTGAAAGAAGAGATCGACGCTCTGAGAGAGGATATGAGAAAGCTTCGTAACAACATGCAAGCCATGGCAGAAGCTCAGCTACAAAGAACTGTGATCTCAGAGATCACCTCAACGCCCATAGTGAAGAAGTATGATCCTAGGTATCAAATGCAAAAAGATCGTCCCTGGGGCATGCCTATTAACTATATCCCGAAAGGATATGTTCCGCCAATCACTGAAGATCAGGGAATCATAGCAGAAGCCGCTTGGCCTGAAGGTTACAAACTTCGGGAAAACGAAGATGCCAGAGGCATATTGAGGACTCCTGAAGGTTACAAACTTTGAGAAACGCCAAGATTCACTTCCGTAGTAACGATACCACCCCCTGTGGTGCACACTGTCCCAGAAGGACAGATTCCACAGATACCTTCTGGTAGAAATGAAAGTATGTTCGACAGAATGGATGAATTCCAGGAGCAGTTCCTGGAAATGCAGAAAGAACTGCAAGCTATTCGCGGTCAGGATTTATTTGGAAAGGACGCCGCAGACCTTTGTTTGGTCCCCAATGTAAAAGTCCCGCACAAATTCCAAGTACTCGATTTTGAAAAGTACAAGGGTAACTCTTGCCCTCAAAGCCATTTGGTGATGTACGCTCGGCGAATGTCAGCTCAGATAGAGAATCAGGATCTACTGATTCACTACTTTCAGGATAGTTTAACCGGTGCTGCATTAAAATGGTACATGGGTTCGAACCGCGCTACGATCAGCACTTTCAGAGATCTTGGCACTGCCTTCGTCCAACAATATAAATACAATTTGGACGTGGCACCAGACTGAGATCAACTCAGATCAATGTCGCAAAAGGACAAGGAAACCTTTAAGGAATACGCTCAGAGATGGCGTGAAATTGCCGCTCAAATTTATCCATCTCTTGAGGAAAAAGAAATGACAAAGATTTTCTTAAAGACCTTGAGCTCATTTTACTATGACAAAATGGTTGCCAGTGCGCCCAGCGACTTCACCGAAATGGTCGGTATAGGAGTGCGTCTCGAGGAAGCCGTTCGAGAAGGACATCTAGTCAAAGACACTGGGTCGACAAGCGGTACTAAAAAATACGGTAGTGCTCTCCATAAGAAAAGAGAGCAAGATATTGGGAATATCTCTCTCGGAAAGCAAAGGCAACGGTACCAACCAGTAGCAGCTGTTACTCCTGCTATTAACCCCGCGCCTACGTATCAACCTCAGGTTGCACAGAGCTGACCTAATCAACAGCAATATCAGCAAAGGACACAACAACCTCTTCAGCAGGCTCGTCCTCCATACAACAACAACCGTACAACGCGGCCACCAGGGTTCGATCCTATACCCGTATCGTACGCAGAACTATTTCCGTTATTACTGGTCAAAGGGCACATCCAGACCAAGGCTCCTCTTACAGTACCAAAAAATCCGCCTTTTTGGTTTAAGGTGGATCCGACTTGCCCTTACCATCAAGGAGGGCCAGGGCATAACATAGAGATCTGTCTCAGTTTCAAATCTGATGTGCAAAAGCTTGTTAGGAGCGGGGTCTTATCTTTCAAAGATACAAATCCAAATGTTCTCACGAACTCGCTGCCTCAACACGAGAAAGCTGCAGTCAATTTGATAGAGGGAGAGTCTAACAGCAGCTATCAAATTCATGATGTACTCTTATTGAGGACGAATCTGGTCAAGATGCATTGTAAACAAAGTGGATATGGCCATGTGCCACATCATAATTATCACCAGTGTGATATCTGCTCTAAAAACAATCAAGGATGTTCTGTGGTGCAATCAGCTCTACAGGAACAGATGGATCTCAGATGGATCCAAGAGCACCGTGTTCATGGAGTTAACATGGTTTTTACGAATTCCAACATCATTCAAAACCACGACATCCGTGCGATGAATGTCAACTTGGTGGCGATGCACTCTAGGCAAAGGCAGTATCATAATCTTCCGCGGCATGAGTACAATTCCTGTCTAACTTGCTCGGTAAATAAACAGGGATGCTCTTTTATACAAGAGGCCCTCCAACGTCAGATGGATCTTGGATGGATCCAAGACTACCATGATAGGAATCATTATCAAATCAACATGGTTCAGATCTTCGATATTCGCTTGATGAATACCAGCCTGGTGGAGTTACACGCTAAACAGATCCGGATCGGATTCCTGGTATCACATGATTATCAGGGCTGTAAAGCGGGTTGCGAAAATGACCAAGGTTGTGCCTTTGTCCAGGAAATACTTCAGCACTTGTTGAACCACTGGTGGCTTCCAATCTATATGGATGAAGACACCCAGCAAATTAGTATCACTAACGGGAATCCTACTAGATATCAAAGTCAGGATGTTCGGTCGATGGAAACAGACCTCGTAAGGTTACACTGTATTCAAAGCGGATGTGGCCAGGTGCCACTACACAACTATGAGTAGTGTGGAGTTTGCTCAGTGGATAATCGAGGATGCTACCTCGTACGAGCAGCCCTTCAAAGTTAGTTAGACCACAAAGAGATTCAACCATGGTCAAGTTCTGGATCAGTCAACTACCTCGCTGATCAAATCGAGGACGTTGTCATATCTCCGATCATCAGAGGGCTAGGGATGTTTGTGCCATCATCCCTCTACT
Source organism: Lathyrus tuberosus (assembly GCA_022829125.1). NCBI lineage: Eukaryota > Viridiplantae > Streptophyta > Magnoliopsida > Fabales > Fabaceae > Lathyrus > Lathyrus tuberosus. The sequence goes on along the minus strand of JALAZF010000389.1, from coordinate 6,117,373 downwards.
TGACGAATCGAGAGTTTCCAACTGGGAATGAATCGAAATTACGTACGATGGTCAGAAAAATCAGAAGGTGCCCATAGTCATCTATCTACCGGGACCACTACCGTATGAATCAACTAAGGCTATCCCTTACAAATATGGTGCAACAACAGTCGAGAATAGAAAGGAAATTCCGTTACCCTCCATCGTGAATATTGCAGACATCAGTCGAGTAACACGGAGCGGTCGAATCTTCAACAGAGGATTTGGAGAACCTAACAGAGAAAAGGAACCTCAGACAGAAGTTCCCAATCCACCAGTCGGTCAATCCAGTGATCCCGACCTTTCAAAAAATAATGATGAGTTGCTGAAGCTCATCCAAAGGAGTGAATACAACATTGTTGATCAACTGTTACAGACTCCTTCAAAGATCTTGGTATTATCACTGTTACTTTGTTCAGAAGCGCACAGGGAGGCTCTACAGAAAGTCTTGGAGCAAACCTTTGTGGAATAGGACGTAACAATCAAATAGTTCGATAACATTGTCTCTAACATCACTTCCTGCAATAACTTGGGATTTAGTGATGAGGAATTACCTGAAGAAGGTCGCCGTCATAACATGGAACTCAATATTACAGTCAACTGCCAGGACGATGCTTTAGCCAGCATACTGGTAGACACAGGGTCAGTCCTGAATGTTATGCCGAAGTCCACTTTGATGCAATTATCATTTAAAGGACCTTCGATGAGAACCAGCGAGGTCGTCGTCAAAGCATTTAACGAATCTAGAAAAATGGTTATCGGCGACGTCGACCTTCCCATAACTATCGGTCCTCACACTTTCCAAGTCACTTTCCAGGTCATGGACATCCGGGCAATATACAATTATTTATTAGGAAGACCTTGGATACATCAGGCTGGGGCGGTCACTTCGACCCTCCACCAAAAGCTAAAGTTCATCCAGAACGACCAACTCGTCACAGTCTGTGGAGAACAAGCCTTGCTCGTAAGCAACTTATCGTCATCCACTTATGTAGAACCAGAGGGGGTAATCGGAACCCAGTTCCAAACGCTTTCGCTACACAAGGACGATCAATCCGAGGGGGGAACTTCGATTTCCTCATACAAAGATGCTATCAAAGCGGTCGAGAGTGCCAATACAACAGGATGGGGGCGGCTTGTCATTCCTACTGACAATAAAACAAAGAAGGGTCTTGGTTTTTCTGCAACCTGTACCCAGACAGATGCGAACAATAAAAGTTTTCATCCCATTCAGAACTTCTTCCACAACGGAGGCTTCCTTCAACCAGTGACTCAAGAAGTGCATACCATCAATAAAGATGATTCATCCGATACAGAGGAAGAATGGAAGTCCTATCTCAATGAGGACGGTTATATGTCTCAGGACGAAACGCAGACTCCCTTTTACTTTCCTACACAGAGCCTGAGATTTATACCCCGGTCAGATGTCGAAATGATATATAGAGATTGTGATCCGGAAGGATGTCGTGCTCCGCCAAACTCATTAGATGAGGACACTATGATGAAAAGCAACTTTGACCACATCTATTATGGCCCGATGGATGGCCTGCCAATGTGGCAGCCTTACCCAGGAGACTTGGGGCAAGAAAGTCAGCCGAACAATGAAAATCAGCTGAGCATCATTGAAAAGAATACCTGCGTCCCCACCATGTCATGGGATCAACACCCAGGTTATCCTGAAAATACTTTGCACGACAATGAATTCGCAACGCTTGTAGGACTAGAATTCATTAACTATGCTTTTCCCGAGGTCAACGTCATCAAGAGAGATGACTCCTCCAGTTCCAAAGAAGTGTGGGACACCTTGGGACAACCGAGTGGAAAATTCGACTTCATGGTCAAATACACCGCTCCTAAAAGCTCTTGTATCAGGCTCGAAGACATCCAGCAAACTGGATGGGGAGATACAGCTGAGAGTACAAATACTACGCAAAATACAACTGAGGAATCCTCCTATGACCACTCTTCCTGGGAGACTGATTCCAATGATCCTGCTCCACCAGAAATCAGTGTCATTTCTGAAGACATATCAAGGAAGGTACCAGACTTTGTGATTCACCGAGGAGTTCGCCGCCAATGGGTTGTTGTTGATGTTTCGAAGATTGTTCATAAGTCAAAGTAATTCCGTCTTTAACCTTTCACCCTGCCCAGGTGAAACAAATGTTTTGATAGGGCTCGCTTTCTGTAAATTATCCCTCTTCGCTTTGCCCAAAGTGACTGAGTTTTGTTTTATAGGGCTGTAGTTTCAAGAATCGACTTGTTCATTAATAAAATAACGTCGTTCTGTAATTTCCGCATTTATTGCTGTTTTCTCTTTTCACTTTTTCAGAAAATGGTAATCCTAAAAAAACAACTCAAAAAACAATAAACAAGCAGTAAACAAAAAAAACACTACACACACTCTTGCATTCTCTCTATCTCTTCTAAAACAAATCATCACGTCATGCAGATTGCTTGTTGTAAACCCCGTTGAAACATACGATCCAACGCCTTTTCCCAACTTTGAATTCCCGGTATTTGAGGCTGAAGAAGAAGATGACGACGAAATTTCAGAAGAGATCTCCCGACTACTCAGACAAGAGGAAAGGTCCATTAAACCTTACAAAGAGCCGTTGGAAACGGTAAACTTGGGTTCAGAAAAAGAGAGAAAAGAAATCAGGATTGGGGCAATGCTCAGTCCAACTGCCATAGAAAGTCTGATGAAACTTCTTAGAGAGTTTCCCAATGTATTCGCTTGGTCCTATCAAGATATGCCAGGGTTGGATACGAGCATCGTGGAACATCATCTACCGTTAATATTAGAATGTCCGCCAGTAAAACAGAGGTTGAGACGGGCTCACCCGGACATGGCCATCAAAATCAAAGAGGAGGTACAGAAATAGATTGACGCGGGTTTCCTCGCTACATCAGAATATCCTCAATGGTTAGCCAACATCGTACCCATTCTGAAAAAGGACGGAAATGTCAGAATGTGTTTCGACTACAGAGATCTAAACAAGGCTAGTCCAAAGGACGACTTTCCTTTACCACACATTGACATGTTGGTAGACAGTACAACAAAGTTCAAAGTTTTCTCCTTCATGGATGGATTCTCGGGCTATAACCAGATAAAAATGGCGTCGAAAGACATGGAGAAAACTTCATTTATTACCCCATGGGGTACCTTTTATTACAAGGTAATGCCGTTCGGTTTAAAGAACACCGGGGCAACCTACCAAAGGGCCATGACTACTCTGTTTCATGACATGATACACAAAGAAATCGAGGTATATGTCGATGATATGATTGCAAAATCTAGAACAGAGGAGGAGCATGTGACCCACCTGTTAAAACTATTCGAGCATTTGAGAAAGTACAAACTCCGCTTGAATCACAATAAATGCACCTTCGGTATCCGTTCAGGGAAACTTTTAGGGTTCATCGTCAGCCAGAAAGGAATTGAGGTTGATCCTGACAAGGTCAAGGCCATTCGAGAAATGCCTTCTCCGAAAACTAAAAAACAAGTTAGAGGATTCCTGGGACGTTTGAACTACATCTCCAGATTCATATTCCTCATGACCGCGACATACATGCCGATTTTCAAATTACTGAAAAAGAACCAGGATTGCGTTTGGACAGAAGACTACCAAACCACCTTCGACAGTATCAAGGAATACCCGTTGAATCTGCCGATTCTATCACCTCTAGTGGAAGGAAGACCACTGATCATATACTTAAAAGTCTTGGAAGACTCCATGGGATGTGTACTTGGCCAACAAGATGAAACCAAAAGGAAAGAGTTTGCCATTTACTATCTGAGCAAGAAATTCACCGACTGCGAAACTCGGTACACTGTGCTTGAGAAAACTTGTTGCGCTTTGGCTTGGGCAGCCAAACATCTTCGCCAGTACATGATTCATCACACTACTTGGTTAATCTCAGAAATGGATCCAATCAAGTATGTATTTGAAAAACCTGCTCTCACGGGAAGGATTGCCCGTTGGTAAATGTTGCTATCAGAATATGACATAGAATACCATGCTCAGAAAGCCGTTAAGGGAAGTATTTTAGCCAATCATTTGGCTCATCAACCGATTGATGATCAAGAATCAGTCGGGTTTAACTTCCCAGACAAAGATGTCATATATTTGAAAATGAAAGACTGCGATGAACCGCTACCCATTGAAGGGCCAGAACCAGGTTCCCAATGGGGACTAATCTTTGATGGAGCAGTTAATCATTACGGAAATGGAATTGGGGCAATTATCATAACACCTCAACGTACCCACATTCCTTTCACCGCCAGACTTACATTCAAGTGTACAAACAACGAGGCTGAATACGAAGCTTGTATCATGGGTCTCGAAGAAGTGATCAATTTGAGGATCAAGAACTTGGACATATATGGCGACTCATCCCTGGTTATCAATCAGATCAAAGGAGATTGGAACACTTACCACTCAGGACTGATTCCTTACAAAGATTACGCGAGAAGGTTGTTACCTTTCTTTAACAGAATCGAATTTCATCACATCCCTCGTGATGAGAATCACATGGCTGATGCATTAGCCACTCTCTCTTCCATGATTAGTGTAGGTCAATGGAATGACTTACCTAAGATCGACATAATGCGCCTTGAACGGCCCCTTACATCTTCACGATTGAAGCAGTCATAAACGACAAACCTTGGTATCACAATATCAAATGCTTCCTTCAGAAACAAGAGTACCCACCTGGGGCATCCAGAAAGGACGGAAAAACCCTCAGAAGGCTAGCAGGCAGCTTCTTCCTGAGCGGTGATACACTCTATAAGAGAAACTTCGACATGGTCTTGCTCCGATGCGTAGACAGACCAGAAGCAAACATGCTGATAAAAGAAATTCACGAAGGATCCTTTGACACTCATGCCAACGGACACACAATGGCGAGAAAAATTCTCAGAGCAGGGTACTATTGGTTGACCATGGAATCCGACTGCTACAAGTAAATGAGGAAGTGTCACAAGTGTCAGATATACTAAGACAAAATCCATGTACCGCCAACGCATCTCAAAGTTCTTTCTTCTCCATGGCCTTTTTCCATATGGGGAATCGACATGATTGGCATGATTGAGCCTAAGGCTTCAAATGGACATCGATTCATTATGGTTGCCATTGACTACTTCACCAAGTGGGTCGAAGCAGCATCATACATCAATGTAACCCGACAAGTGGTGGTCCGCTTTATCAAAAAGAATATCATTTGCCGTTATGGTGTTCCGAGCCAGATCATTACTGATAATGGATCTAACTTGAACAACAAGATGATGAAAGAGTTGTGCGCTGAGTTCAAGATTGAACACCATAACTCATCTCCCTACCGACCCAAGATGAACGGAGCGGTAGAAGCGGCTAACAAGAATATCAAGAAGATTGTTCAGAAGATGGTTGTAACCTACAAAGACTGGCACGAGATGCTACCCTTTGCTTTTCACGGTTATCGAACATCTGTTCGCACCTCAACAGGGGCAACCCCTTTCTCTCTAGTATATGGCATGGAAGCAGTGCTTTCCATAGAAGTAGAGATCCCATCAATTCGGGTGTTGATGGAAGCTAAGCTTACAGAAGCTGAATGGTGTCAAAGTCGACACTACGAACTGAATCTGATCGAAGAAAAGAGAATAACAGAATTATGCCATGGTTAGTTGCATCAGCAAAGAATGAAGAAGGTGTTTGACAAAAAATTCCGACCTCGCGTCTTCAGGAAAGAAGACCTCGTGCTCAAAAAGATACAATTATTTCTCACTGATTCTCGGGGTAAATGGACTCCGAATTATGATGGCCCCTTTGTGGTCAAGAAAGCTTTCTCAGGCTGTGCCTTGAGACTCGCAACCATGGACGGAGAAGAATTTGTCTACCCCACAAATGTTGATGTAGTCAAGAAATACTTCGCCTAAAAAAAAACGTCTCGGTGGATTGAAAACCCGAAAGGGCGGTCCAGGCAAAAATTAGAGACAAAATAATAAAAAATCATCCCGGTGGATTGGAAATCTCAAAGTACAATCCAGGCAAAAATTAGGGATAATGGCAAGTAACTATGTCCAACAGAGGCAAGTCCCTCAGCAACAGTTACGTCGTCCATCAGAAAAACTCCAGTCAAGGTCATCTTCGACAGAAGCTCAGGATGCCCCGAATTCAAAGTTGGTAGAAGGATAGTGGTCGTTATGTTTCAATGTAGCCCTTTTCCCTTAAATTACCATTTTCTAACTTTGTAAATACTCTATGAAATCACGCGTTTGGCTGATTTCCATCCTATCAATAAAATTTAAGCCCTTGTACTTTTGTTTGCAATTCTTATTTGTTTTAGCTTTATAGAACGACGTTTTTAACATGATCAACGATTCTTGAAATAAAACAAAAATGAATTTAATTGATAAAAATTTTCTGCTTTTAAAATAAAGATGGCAACTTCTTTTGACTGTTGAACATCGAAAGAACATCATTTGCGTCTCGAAAGGTGTTTGAGCTTCAAAGTGTAGAATCAAAGTACTCCTTCTAAACCAGTGCGCCTGAATGAAGGATAAGTTATGTCAGATGCAGATACTCCATCTGACATCCCCGGCAGAGTTCTTACCTCCTAAGCCCGACCAACGGTTGTTCCCCGCAGGGACTATATCTCCTAAGCAAGGCAGAATTCCTATCGTGAACCAGTGATACTTTTCGTCTCCCACAATGGCCGAGTATCCAGTCATGTTCATCTATTAGTCTGTATGTCACGTCAGTTTTGTCAGCATAAACATACATACATCATGCATTATTGATTTACATTCGCATTCATATTGCATCACTATCTCTCTAGTCGGTCTTATCCCCTAGTAATAAAAGTCTTCACAATCGAGTTGTCGGTTCTTTCCTCGTCAGGAAATGGTGCGCCTACCCTACATCTCTCCTCCAGTTTATTTCTGGGATGAAGTTGGCCCTTGACCACTTTGATAACTTGAACCTCTGAAAGACCAGAGAAAACGTTCGACAAATGTCACTCTTCGCCATTGAAGATGATATCGTCGTTTCCCTGATTAAGGAAAATCCCCAGAGAAAGCCACACGACTAAAGACTCTCAGCAACACATTGGTTTTTCTCTCTAGAAAGTCAATGTTAATGAAGTCATCGGCACCTCAAAATTGGATCACATCACATGGCATTCCTCTGAGAAGATCTCGAGAAAAGTATGATGTAATATCCCCAAGCGGCAGCAGTCTCTCAAGAGACCTGCTTTCCCCAGTAGAGTCAACAAATGGCATTTCCAACAGAGAAGTTTGTACCCCTCTAAAACTCAGACGACTGGGTTTCCCCAGCAGCTCTGACATCAAAACTTTTTCCCATCAAATGGCATCTCCCCAGGAAAATTCGGCGAGAAGTTTGAGGAAAACCGCTACGCATAGCGTCCCTTGTCAATAAAGTTTATTGACAAAAGAAACTGAGACCAGTTCCTTGGTAGGAAACCAGGATCGAGGGGAAGATTATTTCAGAAACTGAGACCAGTTCCTTGGTAGGAAACCAGGATCGAGGGGAAGTTTATTTAAGAAACTGAGGCCAGTTCCTTGGTAGGAAACCAAGATCGAGGGGAGGTTTATTTCAGAAACTGAGACCAGTTCCTTGGTAGGAAACCAGGATCGAGGGGAAGTTTATTTCAGAAACTGAGACCTGTTCCTTGGTAGGAAACCAGGATCGAGGGGAAGTTTATTTCAGAAACTGAGACCAGTTCCTTGGTAGGAAACCAGGATCGAGGGGAAGTTTATTTCAGAAACTGAGACCAGTTCCTTGGTAGGAAACCAGGATCGAGGGGAAGTTTATTTTAGAAACTGAGACCAGTTCCTTGGTAGGAAACCAGGATCGAGGGGAAGTTTATTTAAGAAACTGAGACCAGTTCCTTGGTAGGAAACCAGGATCGAGGGGAAGTTTATTTAAGAAACTTATACCAGTTCCTTGGTAGGAAACCAGGATCGAGGGGAAGTTTATTTCAGAAACTGAGACCAGTTCCTTGGTAGGAAATCAGGATCGAGGGGAAGTTTATTTCAGAAACTGAGACCAGTGCCTTGGTAGGAAACCAGGATCGAGGGGAAGTTTATTTCAGAAATTGAGACCAGTGCCTTGGTAGGAAACCAGGATCGAGGGGAAGTTTTACCTTTTCTGAGCATCATTGCTTAGCAAAAGAAGAAGGATGCGCGAACTACCATTCTTAACCATCATCAAAATTTCGGGTATTCCTATATTTAATCCTCTTGCACCCTGAATGCCCGAATACCTTCGCCATTCACACCTTCGGGTCCAAGAAGATTAAATAGGGGCATCTGTCATACCCCAAATTTTGACCACTAAGATTTCCAATAACGCCCCAGTTTTGTCAGTTTTTATTTAATCGAGTCGTTTTGATTATTTTATTATTGTTTTATTTTATTTTCGACTTTTATTTGGAAATATGTTATTTTTCAATGTTGTGATATTTTATCGGGTTTTGGGAACGTTTGCGAGATATTTGAGTGTGGGGGTATTTTGGTCATTTCATCTTATTTTTCTTTAAGTTAGAAAATAGAAAATAGAAAGAGAGAAAAATAGAGAGAAAGAAAAAGAGAAGAAGGAAAAGGAAGAGAAAAGAGAAGAAGAGAAGAAAAGAGAGAAAAACTTGGAAATCAAGAAATCAATCTCCCGACTTTTCTAAACACGATTAAATCGGGTAAGGGTGCGAAACTCGATTATTATATGCTTGTGTATGATTATGTATGTATGTTTTTGATTGTTATTGGATTGAAATGGAGATATATAGTAAAAACCATAATATGTAGAAATTGATTAGAAATCGATTAAATTGTGTCGGAAATTATGTTATCAGGTCCATTATTGTTGATACAGGGTAGATACATGTTGTTAGACATTGTATTGGTAATATTTCTGGTGTATAGGTGAAAATTGGATGGTGTTGGGGTGGAAAACGCAGAACAAAGTTCTGCAGAATTTTCTGGATTTTCCACAGCCCATACGCGTATCACTCAAGGCAATACACGTATTGGTCAAGGCAATACGCGTATGGCATTGAAGAAAACTGGGCAATACGCGTATGGAGCTTCATTTCGTTCGGCCATCTGTCCATTTGCGTATGGTACGCGCAAGACTTTAGGGCAGTACGCGTATGGTGTTGGGCACTACGCGTATTGGACTTTTAAACGTGAATTTTGGGAAAAATGGGTCTCTGCCCATACGCGTATGACCTTGGCAATACGCGTATGGAATGGGCGAGGAATCAGGGCAATACGCATATGGCTCAGGGTAATACGCGTATGGTCAGGAAAATTGCAAAATGGGGTTTTTTTCGCGATGTCTTTTCTTGTTTAGTCCGTAACTTGTGTTCCGTTTATCCGTTTTTAACATTCTTGGTATCGTTGAGTAGCTATTGAACCGTACTTTCGTATTATAATAATTTTGATATTGTTAGCCGATTTAATTATGTCGAGAATTTGGAATAGTGTCGTTTTGTCGACTTTTGTCGTTATAATTGTGTGTAATTGATGTGTATCATGTAATGTGCTATTGATATGGATATGGTATGAATTGCGTGCTGTTGTATGGTATAAATGCATTGTTTTGGGCTTGAATTGCAAAGCATGATTTATGTTAAGTGAGATGGTTGCATATATGTGTGCATTGGAATGTCATGAGTCATTGTATGCCAAGCATCATGATATGCATTCTTGTAATGTCGTGTGCCCATGTGGGGTGTGAGCGACGAATCGATTCCGGAGGGAATCTATTATAATATCGTGTGCCTTATACAAAGAGGTGTGAGCGGTGATTATAGACGATCGTGTGCCTTATACAAAGAGGTGTGAGCGATCGGGTCATGTGCCTTATACAAAGAGGTGTGAGCGATCCATAAACGTCGTGTGCCTTATACAAAGAGGTGTGAGCGACGGGGAACATCGTATGCCCGACGGGGAGTTACATTAAGTAACGAGCGATGGTTCCAATAGTTCCTGAGTGAACTGGTGTTGAGAATTGATGGAAGTCGGTACCGCATATGCATTGTATAGAGTCGTTGTGTCGGTCTCTGTGCATTTGCATAAATCATGAATATGATTGACTATGTGTGAGAATTGTGAATGAATTGTTATATGTTGGTGATAATTGCATTGCGTATAATTGATGTGCAGTAGTGATGGATAAATGAGATATGTATTGTGTTGTGTGGCATTTGGATTCGGTTGTACGTTGTGGTGAGAATATTTATGTGTGTAATTTCGTGTTAGTATATAATTATATGCAATTATATTATGATTGTTTTTCTCACCCTTCTGCTGTTTTATAATGCTCTATGAGGCATTGCAGATTAGATGCTGGAGGTCTTTTTATGAAGCTTAGGACTTCATTCTTTTGTCGGTCGGCTCTGATATGTGGCACCGGGTAGTCAGGGGGATCGTTTTGTAGTTTGATGTGTATATGTATATATATCTTTTGGCTTGTGCATGTATGACTTGATGTATGACAAACTTTTTATGATATATATATATATATATATATATATATATATATATATATATATATATGAGATTCAGTACAGATTTTCCGCTTTATTCTGTATTTGAATTGTGGGTAGTAGGAACTAAGTTCCTCTGTTTATTTGCTACCTGCGAGTGTTGCATATCTTTATGGGCAGGTTTATTGTGTTTGCTTCAAATTGATGTGACCCCTCGGTCTATGCTGTGAATTTCTAAATATACTCTGATGAAATTTTGAATTTCCTTTTACTGCTTTATTTAATTGGGGGTATAGATTAGGGGTGTTACATTAAGTGGTATCAGAGCCAGTCCGTGTCAGTTGTGTCAGTCCTTGTCGGTCTTGGTGTTGGATGAGCTGTTTGTTTAACCATAGTTACTGTTATTGGAAATGAACAGAATATGGCTGGTAGGAATGATGCTGCTTTGGCTGCTGCGATTCAAGCAATGGCTCGGGCTGTGCAGGGTGCACCTATTGCTGCAGGTAATGATGAGTTCAGGAAGAACAAACCGCCTGTCTTCAAAGGAAGATATGATCCTGATGGTGCTCAGATTTGGCTAAAAGAGATTGAAAGGATTTTTCGAGTTATGGATTGTGCTGAGGATCAGAAGGCGAGACTGGGTATTCACATGTTACTGGAAGAAGCTGATGATTGGTGGGTTAGTACACGTCATGTGTTGGAAGCTGCAGAGGAAGAGATCACTTGGGCTGTGTTTAGCATTGAGTTTCTGAGGAAGTATTTTCCTGAAGATGTAAGAGGGAAGAAGGAAATCGAGTTCTTGGAACTGAAACAAGGTAATATGTCTGTTGTTGATTATACTGCTAAGTTTGTGGAGCTTGTGCAGTTTTACCCACATTATGCTGAAGCGACCACGGAATTTTCTAAGTGTGTAAAGTTTGAGAATGGATTGCGTCCTGAGATAAAGCAGGCAATTGGTTATCAAAGGATTCAGAGGTTTTATGATTTGGTAGATTGCTGTAGGATTTTTGAAGAAGATAATAAGGCTCGTTCTACTCACTATAAGAGTGTGAGCGAGAGGAAAGGGAAGCAACAGTTCCGTGGTGGTCCGTATGTAACACCAGCTGATAAGGGTAAACAAAGGGGAAATTTTGAGAAAAGGTCAAGTGGAGGAGGAATGTCTGGTCCTCTGAGATGTTATAGATGTGGTGATGTGGGACATTGTCAGTTCGAATGTAAGAAAGATTTTAGGAAGTGTTCTAACTGTGGAGGTTTAGGACACATTGCAGCTGATTGTAAGAGGAACGTGGTGAAGTGTTTCAATTGTGGTGAGCCTGGACATGTTAGTACAAAGTGTCCGAAACCAAAGCAAGCTCCAGCTGGTGGGAAAGTTTCTGCCTTGGCGGGAACTCAGACTTCAAGTGCAGATCATCTGATCAGAGGTACTTATTTTATTAATAGTACTCCTTTAGTTGCTATTATTGATACTGGAGCGACTCATTCGTTTATTTCGTCTGAGTGCGCGAAGCGTTTGAATCTTGTGTTGTCTTCGATAGGTGGTGAGATAGTTATTGATACTCCAGCAATGGGGTTAGTAACTACTTCTTTGGTTTGTTTGAGTTGTCCTTTGACCATTTATGGTAAAGACTTTGAGATGGATTTGGTGTGTTTACCGTTGGAGGGTTTAGACATGGTTTTGGGAATGAAATGGTTGCAATTTAATCGAGTTCATATTGATTGTTATCATAAGTTGGTAAGGTTTCCTTCTCTTGAGGAAGACGAAGACTCGAGTTTCTTATCTACCAAAGAGTTGAAGAGACTTTTGGCGGATGAAGCTCAGTTGTTTTGGTTGTTTGCACATTTGACCGTGGATAGTCAAGTTTCACTTGATGTGTTTCCTGTTGTGTGTGAATTTCCGGAAGTGTTTCCTGAGGCTATTTCAGACTTGCCTCCAGAGAGAGAGGTGGAGTTTTCTATAGATCTAGTTCCTGGTACTAGACCTGTTTCTATGGCACCTTATCGTATGTCGGCATCTGAGTTGGTTGAGTTAAAGAAATAGTTGAATGAGTTGTTGGAAAAGAGGTTTGTGAGACCAAGTGTTTCTCCTTGGGGTGCTCCAGTTTTATTGGTGAAAAAGAAAGATGGAAGTATGCGGTTGTGTATTGATTATCGCCAGTTGAATAAGGTGACGATTAAGAATAAGTATCCTCTTCCGAGGATTCATGATCTGATGGATCAGTTGGTTGGTGCTTGTGTGTTTAGTAAGATTGACTTGAGGTCAGGGTATCATCAGATTAGGGTGAAAGAGGAAGATATTCAGAAGACGGCTTTTAGGACACGATACGGTCATTATGAATATTCTGTGATGCCGTTCGGGGTTTCTAATGCGCCAGGTGTGTTCATGGAGTACATGAATCGTATTTTTCACGAGCATTATTCTAAGTCTCGGGAGGAGCACGCGGAGCATTTGCGTATTATTTTGCAGGTGTTGAAAGAAAGAAAGCTTTTTGCCAAATTGTCCAAGTGTGAGTTCTGGTTGTCGGAGGTGAGTTTTCTTGGGCACATGATTTTAGGTAATGGTATTTCTGTGGATCCATCTAAAGTAGAAGCAGTTCTACAATGGGAGGCTCCGAGATCTGTTACTGAAATTCGAAGCTTTTTGGGTTTGGCTGGATATTATCGAAGGTTCATTGAAGGTTTTTCTAAGCTAGCACTTCCTCTGACCCAGTTGACTTGTAAAGGGCAAGCGTTCATTTGGGATATTTGGTGCGAGGAAAGTTTTAATGAGCTAAAGAGAAGATTGACGACAGCTCCGATTTTGATTTTGCCGAATCCTAATGAACCATTTGTGGTTTATTGTGATGCTTCTTTGATTGGTCTAGGTGGTGTTCTGATGCAAGAAGGTAAGGTCGTGGCTTATGCTTCAAGGCAATTGAGAGTGCATGAGAAAAATTATCCTACTCATGATCTTGAATTAGCGTCTGTAGTTTTTGTGTTGAAGATTTGGAGGCATTATCTCTACGGTGCAAGGTTTGAAGTCATTAGTGATCATAAAAGTTTGAAATATTTGTTTGATCAGAAAGAGTTAAACATGAGGCAGAGAAGATGGTTGGAATTTTTGAAGGACTACGACTTTGGCTTGAATTACCATCCTGGTAAAGCTAATGTGGTAGCTGGTGCGTTGAGTCGGAAATCATTGCATATGTCCACTTTAATGGTTAAAGAGTGGGAACTTTTGGAATCGTTTAGAGATTTGAGTTTGGTTTGTGAAGTGACGTCGGATAGCGTAAGGCTTGGAATGCTGACGATTACTAATGATTTTATGATGATGGTAAGTGAGAAACAGAAGCTGGATGTGAAATTTGTGGATTTGATGTTGGTGGGAGAAAAAGATACGAATAGTGATTTTAAAGTGGATATTAATGGTGTTTTGAGATTCCGAGGTAGAATTTGTATTCCTGATGATGCGGAGTTGAAAAAGATGATTTTGGAGGAAGGACACCGGAGTAATTTGAGTATACATCCGGGAGCGAACAAGATGTACCAAGATTTGAAAAATATTTTCTGGTGGTCTGGATTGAAAAGAGATGTGGCTCAGTTTGTTTATGCATGTTTGACTTGTCAGAAATCTAAGGTGGAACATCTGAAGCCTAGTGGTTTGTTGCAACCGTTGGATATTCCGGAATGGAAATGGGATAGAATTTCCATGGATTTTGTAATAGGGTTTCCAAATACTCAGCGAGGGCATAATGCTATTTGGGTGGTTGTTGATAGGCTGACTAAATTGGCTCATTTCATTCCGATTGACATCAGTTTTTCTTTGGAGAGGTTGGCGGAGATTTACATCAGTGTGATTGTGAAGTTGCATGGGGTTCCATTGAGTATTGTTTCGGATCGAGATCCTAGGTTTACCTTGAGATTTTGGGAAAGTTTACAGAAGGCGTTGGGTTCTAAATTGAGGTTGAGTTCGGCTTATCATCCGCAGACAGATGGTCAGACGGAGAGAATGATTCAGTCTTTGGAAGATTTGTTGAGGGTTTGTGTTCTTGAGCAAGGTGGTGCGTGGGATAGTTATCTTGCATTGATTGAATTCACGTATAATAACAGTTTCCATTCTTGTATTGGAATGGCACTATTTGAAGCACTGTATGGACGAAGATGTCGAACACCGTTGTGTTGGCATGAATCTGGTGAGAGTGCGATGGTTGGACCAGAGTTGGTGCAACATACTACAGAAAAAGTGAAGCTTATTCGTGAGAAAATGAAGGCTTCTCAGAGTAGGTAAAAGAGTTATCATGATCGAAGGAGGAAAGATCTTGAGTTTCAAGAGGGCGATCATGTATTTCTGAGAGTTACACCGGTAACGGGTGTGGGTCGTGGATTGAAATCGAAGAAACTTACTTCTCGGTTTATTGGTCCTTACCAGATATCCGCGAGAGTGGGTGCCGTTGCTTATAGGGTGGCGTTACCGCCGAATCTGTCAAATTTGTACGATGTGTTCCATGTTTCACAACTTCGGAAGTATGTTTCGGATCCGTCACATGTGATTCCGATGGATGAGGTTGAGGTAAGGGAGAACCTTACGGTTGAGGCATTACCAGTTAGGATTTTGGATTGCGAGGTGAAGCGGTTGAGAGGCAAGGATATTGCACTTGTGAAAGTGGCGTGGGGAGGCGCTGCTGAGGGCAATTTGACTTGGGAGTTAGAGAGTCGGATGCGGGAGTCGTATCCAGAGTTGTTCGTCTCAGGTATATTTTCGAGGACGAAAATTTCTAAGTGGGGGAGAGTTGTAACGCCCCAGTTTTGTCAGTTTTTATTTAATCGAGTCGTTTTGATTATTTTATTATTATTTTATTTTATTTTTGACTTTTATTTGGAAATATGTTATTTTTCAATGTTGTGATATTTTATCGAGTTTTGGGAACGTTTGCGAGATATTTGAGTGTGGGGGTATTTTGGTCATTTCATCTTATTTTTCTTTAAGTTAGAAAATAGAAAATAGAAAGAGAGAAAAATAGGGAGAAAGAAAAAGAGAAGAAGGAAAAGGGAGAGAAAAGAGAAGAAGAGAAGAAAAGAGAGAAAAACTTGGAAATCAAGAAATCAATCTCCCGACTTTTCTAAACACGATTAAATCGGGTAAGGGTGCGAAACTCGATTATTATATGCTTGTGTATGATTATGTATGTATGTTTTTTTATTGTTATTGGATTGAAATGGAGATATATAGTAAAAAGCATAATATGTAGAAATTGATTAGAAATCGATTAAATTGTGTCGAAAATTATGTTATCAGGTCCATTATTGTTGATACAGGGTAGATACATGTTGTTAGACATTGTATTGGTAATTTTTCTGGTGTATAGGTGAAAATTGGATGGTGTTGGGGTGGAAAACGCAGAACAAAGTTCTGCAGAATTTTCTGGATTTTCCACAGCCCATACGCGTATCACTCAAGGCAATACGCGTATTGGTCAAGGCAATACGCGTATGGCATTGAAGAAAACTGGGCAATACACGTATGGAGCTTCATTTCGCTCGACCATCTGTCCATTTGCGTATGTACGCGCAAGACTTTAGGGCAATACGCGTATGGTGTTGGGCACTACGCGTATTGGACTTTTAAACGTGAATTTTGGGAAAAATGAGTCTCTGCCCATACGCGTATGACCTTGGGCAATACGCATATGGATTGGGCGAGGAATCAGGGCAATACGCGTATGGCTCAGGGCAATACGCCTATGGTCAGGAAAATTGAAAAATGGGGTTTTTTTCGCGATGTCTTTTCTTGTTTAGTCCGTAACTTGTGTTCCGTTTATCTGATTTTAACATTCTTGGTATCGTTGAGTAGCTATTGAACCGTACTTTCGTATTATAATAATTTTGAGATTGTTAGCCGATTTAATTATGTCGGGAATTTGGAATAGTGTTGTTTTGTCGACTTTTGTCGTTATAATTGTGTGTAATTGATGTGTTTCATGGAATGTGCTGTTGATATGGATATGGTATGAATTGCGTGCTGTTGTATGGTATAAATGCATTGTTTTGGGCTTGAATTGCAAAGCATGATTTATGTTAAGTGAGATGGTTGCATATATGTGTGCATTGGAATGTCATGAGTCATTGTATGCCAAGCATCATGATATGCATTCTTGTAATGTCGTGTGCCCATGTGGGGTGTGAGCGACGAATCGATTCTGGAGGGAATCTGTTATAATATCGTGTGCCTTATACAAAGAGGTGTGAGCGATGATTATAGACGATCGTGTGCCTTATACAAAGAGGTGTGAGCGATCGGGTCATGTGCCTTATACAAAGAGGTGTGAGCGATCCATAAACGTCGTGTGCCTTATACAAAGAGGTGTGAGCGACGGGGAACATCGTATGCCCGACGGGGAGTTACATTAAGTAACGAGCGATGGTTCCAATAGTTCCTGAGTGAACTGGTGTTGAGAATTAATGGAAGTCGGTACCGCATATGCATTGCATAGAGTCGTTATGTCGGTCTCTGTGCATTTGCATAAATCATGAATATGATTGACTATGTGTGAGAATTGTGAATGAATTGTTATATGTTGGTGATAATTGCATTGCGTATAATTGATGTGCAGTAGTGATGGATAAATGAGATATGTATTGTGTTGTGTGGCATTTGGATTCGGTTGTACGTTGTGGTGAGAATATTTATGTGTGTAATTTCGTGTTAGTATATAATTATATGCAATTATATTATGATTGTATTTCTCACCCTTCTGCTGTTTTATAATGCTCTATGAGGCATTGCAGATTAGATGTTGGAGGTCTTTTTGTGAAGCTTAGGACTTCATTCTTTTGTCGGTCGGCTCTGATATGTGGCACCGGGTAGTCAGGGGGATCGTTTTGTAGTTTGATGTGTATATGTATATATATCTTTTGGCTTGTGCATGTATGACTTGATGTATGACAAACTTTTTATGATATATATATATATATATTTATATATATGAGATTCAGTACAAATTTTCCGCTTTATTCTGTATTTGAATTGTGGGTAGTAGGAACTAAGTTCCTCTGTTTATTTGCTACCTGCGAGTGTTGCATATCTTTATGGGCAGGTTTATTGTGTTTGTTTCAAATTGATGGATCATTGTGCAAATCATTGTGCGAATCATCATCACAATATGGATGGATCATTGGTCTCCCCAAAGATGGGTGAGCCTCCACTACAATCAAACTTAGGGTTTCAAGCCCTCTCAAAGCTCTTAGACAAAGGATCAATCAAGGAATGACATGATCTTCAACTTGTCTAACCTCTCAAACATCTACAATGGATCAAAAGGACTCCCACATCAAGAATCAAGCACAATGTTGCAGCATTCCAGGTGGATCAAGCCTCACGATTGCCAGTGTCACCAAATTAGGGTTTTGGTCGACCAGGGCCTCCAGATGGGAATTTTCCTCTGGGCATGAGCCAATGCTGCAAAGCATAACCTATGATGCTCCAAGGGACATCATAAACCCAATAACCAAGTCAATTTAACCTCAGGGAATGCATTCACAAAAAATCAGGAATTAGGGTTTCTTGACCTAATTCACCCCTAAGTTGACTTTTGGGGCAAAACAGGAGCCAAGACCTCAAGACATTATTTGAGGGTATCTAATACACCACATTGATCCATTTACAACAATGGATTGATCTAAGAAGCTTGAGCAACAAGTTTCAATTTCATCTGAACCACAATTAGGGTTTTGCGGAAAAAGTCAATTGTAGCTTTGACTTTTGACCAGGACATGCTCCCTAACCCTAGGACATGATTCAATACACCCTATAACACCTATGATATCAATCCATCAAGTTTGATTTAGGTCAAGGACTTGATTTCATAGAGGATTGCACAGTTTGGAATTCATCTGATAAAAAGTCAACTGTGCACAAAAGTCAACTTTGACTTTTTGAGATTTTTCACAATTATGGTTTTTAAACCCTAAAATGATGTTAATGTATGATTGGAATCATCATTCATCAAGAAAAATCAAGAAAAGTGGGATAACTTGTAAAAGGGGTAACCATAAAAAACTTAGAAATTTTCTAAGTTATGGAACAAAATGGCTAGGGTACCACCTTTGGAGGATCATAACTCCTAAACCACAAGGCCATTTTTTCTCATCCAAAGATGGATTTGTAGCCCTCATGGCCCTCTACAAAAGCCTCAACTACACCTCATTCCAATTCATCATGGATTTTGAGTTATGGAATGATCAAAATGGCTGAAAACATGAAATGTCACTTTTTCTAACACTTTGTGAAATTTTCACTAAGTCAGAATCTGCCTTACTTTTTTCCAAATGTAGGGGCATTTTTCACTTGGATCCCAAAAGTGTCAAAACCAATTATGATCAAACAGTTGTTGTATCATATGATGGCTTTCCAAAATGGCCAAGAACATCACCAAACTCAACTTGAGTCATGAGATATGACAATGGCAATATGCCTTGCTGAAAACTGCCAAGGCTAGGCAGAATTTTGCACTTTTGATCGATTTGGCAAAATCAAATAATTCTAAGCCTTGTCATCACTTTGGACACATCTGAGGATCAAATCTAAAGGGAACAAACACTGATCCAAGCCTCCAAAGTCTTTGGAACAAGAAGTAGCATGCCAGACCTAGAAATCCCTAAAAGAGGGACAAGACTCCAATTTTGGATTGGAGCATTTAATGGATGCTTAGAGGTGGCATGGACTGACACATTTTCAACTGAATTCAGTCAAGAATGATCCAACAACTAGGGAGCCAAAGGCCTGTGCTCTAACCTCTAGTAAATGGCTAGAGGAGACTTGGATTCTCATTGATCAACATTGGCCAAACCTCGTTGTGGTTGCCATTCACTATTGATCCCAAAACAAACTTATTCTACTATAAATAGAGCTCATTTGTGCTCAGTTTGAGTACACCAAAGCCATCAAACAAATGCTTTCCTCAAAATCCCTCTCTTTAGGCCAAAATGCCTTCTTTAGCAAGGTAACTCTGAGTTTTTGAGTTTGAGAGCATTTCCATCACAGCTCATGATCCAAACACATCCAATATGTCATATCTAAGCTGTCCAAACTCACACAAGTGACCTGCAATCCTTAAATCACAAAATCACCTCTCAAAACCTTAAAATAGTACTTTTGTGCATTTTTCAAGCCATGCCTCGATTCAGTCACTTTCCAAACCAGATAAAACCTCAAACACACTCCAAATATCATCCTTAAACTGTCCCAAATGGTTCCCCCCATCTGGAACACCATTTGAGAGAGTTGTTATTTTGGCCATTTTAACCCCTTTTGCAAGAAAGGGCCAGTTTGTGTTTTTGCAGGTTCCAGCTGATTCCACTCATCCTAAAAGCTTCTAAGGGATCATTTGAGAGTGTCCAAAGCATCAAATCATTTCTGGAACAAGTGGCTTGGTAGATTGTACAGAAAACTCCAAAAGCTCAAAAAGAGGTGAGCATCATGACTTGAACTTCCTAAAATATGCATTGCTTTGAGGTCCACTGATTATGCACATCTTATACATGTTATATATGTTGTGTTTGAACCAATTCATCATGTAATTCATGTCTGTACCAAAGTGTAGCATAGAAAATGCAATTATAGGCCTATTTCAAAACCACTATCGGATTTTGAGGCGGGAGCATGATCTGGAAAAAATACCACCACCATTGGATTCCTTGTGAAATTCTAGGCCAGATGCAAATAAATTTTGTCCCCAACCATGGAGAAATGAGAAAGTTATGGACCTTCCCGTTTCTTGCCAAAATTTGCCTTGCCTTGCCTTGGCCAGGCCTAGAAAACAAGGCAAGCCTTGTATATTTGTTGGTTTGTTTTAATCAACGGATGTATCACCACCCCAGTGCTAAGGCGCGCGCCCTATAACCTTGAGGTCGTGGGTTCAAACCCCACCCATGCCATTTTGTGTTTTTTTTCACATTTTGCTATTTTTCCCCATATTTTTATGTTTTATTAATTAATTGGAAAATTAATAACTCTTTCAATTTTAATTATTTTTTATTGGTTCTTTTTGAAAAAAATCACAAAAATGTTAAAATACTTTATTCCACAAAAAATTAAGTTTGTATTAGTTATTTAATATAATTAGTATTTTTGTGAATAAATTCCTTTTTTAATTGTTTTTAAACATTTAAAAGTGAATATTTACTTTGAAAATCAAACCCAAATGAGTTCTAAATCATCTTGTGATTAAAACCTCATTTTTCAAACCTAAAACAAAAATCACAAGTGGTTTATTCAAATTTATTTGGTATTTTTATCATTTTTATTTGATTTTCTTTAAATATTTACTTTTAAAGAAGACAAAATTAGGGTTTCTTTGATTTTCACCCTCACAAATCATTTTCAAACACTCATGGGCCTCTAATAGAGTGTAAGACCCAACCCCTCTTTGAAACCAAAATAATTTGGGCCTCAGTCATTGTATAAGTCCCAACACATTTTCAAAAATCTCGGCGCGATCGCCAGTTTAAAATAAAACCCAATGGGCCTCTCCTTGAGTTGTAAGCCCCATTCTTTTTCTTTAAAACATTTTTGGGCCTCTAATAGAGTGTAAGACCCACCCCTTTGTAAATACAACCTATTTTGGGCCTCACTTACTGTATAAGTCCCGTTGTATTTCAAAAGTTCGACGCGATTATCGCCCGTTTAAAACAAACCCTGGGCCTCTCCTTGAGTTATAAGACCCATCTTTGTTCACTTTCAACCATTTTTGGGCCTCTTGAGAGAGTGTAAGACCCCCCCCCCCCTTGTACAGAAAACCTTTCTTGGGCCTCAGTCACTTGTATAAGTCCCTGTACAAAACGACAGTGCGATCACTGATTAAACCTTGGGCCTCTCCTTGAGCTGTAAGCCCCAATTTTCCTTTCAAAAGGCACTTTCTCTTTTAAATTTGTAACATACTGTTATTTTCAATTCCTTTGTTGAACAACTAACAATACAACATGGAAGCTCTACAACCGAGTAAGTGTTTACCCGCTTTCATTTGCCGCTTTCATATGTATATAACTGTACTGTGGGGCTGTTTCACTGTAAGTCTTCTTTCATAAACTCATATTGACTGTGTAATAATAGTATAGATATTTAGAGTTTCCCCTGCAACTACGTCTAGAACTAGATAGAACCTCATCTCCCGACGTTCTCTCGGATATTTCAACATAACCCAAACAATAAGAACTTTCTTTTACGTCAATTTTAGATTACTAGATCTAAGAAATTTCCCCCTTGAACAGTTCATATATAGAAGGCCAATGTTCCAAGTGAAACCCCTTCTGGAACTGTTCATCAGCCTCCTCTTGGGCTTAGTGCAAGGACCCACAGGCTTCCTAAAAGCATCCCCGCCTCCTCTTGGCCGTTGTACAAGGACCCGTCGGCTTCTTAGAAGTTTTCACAGCCTCCTCTTAGGCTTTGTATAATGATTCTTTCTCCGGGAAGATAGCCTCCTCTTGGGCTTAGTACAAATTGTCCCTCAGCTTCTTAAAAGTTTTTGCTCGCCTCCTCTTGGGCTTCGTACAAATTGTCCCGACGACCTCCTAGAGGTATAGGAACAGAAATTAGTCATCTTAATAGAACAGTCTTTCAAAGAGTCTAGATATCACTACTACTATTTCTTAAGCATAGTACAAAAGATAAAACCCGTAGACTCGGACAGTCTAAAGCTCCTTTGGATTCCCCGTTTCCTTAGAGAACATGAAATAATCCCGATCCTCTGATCAAATCCATGAGTACAATATTACCCATATAAGAACTGATTTTCAATTTTAACCAACATGCTGGACCTGTCACTCAACTGAAACAGTTACCCTAGCCTTCTCTTGGGCTTTGTACAATGTGTAATACCCCGTATTTTTACTAATTTGGACTTTAGAGACTTTTTGGACATTTAGTAGTATTATTTCTAATACTAAGTTTGTTACTTATTTTCCTTCCACTTTCCAACATATAAAAAGAAAAAGAGGAGAAAAAGGGTTTTGGAAGAGAATCCAAGAGAAATCATTATCCATTGATCCAAACTTCATCCAATCATCTCATCTTCATCATTTTCATCATCTATCCAAGGTGGGTTCTAGTTAGTACCAATTTTTAGAAGTTTTGGAATTGTTGGGTTTAGGTCGAATTTATGGAAATCGATGTTTTAACAGTTGGAATTTGATATAAATCGAAATGAATGCTCAATGTGCATATAGAAACATGTATTGATGATTGTTTTGATGTTTTGGTTTGATTGGAAATGTTAGGTTTTGTGAAACTTTGTGTTCTTGAGAAATATATGGTTTTTGAATGTTGTTGATCAAACCTTGCTAGAACTAGGTTGTAGCACCTCTGTTGGTTGTAATTTATGGTTGAGAAGAGGTTTGGATGTGTGGGGAGTTTCTGTTTTGCTGAAGCATTTTTCTGAGTTTTGCAGAGAGTTGTGCGCTTAGCGCGGACAGGGGCGTGCTTAGCGTGACCTGGGACTTGAGATTTTATTCCTTTAGCGAGAAAATTCATAACTTTCGACTCGTTTATAGGATTCGATCATTCTTTATATCGATGTAAAGCCGATAAAATATTCTATGCAATGGAGATGAAATATGTTGATTTTACCGAGCGATTAAATAATTGAGAAAGTTCCAAAAATGATATAATTATGTTTTAATTGTTATATATTATTCTACTATGCGATTATGACATGTCTTACCTATCCTATTATTGTTTAACATGATTGTAAGTGAATATGCATGCAAATATGAAAACGATATAGGAAGAGTGAGGAAACCTCAAACTTGAACTATAGGAGAATCTAGTAAGGAACTAGAAATTGTAGACAACTCTAGATGGTGATGCTCGGGCACGTGTTGTTGGAAGATACATCCTTGCCGAGTATTGGCCTAGTTGAGAGTGAACACTAGTATGGAACATGTGGTTAACCTTTGTGGTTGTGAAAAGGCAAGAGAGGCCTTAAGATGGTGTAGTCTTGTGATTGTCAAATACAATCGTATTTTTGTATGTGATCATGTAATCGTAACCGGAATATTATGAGTGTAGTTTCATGGGTCTCGAGCTCCTCTGAAACGGGTACACAATTACTTGGTAGGTTTGATTCCCTACGTGTAGTACGATTGGAGCCTATGCTATGGGTAGAGACTTGTGATGGTTAACAGGCCATGAGAAGTGACGATTCACGGTTAACAGGCCGATGATCCCGAATCCAATTCGTATGCCAAGTAACTACAAGTATCTATGACTCGGGTCGCCTTCTAGACGTAGAAGCGGTCGGGAAGATGATATGTCTTGGTATGGTTATCGATTAGTGAAGTTGTGAGTTAATGAACTCATGTCATGTTTCCATATAGCGTGAGAATTATATAGTGTGAACTCATGGGTCCTTTTCCCCTTTTCCCCGGACATGAGTTAGGATTATTAGAACCTTGTTAATCCGAGAGAATCCATCAGATAGGTAACTCACTGAGATTTGATGTATCTCACCCCACGATGTTGATGTATTTCAGGTGCTTCAGGTTCCGAGAAGGGTAAGGATAAGGTCGTGTGATCTTTTCCTTGCTTGTTGATGGCTAGCTTCCGTAGCGGAGCTTATTTTGAGATCATTGTTGATCTAGTTCTTAGTTTTTATCTTTTGAACATCTTGTGTATAATATGCCTTAGGTTTTTTGTACTTTGTACTTTAGGGCATTTATTTGTATACAATGTGTTAACTAGGAGCTTATGTGTTTTAGTACCAAACACTTGGATCTATATATAATATTTATGCTTTGATGTATGAGTTTTATATATGGGTGTCACAGTTGGTATCAGAGCAGGTCGTATCCTCGACCTAGCCATGAAATAGTATAAGTATTTCTTTCCGTTTCATATACGTTGTGTCGCCATTGGTCTTAAGTGTTACATCTATGGCATTGAGCCTGATCAACTTAATCCTATTTGTATGACCTTTAGGAACATGGCTGAAAGATATAGAAATACTCGTGGTAGACCCCGCACCACTCCTGAAGGGACAAATCCGCCGGGAGGCGACGTCAATGCTCCTCTGTATCAATTTATGCAACAGATGCAGCAGCAACAGAATCTATTCATGCAGCAAATGCTGCAACAAGTGAAGAGAGGTTTGCATCCTACGGTAGTTGCTCCAGAAGCTGAAGGTGGGAAATTCCATGATTTTATCCGCATGAATCCCCCAGAATTTCATGTTGGATTAGATCCCGTGAAGGCTCACGAATGGATTTCTGGTATGGAGAGGATTTTCTTGATAGTCCAATGCAGCAAAGAGAACAAGGTGTTGTTCGCTTCTCATTCACTGAAGGGCCCCGCTATGAGATGGTGGGAGAGCGCTTCGGCTTTGATGGCTATTCAGGAAGTGCCTAAGGTTTGGGAACAGTTCAAAGTTATTTTCATGGAGAAGTATTTTCCGAGCTCATTGAGGACTTAGAAAGAATTTGAATTCCAACAATTAAGACAAGGTAGTATGACTGTGGCCAGTTATGCTGAGAAGTTTGAAGACATGGCTGCTTATTCTAGGCAGGCTATGTATGCTCCTGATGAAAGGTGGAAAATAGACCAGTTTCTGTTTGGACTAAAAGCTGAAATATCTCATAGTGTATCTCAGAGAGAGTTCACTACATATGCTAAAGTTTTAAGGCAATGCTATGTGGCCGAGCATAGTTTAAAGAAAGTCCAAGCTGAAGGTGTTGCGAGTAGAGTGAATCAAGGGGATCGCGGAAGATCCAACCAACAATTCAGGCCTAGGCAACAATCCTTCAAAGGGAAACAAGTTCAAGATTCAAGGACGAGTACACCTCCTGTGTGTCGCACTTGTGGTAAGAATCATTCTGGAAGGTGTGGTTTTGAAGGGATAAAGTGTTTCCAATGTCAGAAGGTGGGTCATCTGAAAAGAGATTGTCCTTAGAATAGGACTCAGACACAAGGAAGGGTTTATGCCTTAGATGCAAGGAAGAAGAAGAGTGACAATTCCTTAATTGCTGGTACGTGCTTCGTTAACGGATTTCCTTATTTTGTTATTTTTGATTGTGGAGCTACACACTCTTTTGTATCGATGCAATGTATGAAGCGACTTCGGTTGCAGTCCGTTCCTTTGTCTCCTCCTATGGTGGTCACTACCGCCATGGATGAAATAGTTGAGACACCGTTGATGTGTGAAAACTGTGTTTTGTCTGTCGACTGTAGAGTTTTTCAGATTGATCTTATTTGTCTACCGCTTAAGGAAGTTGATGTCGTTTTGGGAATGGATTGGCTTTCTGCTAATTCGGTGTGAAGAAAAGCTCATCATCATTCCATCTGTTGATGCTACCCCGAAAGATATCTTAACAACTATTCTAGAAGGCACGGTTGGAATGATAAATTTCTTGTTCGAAGAAGAGAAATCTGTTCTTTTGGTTCTCACTAAGGAAGGGAGTAGCGACCTTCAAGTTTTGGATATTCTGGTAGTTTGCGAGTTTTCCGCAGTTTTCCCCGAAGATGTCACTTCTCTTCCTCCGGAGAGGGAAGTGGAATTTTCTATTGATCTGGTACCGGGAACGGCTCCTATATCCATTTCTCTGTACCGGATGGCACCTTTAGAGTTAAGAGAATTAAAGGGACAATTAGAGGAGCTTATGGATAAGCATTTTGTTAGACCTAGTGTCTCACCGTGGGGAGCCCTAGTTTTGTTAGTAAAGAAGAAGGACGGCGAGATGCGATTGTGTACTGATTATCATCAACTGAATAAAGTCACCATTAAGAACAAGTATCCCTTGCCAAGGATAGACGACCTATTAGATCAATTGAAAGGAGCCTGTGTGTTCTCGAAGATTGATTTGAGATCGGGTTATCACCAAATCCGAGTGAAGAGTTCCGATGTACCTAAGACTGCATTTAGGACCCGTTATGGCCATTACAAATTCTTAGTGATGCCTTTCGGTGTGACTAATGCTCCAGCTATTTTTATGGATTATATGAATCGGTTATTTCAAGCTTACTTGGATCAATTTGTTGTGATCTTCATTGATGACATTCTTATCTATTCCCATACTCCGCAAGAGCACGAGGGACATTTGAAAATCGTCTTATCGATCTTACAAGAGAAGCAACTTTTTGCCAAGTTAAGTAAGTGAGAGTTCTGGATGTCTGAAGTTAGTTTTCTTGGTCACGTTATATCACAGGGTGGTGTTGCGGTGGATCCGTCGAAGGTTGAAGCTGTGATTAATTGGGAGAGACCGAAGAATGTATCAGAAGTTAGAAGTTTCTTGGGTCTAGCAGGTTACTACAGAAGGTTTATCAAAGGCTTTTCGCAATTAGCATTGCCAATGACTAAGCTTACTCGGAAGGATTGCCCCTTTGAGTGGGATTTGGCGTGTGAGCAAAGTTTTATGAGTTTGAAGGAAAGATTGACTACAGCTCCCGTTCTGATTATTCCCGATCCTAGCAAGTCGTATGAGGTATTTTGTGATGCGTCTAAGATGGGATTAGGAGGAGTTTTAATGTAAGAAAGTCACGTGGTGGCTTATGCTTCTCGACAATTGAAAATTCACGAGAAGAATTATCCAACCCACGATTTGGAATTAGCGGTGGTGGTGTTTACTTTGAAAGTGTGGCGTCACTATTTATATGGAGTACATTTTGAAATGTTTATTGACCACAAGAGTTTAAAGTACCTTTTTGACCAGAAAGAGTTGAATATGCGTCAAAGGAGGTGGATGGAATATTTAAAGGATTATGATCTAGAGCTAAAGTACCACCCGGGTAAAGCGAACAAAGTGGCCGATGCCTTAAGTAGGAAAGTTTTGAGAAAGGCCGAATTGATGATGTTAGAATATTCGTTGTTGGAAAAGTTTAGAGATTTAAATCTTCAATTTGTGTGGACTCCTAATGGAGTGATTATGGGGAATTTGAATGTCAATTCTATGTTAAGAGTTGAAATTCAACAAGGACAATTATTTGATGAGAAGTTGCAAGAGATGCTAAGTCAACCGGGTTTTGTGCACGCTAGCGATGGAATGATTATGTTTAACCAAAGAATTTGCATTCCGAACAATGCAACCTTGAAAAGAAGGATTTTGGAAGAAGCGCATAAAGGTGCTTTTACTATACATCCGGGTTCTTCAAAGATGTATCAAGATTTAAAAAAGGACTATTGGTGGTCCGGTATGAAAAGAGATGTTGCGGTCTTCGTGTCGGAATGTGCGGTATGCCAACAAGTTAAGATTGAACATCAAAGACCGGGTGGATTATTGCAACCATTAGAAATCCCAGTTTGGAAATGGGATAGTATTTCTATGGATTTTGCAGTAGGTTTACCCCGTACGCAAGGTGGTTATGATTCGATTTGGGTGATTGTGGATCAACTAACGAAAGTTGCACATTTCTTAGCCGTGAAGACTACTTTCAAGGCAAGTCATCTTGCAAGGTTGTTTATTGCGGAAATTGTAAAATTGCATGGTATTCCCTCTGATATTGTGTCGGATAGGGACCCGAAGTTTACTTCAAGGTTTTGGAAAGTTTTTCAACAAGCTATGGGTACGGAGTTACGGTTGAGCACGTCTAATCATCCTCAGACGGATGGTCAAACTGAATGAACAATACAAACAATGGAGGATATGTTGAGAGCTTGTGTACTAGAAAGTAAGGGTAATTGGAAAGAACTACTACCATTGATTGAGTTCTCTTATAACAATAGTTACCATGCGAGCATCAGAATGGCTCCTTATGAAGCTTTGTATGGAAGAAAGTGTAGGACACCTTTGTGTTGGGCGGAAGTTGGGGAAGATAGAATCTTAGGACCCGAAATCATCCAAGAGACTACGGAAAAGATTCGAACGATCCGCGAGAAAATTAAGCAACACAAGACCGACAAAAGAGTTATGCGGACAATCGAAGGAGACCTTTAGAATTTGAAGAAGGTGACCATGTATTTTTGAAAGTTACTCCGAGATTAAGACTGAAAGGACCGTTTAAGTCACGAAAGTTAAGTCTAAGATATGTGGGACCGTATCAAGTTTTAGAGAGGATTGGTGAAGTAGCTTACAGATTGGCCTTACCGCCTTCTCTGTCACAAATGCATGATGTTTTTCATGTATCTCAACTTCGGAGGTTTGTTCCAGATCCTCTTCAGCCGATTCTACCTGATACTATTGAAATAGAAGTAGACTTAACGTTTGGACCTCAATCGAGCCGCATTGTGGGAAGAGAAACAAGAGTATTAAGGAACAAAGACATTTCTCTCGTTAAGGTGCAGTGGGATGTAACGCATCCGGGTGATGCAACTTGGGAACTTGAATCGAAAATTCGAGATGCTTACCCTCATCTGTTCAGGTAATCTTTCAATTCGAGGCCGAATTTCCATTTAAGAGGGGAGGATGTAATACCCCGTATTTTTACTAATTTGGACTTTAGAGACTTTTTGGACATTTAGTAGTATTATTTCTAATACTAAGTTTGTTACTTATTTTCCTTCCACTTTCCAACACATAAAAAGAAAAAGAGCGTAAGAAAGGAAAGAAAGAGAAAAGAAGGAAAAGAAGAGGAAAGAAAGAAGAAAGGAGAAAAAGAGGAGAAAAAGGGTTTTGGAAGAGAATCCAAGAGAAATCATCATCCATTGATCCAAACTTCATCCAATCATCTCATCTTCATCATTTTCATCATCTATCCAAGGTGGGTTCTAGTTAGCACCAATTTTTAGAAGTTTTGGAATTGTTGGGTTTAGGTCGAATTTATGGAAATCGATGTTTTAACGGTTGGAATTTGATATAAATCGAAATGAATGCTCAATGTGCATATAGAAACATGTATTGATGATTGTTTTGATGTTTTGGTTTGATTGGAAATGTTAGGTTTTGTGAAACTTTGTGTTCTTGAGAAATATATGGTTTTTGAATGTTGTTGATCAAACCTTGCTAGAACTAGGTTGTAGCACCTCTGTTGGTTGTAATTTATGGTTGAGAAAAGGTTTGGATGTGTGGGGAGTTTCTGTTTTGTTGAAGCATTTTTCTGAGTTTCGCAGA
This sequence comes from Lathyrus tuberosus, assembly GCA_022829125.1. Classification (NCBI taxonomy): domain Eukaryota; kingdom Viridiplantae; phylum Streptophyta; class Magnoliopsida; order Fabales; family Fabaceae; genus Lathyrus; species Lathyrus tuberosus. The sequence goes on along the minus strand of JALAZF010000389.1, from coordinate 6,087,868 downwards.
GCGCGCTTAGCGCGCAGGAGCCCGCTCAATGCGGTTCTGAAATCCTGCAACCCCAAATCGCAGAGAGTTGCGCGCTTAGCGCGGACAGGGGCACGCTTAGTGCAACCTGGGACTTGAGATTTTATTCCTTTAGCGAGAAAATTCATAACTTTTTACTCGTTTATCGGATTCGATCATTCTTTATATCGATGTAAAGCCGAAAAAATATTCTATGCAATGGAGATGAAATATGTCAATTTTATCGACCGATTAAATAATCGAGAAAGTTCCAAAAATGATATAACTATGTTTAATTGTTATATATTATTCTACTATGCGATTATGACATGTCTTACCTATCCTATTATTGTTTAACATGATTGTAAGTGAATATGCATGCAAATATGAAAACAATATAGGAAGAGTGAGGAAACCTCAAACTTGAACTATAGGAGAATCTAGTAAGGAACTAGAAATTGTAGACAACTCTAGATGGTGATGCTCGGGCACGTGTTGTTGGAAGATACATCCTTGCCGAGTATTGGCCTAGTTGAGAGTGAACACTAGTATGGAACATGTGGTTAACCTTTGGGGTTGTGAAAAGGCAAGAGAGGCCTTAAAACGGTGTAGTCTTGTGATTGTCGAATACAATCGTATTATTGTATGTGATCATGTAATCGTAACCGGAATATTATGAGTGTAGTTTCATGGGTCTTGAGCTCCTCTGAAACGGGTACACAATTACTTGGTAGGTTTGATTCCCTATGTGTAGTACGATTGGAGCCTATGCTATGGGTAGAGACTTGTGATGGTTAACAGGTCATGAGAAGTGACGGTTCACGGTTAACAGGCCGATGATCCCGAATCCAATTCGTATGCCAAGTAACTACAAGTATCTATGACTCGGGTCGCCTTCTAGACGTAGAAGCGGACGGGAAGATGAGATGTCTTGGTATGGTTATCGATTAGTGATGTTGTGAGTTAATGAACTCATGTCATGTTTCCATATAGTGTGAGAATTATAAAGTGTGAACTCAAGGGTCCTTTTCCCCTTTTCCCCGGACTTGAGTTAGGATTATTAGAACCTTGTTAATCCGAGAGAATCCATAAGATAGGGAACTCACTGAGATTTGATGTATCTCACCCCACGTTGTTGATGTATTTCAGGTGCTTCAGGTTCCGAGAAGGGTAAGGATAAGGTCGTGTGATCTTTTCCTTGCTTGTTGATGGCTAGCTTCCGTAGCGGAGCTTATTTTGAGATCATTGTTGATCTAGTTCTTAGTTTTTATCTTTTGAACATCTTGTGTATAATATGCCTTAGGTTTTTTGTACTTTGTACTTTAGGGCATTTATTTGTATACAATGTGTTAACTAGGAGCTTATGTGTTTTAGTACCAAACACTTGGATCTATATATAATATTTATGCTTTGATGTATGAGTTTTATATATGGGTGTCACAGTTGATATCAGAGCAGGTCGTATCCTCGACCTAGCCATGAAATAGTATAAGTATTTCTTTCCGTTTCATATACATTGTGTTGCCATTGGTCTTAAGTGTTATATCTATGGCATTGAGCCTGATCAACTTAATCCTATTTGTATGACCTTTAGGAACATGGCTGAAGAACGTAGAAACACTCGTGGTAGACCCCGCATCACTCCTGAAGGGACGAATCTGTTGGGAGGCGACGACAATGCTCCTCTGTATCAGTTTATGCAACAGATGCAGCGGCAACAAAATCTATTCATGCAGCAAATGGTGCAACAAATGAATGGAGGTTTACATCCTATGGTAGTTGCTCCAGAAGCTGAAGGTGGGAAATTCCGGGATTTTATCCGCATGAATCCCCCAGAATTTCATGGTGGATTAGATCCCGTGAAGGCTCACGAATGGATTTCTGGTATGGAGAGGATTTTCTTGATAGTCCAATGCAGCGAAGAGAACAAGGTGTTGTTCGCTTCTCATTCACTGAAGGATCCCGCTATGAGATGGTGGGAGAGCGCTTCGGCTTTGATGCCTATTCAGGAAGTGCCTAAGGTTTGGGAATAGTTCAAAGTTATTTTTACGGAGAAGTATTTTCCGAGCTCATTGAGGACTCAGAAAGAATTTGAATTCCAACAATTAAGACAAGGTAGTATGACTGTGGCCAGTTATGCTGAGAAGTTTGAAGACATGGCTGCTTATTCTAGGCAGGCTATGTACGAGATACAAAACACTCTCTTGTTGAGTATAAAAGACTCTCTTGTTGAGTCAACAAACCTTTTAGCCTCCATCTCGGGCTTCGTACAAGATACAAAATAGTCTCTTGTTGAGTATAAAAGACTATCTTGTTGAGTCAATCTCCTTTTAGCCTCCATCTCGGGTTTCGTACGAGATACAAAAACACTCTCTTGTTGAGTATAAAAGACTCTCTTGTTGAGTCAACCAACTTTTTAGCCTCCATCTCGGGCTTCGTACGAGATACAAAAGCACTCTCTTGTTGAGTATAAAAGACTCTCTTGTTGAGTCAAACAACCTTTAGCTTCCGTCTTGGGCTTCGTATAAGACACATACAAAAACACTCTCTTGTTGAGCCAACCCTTTTAGCCTCTCTCCCGGGCTTTGTACGAGACACATAAAAACACCCTCTTGTTGGGTCAATAGCCTCCTCTTAGGCTTTATATAAGGAAAACCCCAGTTGAGCCAATCAACCTTTTAGCATCAAGGCCGTGCCTCGTTCACAGCATACAAACATCAATAACTCCTCGCCTAATTGCTGTAAGCGGCAAGCCTCTGGATTATTTACATCCACGCCACTGTCCCTCTTTTAGCATGAGAAATTCCTAAGGAAAGATAGCATTACTCTAAACTGAGTTAAAGTCTTCTCCTTCAGGTCAAAAACCCCTATAAAGGAAATTATGGCATTACTAGATTCACATATCCCAGTTAAAGTAATTCTCCTTTATAATCAGTCACCCAACAGTTGTGACGAACAAACCAAACATCCCCTCTTTAGAGATGACAAATTCTCTCTAAAGTCAAAACCCTTTAGCTTCATATCTTGGGCTTTAAACAAGATACAAATAGACTCTTTAGCTTCATATCTTGGGCTTTGAACAAGATACAAACAAAACACTTTTAGCTTCACATCTTAGGCTTCGAACAAGATACAAATCACTTTTAGCTTCACGTCTTGGACTTTGAACAAGACACATAGGAGGAACTACGATCGCTCTGATTTCCCTATCCCGAGAATACGTAGGCATAAGATTGTAAAAGAATCTTAGCGAGCACACTAATCAAAAGCCCAAAATCCCGTACATCAATCGAAAAGCATCAGCCCTAACATCCTACCAATAGCATAGTCTCATCATTTCAGTCTTAACAAAATAAGCAGAAAGAGGCCCCACTTCCATATAGCATCTGTAACCTAACAGACCGCTGTTTAAACTCAGTATACAAGCAGGGTTAGTTGGAGACATCTATTTCCCTTCCTTCATCAGCTTCAATAGGATAAAAAATGAATCGACCTGTAGTCCCTCAAGAGCGACAGTGCTTAAGGACCACATCCAAAATCGCTCGCTACAGGGTACTGCAGGCATTTCTGTCATTTTAGACCAGTCGAAAAATCTCTATTGTCTACGCAATGATAGTGTTTCAAACGTTGCCCATTTACCATAAACGGTTCACAAGATCTACCTTATATTTCAACTGCACCACTTAACAGGACTTTAGTTACCTCAAAGGGACCAGACCACCTAGAATGAAGTTTGCCTGGGAAGAATCTCAGTCTAGAATTAAACAAAAGCACAATGTCTCCTACATTAAATTATTTCCTTGCTATACGTTTGTCGTGCCATTTTTTGTTCTTTCTTTGTATATCCGGGCATTCTCGTAAGCGTCTAATCTAAGTTCTTCTAGTTCATGTAAATCTAGAATTCTCTTTTCTCCCACAGCAGTATAATTTAAATTAATAGTTTTGATAGCCCAATAGGCCGTATGTTCTATTTTTACCGGCAGGTGACAAGATTTTCCATAAACTAGCTTAAATGGCGTGGTTCCTATGGGAGTTTTATAAGCTGTCCTATAAGCCCACAAAGCTTCGTGTGGTTTCGAAGACCAATCTTTCCTAGAGGTGGTAACGATATTTTCTAAGAGCTGTTTAATTTCTCTATTTGAGACCTCTACTTGCCCACTTGTTTGGGGGTGGTAAGGTGTCGCTACACGATGTTTGACTCCATATTTTGATAGAAGTTTCTCAAAGATTTTTGAGATAAAGTGGGAACCTCCATACTGATTACTAGTCTCGGAACACCGAATCTAGGAAAAATTATATTCTTAAAGAGCTTATTCACCACTCGTGCGTCGTTTGTTGGGGCGGCTACATCCTCGATCCATTTTAAAACATAATCAACCACAACGAGTATGTATTTGTTACCAAAAGAGGACAGAAATGGTCCCATGAAGTCTATTCCCCACACGTCAAAGACTTCTACTTCTATATTTGCCCTTTTAAGGCATTTCATCGCGTGTAGAGATGTTTCCAGTGCGTTGACACCGGTCGCAATTTATAACTGCGATATGGACGTCTTTCCATAGAGTAGGCCAAAAGAGGCCAGCTTACAAGATCTTAGCACAAGTCTTCGAAGTGCTCGCATGCCCACCATAGGGGGCGGAATGACAGTGAGAAATTATATCTTCTACCTCATCTTCGGGTACACAATAACGGAAAATACCATCAGGGCCCCTCTTGAAGTGCAGTGGTTCGTCCCAATAATAGTGTTTAAGGTCATGGAAAAATTTCTTCTTTTGTTGATAGGTTAGATCATATGGTAGTATTCCAGCTGCTAGATAGTTGACAAAATCAACATACCATGGCAGCGTTGTTTTAGTGTAAACATATTCTATAACTTCATTGGTTTCTGTATCATTATAAATCAGAGATTGTTCAATTGTATTACTTTCCAACTGGGCTAAGAGTCTTTCATAAAGGAAATCGTCATTAATAGGTACTTGTTCAGGTTGGGTATTTTCCATTCTCGACAGGTGATCAATTACTACATTTTCGGTGCCCTTCTTGTCTTTGATTTCCTAATCAAATTCTTGTAGGAGCAAAATCCACCTCATAAGCCTTGGTTTGGCATCTTTTTTTACTTAATAGGTACCTAATTGCGGCGTGATCGGTATAGATAATTATTTTTGCTCCTACTAGGTAAGAACGAAATTTATCCAAAGCGACACGACAGCCAAAAGTTCCTTTTCTGTGGTAGCGTAGTTCATTTGTGCATGATCTAAGGTTCTACTAGCGTAGTAAATTGCATGAAGCTTTTTATCCTTTCTTTGTCCTAAGACTGCACCTACAGCGTAATCACTCGCGTCGCACATAATCTCAAATAGTTCATTCCAATCTGGGGGTTGCATAATAGGCGCTGATATTAATGCTTGCTTAAGCGTTCGAAATGCGTCTAAGCATTTGTCATCAAAGATGAATTCAACGTCTTTCATCAATAGCTCAGTTAGAGGCTTGGTTATTTTAGAGAAGTCTTTAATGAAACGTCGATAAAAACCGGCGTGTCCCAGAAAGCTTCTTATTTCTCTAACGGTTTTTGGCGGTTGGAGATTTTCTATAACTTCGATTTTTGCCTTATCGACTTCAATCCCCTTATTGGATACTATATGTCCAAGTACAATTCCTTGTCGGACCATGAAATGGCATTTTTCCCAATTGAGCACTAGGTTGACACTTACACATCGTTCAAACACCATTTCGAGGTTTGATAGACATCCTTCAGAACTTTCCCCACAGACAGAGAAATCGTCCATAAAGACTTCCATTATACCGTCTAAGAAATCAGAGAAGATGGACATCATGCATCTATGGAATTTTGCAGGTGCGTTACATAATCCGAAAGGTATTCGCCGGTAGGCAAAGGTACCATAGGGACATGTGAAAGTAGTCTTTTCTTGGTCATCAGGATGGATAGGAATTTGGAAAAATCCTGAATATCCGTCTAAATAGCAAAAATGGGAGTGCTTAGCCAGACGTTCAAGCATTTGATCTATGAAGGGTAAAGGGAAATGATCTTTACGAGTGGCTTTGTTTAGTTTCCTATAGTCGATACACATTCTCCATCCGGTTTGAGTACGTTGTGCTACGGATTCACCTTTTTCATTATTGATGACTGTAACACATCCTTTCTTGGGTACAACGTGAACTGGGATAACCCATTCACTATCGGATATTGGGTATATGATTCCTGCTTCTAACAACTTTTGTACTTCTCTCTTAACGACATCACTCAGAATGGGATTGATTCTCCTTTGATGTTCTCTAGAGGTTTTATAGTCTTCCTCAAGCATGATGCGATGCATACAGATAGAGGGACTTATTCCTTTTAAATCTGAAATGTTATAGCCTAGGGCAGTTGGGTATTTTCTTAGGACATGTAATAATTTTTCAGTTTCTATTTGTCCTAAATCTGCGTTGACTATAACTGGTCGTTCGAGTTCCATATCTAGGAATTCATACCTTAGATCTTTGGGTAGTGTTTTCAGTTCTACAGTTGGTTTTTTGTGTACTCAACCATTTCTCGACTGGTGGTCGAAGCACTATAGTGAACAATTTCTTGATGTTGCTGCTTTCTCCTCTTTACTTGACCAAGCTTTCCTTAATATGCAGGAGAAAACATGGAAGAGTAAGTTCAGTCATATCAAAGAAGTTCAAGCCTTCCAAAGGTACTTTGAAACTATCTATCGACCAGATGATATTAGTCGAACCGTTCGTGAGGCTGCTCTCACTTTGAAGGAGAAATTTCTACAAAAAATGGATAATTTAAAAATCCCTTCAAACGTTCCTCTTGAGAAGCATTATGAGGTGGCTTTTGAACTCTTTCCTCTAAAGTTCCCTCGACTGCCTAACACTGACTTTGGAGTGGCACTTGCCGCTCCATTTCCAGACTGGTTTGTCTGTGGTGATTCCATAAAAATCCTTCGGCAGCAGTCTCAACCGAAAGCCAAAAGGGTGGTTGCGACTAAACATACGCTGGACAGTTTCAAAGGACACCTTCATATAGGGATCGAGGGTGTTCATATCGGATCTGAAATATATGAAGGTTTGAGGCCCTTGATTTGTGATTTTAACTAACCACTTAATTATTAACTTGTAACAATTATCTTTGTCTTTTCAACTATGCCCAGGAAGACCAAACCAGCTAATGGTGATGTTGTGCAGGCTGAAAAAGAACCTGAAGGTACAAAGGTATTTTATATCCCTTGCCTAAGTCTTCTTTGTGTGTTTGCCTTCTAATGTTTGCATCAACTTTTTAGATTGCTCGAAAACCTCCAACGCCTAAAAAAAAAACCAAGAAAGGCGCCCAAACAATCATCCCTTTAGATGCTGATGATGAATCTTCTGAGGAGGTCATAGTTAAAAGGAAAAGGAAGCTTACCAAAGCTTCTGGAGCTACTGGCCAACCTTCCTCTAAGGCAGCCAAAATTCTTGAAAAGATACCTACCACTAGTGGTGTCGAGAAACAATCCTCCAAGGCCGCGTCGAAATCGAACGCTGGCACTCATGAGAGTGAAAACTCAAGCCCTGATGTTGCAAATGCTCAGGTATGCAGACCATCTTCCTCATAGCATTTGCACTCCTTACTCAAATCTCTTTCAATCTTATTCTCTTTACTTGTGGTTTCAGGATGATGTAGGTGATTCTAACCCACCACAAACTACGTCGACCTCTACACCAACTCTTCTGAATAACCAAGGTGAGCCAACTTATCACCCCACTTCTAACCTTGGTTCTGGGTACAACTCAATAAGCGAAATTAACCAACCTATCCTCCTTACAGATCCTCTTTCGACAGCAGACGAAACAGACAAAAACTAGCCCGCCAAGACCACCACTCAACAATCCCAGACAGATGGATCTGATCTTGAAAGGGATGATATTTCCAACAAACAACCTCACACAGAAACCATTACCATGGAAGCGGAGAGGACGCTGGTCTAAGAGGAAAACTGCCTTGAAAATGAACCAGGCAATGATCACCTCGATCAAACTTCCAATGAACAGACGGACAATATGGGAAATGACGATGATCAAAGGGATGACAACCAAAATGATGAAGAAGAAGAAGAAAAAGAAGTCGAAGATGAAGAAGAACAAGAAGAGGGTGGATAGGATGAAAGAGAGAGAACTGAGAGGGATCAGACCACTTCACCTGAGGCTAAAAAAAGTCCTGTCAAAAATCCAACTCCTAAGGCTACAGGCACTTCTAAAGACCCACTGGCAGCCCTTAGATGGTCGAATCCTCGAGAATACGCCAAAATGATACTTGGGAAGAAGTACATCTCCTCAGGTAATAGCCTCAGTACCTCGACCAACTCTGGGGGTTCAGCTTCAGATGACTTTGTTGGCCCTATTCTTCAGAAGATTAAAGACAAGTACTTCAGGGGAGACATCCACAGTATCTTAAATGCAGATCGAACTGCTTCTATCTTTCTGAAGGACACCCTCCAAAAACTGGACCTCTCGACCCTTAAAAAAGAGGTATCTGATTTCCTTATAGAGTTAACTACTTTAATAAATCAGATGTCTGAGGACTTCAAGCTTCTTCCCACCATTCAAAGCACCATTGAAAATACAACTGCACTGGAACATTTAGCTTGGGATGAAGCGCGCGCATCAGAGGCTAAAGTCGAAGGTCTGAAAAATACCCAAGCTAAAAGGCAGGAAGAGATGATGTCAAATCAAAGGGATATTGACACATGGAAACAGCAAATCATAGAACTTAAAAACAAGATCTCCAATGCTGAAAAACGTAATCTTGAGCTGAAGGACTTCGACGATACTGAACTGGCCAAAGAGCTGAAACACACTATGGACTTCATTGACAATGCCCAACAGCTTGAAAAGAAGCTTTCAGCAGCCAAGCTCGACAAAGCTCTATGCGAGACACGCCTTCAGACTCACAAGGTCAACTTTCTTCAGTTGAAGTCGAAGCTCCCCTTTTGATCATCTTATGAGTTTTGTTTGTAGTTCTTTTTTATCATCATATTTTCTGGCCCTATTGATGCTTTATGTAATGAAAATCTTAATGCCTTCTGGCATCCATTTAAATGCCTTCCCTTTGCTGTTAACTTTTCGACTTGCAAACTCTTTTGGAAATCATGGCACATTTTCTTTTAATGTTTTATTAATGGCCTCAAACTTTGCTAATCTTTGTGATTAAGGCAGTCTGCCTCTTTTCTTGGGAATCATAAAAACAACGCAGCTTTTAACAGGCTAGCGCTCCAACAGCACAAGTCTCTATTCCATTAATAGAGTAGCCCTAGGGTATGTTTCCAAGAGTAACTTCACGTGTTTCCATTATTGACTGGCCAATCCTTACAAGGCCTTGCCCCTATAAAATCCTCTTCACATGAACCATATTTTTCACTCACTGAAGCAAATATGAGTACTTCCTCAAAGAAACCAAAGACCAAGAAGGTGGCTGCGGAGACAAAGAAGGCTGAGGCAGCAACTACTGCCTGCAATGGTACTTCAACTGGAGCAACCTCTCGCGCCAAGAAGCGAGAAACTATGATGAAGGTCCCCAAGAAAGGGCGCTCTAAAGCACAAGATTCTGATGATGAAGCTGATGAAGATTATATCACCTTCCTCAACTCTATCAATTGGAGAGACTATGAATGATTCTTCTCCTGGGTTTCGCGTTATTGTACTTGTTTCTTTTCCTTTGTATGCCATTTTGGCCTTATCTGGCCTATTTTGGCTTTTACACTCTTAATAAAACTTATGTTTTAATATGAATCTCTTGTAAAATAGGCTTATATTTTTTCAAATATTTCCCATTTACCCTTAAGATTCTCAGATCACCCTCAATCTCCTGAACCTCATAAGCATTATTACTGAATGTCTTAATAATTTGAAAAGGACCTTCCCACTTAGGAGACCACTTCCCTAAAGATCTGGTCTTTCCATCCATAGGCAGGATCACTTTCCACACCAATTCCCCAGGTGGAAAGGTTTTAATCTTGACCTTTTTGTTATAAGACTTCTCCACCCTTTTCTTTTGCCTTTTCAGCAACTCCAACGCATGGAGCCTTTCTTCGTCTAAATCCACTAACTCATCAAGCATCATATTCCAATAAGACTCAGATGGGATCTCATGATGCCTTTGGATCCTTATGGACTGAAGATGAATTTCTACAGGCAAAACTGCATCATGGCCAAATGTCAGTCGAAATGGGGTAGTATTAGTTGCCTCTTTTGGGGACGTGCGACATGCCCAGAGTATTTGGTCTAATGTCTTATGCCAATTTCTTGGCCTTTTTCCCACATGCTTTTTTATCAACCCAATAACCACTTTATTGGCCGCTTCGACTTGGCCATTAGCTTGTGCGTAATAAGGTGTGGACGTCAAAAGCTTGAATCCCATTTCTTTGGAAAATTCTTGCATTTTTCTACCAGTAAAGACTGGTCCTTGGTCTGTTGTAATTGTCTCTGGGATTCCAAACCTATAGATGATGTGCTTCTGAATAAATTCAATCACATCTTCCTGATCAATATTTGGTAAAGGGATAGCTTCGACCCATTTGGTAAAATAGTCAATACCCACCAAAATGTACTTATGATTTTTTGATGATGCTGGTCTGATTTCTCCAACCAAATCCAAAGCCCAACCTCTAAAAGGCCAAGGTTTCACTATAGAGTGTAATTCACTTGCAGGGACGTGTTGAATGCCAGCGTGGACTTGACATTCCTGACAACCCTTAGCAAATTCAATGCAATCTTTTAACATGGTAGGCCAATACATGCCTTGTCGAAATAACAACCATTTCATTTTATGGCCTACCTGATGTGCTCCACATGTCCCACCATAGACAGTCGAAAGGGCCAAGTACGCTTCTGCCTCACTAAGGCACTTAAGCAATACTCCCTCAGGAGTCTTTTTGAATAATTCATTACCCAACAAGACATAACTCAAAGCTTGATACTTGATTTTCCTTTCTGTCAAAGATATTGGATTTTTTAGATAATCTACTATAGGTTTTCTCCAATCCTTGTCAGTTATGCTATCAACTGCCAGAATTACAAAATTATCTTCATCAGCGTATCCAAGCTTAGTTTTTTCCAAGTCTAATGGGGCTAATCCTACTGACACCACCTTTCCTCTGACTTCAACTTCGATTGCATCTTGTAATTTGTCTTTCAAAAATTTATACCCTGATGCAATCTGAGCCAAGTCATTAGCGACCTGGTTTTCCAGTCTAGGGATGTGTCGAAAACTAACTGCGTCGAACTTTTTCAACAGTCGATTCACAACTACAAAGTACATAATCAAGTTTTCTTTTATGCACTTGTATTCCTTGGTAACTTGTTTTATGACCAGCTCTGAATCTCCCATTATTTCGACATGAGTTGCCCCCAATTCCCACAATACTTCAAGTCCAGCAATTAAAGCTTCATATTAAGCTTCGTTGTTAGAACAACGACCTTCAATTTTATACTTAAGTGTTGTTGGAATTTTATTAGGAGAAATAACAAGCACTCCTATGCCTGTCCCATCTTTGTGGCTCGACCTGTTGAAGTATAACTTCCAAGGTTCCACTTCAAGATAGTTCAGAGGGGTTTCATTTATAGAATGGTCGACTATAAAGTCTGCCACTACTTGTCCTTTAACAGTTTTTAAAGGCTTATAGGTTAAAGAATATTCAGTTAATCCTAACGCCCATTTTCCAATTTGACTGTGCAAAATAGGTTTGGACAACATATATTTGATAACGTCATAACGAGAAGAAATATAAACATCAACTGGTTTTATATAATGCTTCAATTTTGTACAAGAGTAATACAAACATAAGCATAATTTTTCGATCATGCTATATCTAGTTTCTGCATCATTTAAAACTCTACTAAAGTTCTATCTGACGCAGCTATGTACAATCTCATACTCTTATTCCCACAAGGTGGTCAGAGAATTGGGGGTGACTCAGGTACTCTTTGATCTTATCTAAGGCTTCCTGTTGAGCTTTCCCCCAGTTGAATCCATCCTTGCTAGCTCGAAGCAATGGCGAAAAGGCTTGCGTTTTCCTACTCAAGTTGGGTATAAACCTCCTCAAGAAATTTATTTTGCCCAAGAGAGACTGCAATTCCTTCTTTGTTGATGGCGTTTTTGCTTCCATAATGGCTTTGGTTTTATTCTGGTTAATTTCAATCCCTTTCTTGTGGACCACAAAGCCTAAAAAATCCCCTGCCTGCACACCAAGAGCACATTTAAGAGGATTCATTTTAAGACCATGCTTTCTCATCCTTTCAAAGAAATGTCGAAGATGGATTAAGTGATCTATTCCTGAAAAATACTTAACAACAATATCATCAATATAGATCTGTATAAAAGTCTCAATAAAATCATGAAAGATCGAATTCATTGCTCTCTGGTAAGTTGCCCCAGCATTTTTTAGACCAAAAGGCATTACTACCCATTCGTAGGTGCCTAATGCTCCTGGACATCGAAAAGCAGTCTTTGGGACATCTTCCTCAGCAATGAATATTTGGTTATAACCAGAATAACCATCCAACATACTCAAATATTCATGTCCTGCAGCAGAATCAATTAGCATTTCTGCTACAGACATAGAATATTCATCTTTAGGGGTTGCAGAATTTAGATCTCTAAAATCTATACAGACCCTTAAAGAACCATTCTTTTTAATGACTGGTACAATATTAGCTAGCCATTCGACATACCTAGCTGTACAGATGAACCTGCATCTAAGTAGCGTTTCAATTTCCTCTTTGATTTTTGAAAGGATGGTTAGGGAAAACCGTCTTGGATTTTGCTTGACTGGCTTTTTCCCAGGTATGATTGGCAACTTATGTTCAACAAGCTCTCTCTTCAAACCAGGAATTTCATCATAGTCCCAAGCGAAGCAATCCTTAAATTCCTTCAATAGTTGAACCATTTTGACTTTGAGTTGTGGGTCAAGGTTAGCACTAACATAAGTAGGCCTTTTTATTCCCCCTTCACCCAAGTCAATTTCTTCCAAAGGATCTTACGCCAGCATTTTAATGTTATTTGACACTGGATCTTTTTCAAAACCCAAAGGCTCATTATCATAAATAGCATCAAGCCTTTGATTTTGGTCTTCGATTTGAGACCCATCAGGTGGTTCAGGCTCAAAGTCCTTACCAGACCCTACTTCAAAAATTTGAGTTTTGGCTTCGACAGCCATGTGGTTCTGCGCAGCCTCCAAGGCCGCTTGAAATTTAGATTCGGCCACATAGGCCGAAATTCTTTGTAGTGCATTGAATTCAGTCATTGTTACTGAATTCACTTCCCCAGCCTGTGGGGTCTACAGGCTCCCCACAGTATGGGACATTGCCTTCTTCCCTTATGACCTCTCTGTCCCATCGAAACCCCTCTACTGGGCGCAAGTATAACGAGCAGAATGCATGGTCATCTGGGGTGAAATCAAATTCTGCTGGAGTACAAGGCGCAATATGCGCCAAGTTTTTGTCAAACTCGACACCATCAACATGATTAACAGGCACCTTAAAGTACCCTTGATCACCTTCAATGTTTTCGACTATGCCATCAGGCCTCCAGATTGTTATTCGCTGGTGCATTGATGAAGTCACTGCTCCAACACCATGGATTCATTCCCTCCCCAGCAGAAGGTTATAGTTAGCTTTGCTTTGGACTACCATAAACAAGGTAGGTCTTATTATTGTTCCCACAGTTAAATCAACCTGCAGAACGCCAAGAGTGGTCCCAATTTTCCCTTCATAGTTAGAAAGGACCATGTTGTAGGGCTTAAGATCAGAGTTGAATTTACCGATCTTGCTTAGTAGGAAATGTGGCATTAAATTGACAGTAGCTCCACAATCCACCATGATTTTATTCACAGCCACGTTCTCTACTTTCCCTGTAATGTACAGAGGTTTCAAGTGCCCTTTCATGGCCTCAGTTGGTCGTTCAAAGAAAGCATTATGTTCTTCGACACAGCCATTGTTCATCACATAGTAGCACACAGGTTGGTACGCTGCCATTTCGGCCTCAGCGTTGGTATCCAAGTTTTCCACTTCAGCTATCCTATCATATTCTCTTGGCATTACTGAGACTACATTGACAATGATGTTTAAGGAGGCATCAGAGTCTGAATCAAAGTCGTGGGTCGAATCTTCGTCCTCAGCTGCTTCCTTCTTGGCAGCAAACAACCTTCGCCCCACAGGCACCTGGTTTGTTATTTTCGTCCCAAAACCTTTATTGCTGGCAGGCAGAACATTGGTACTAATCTCAGTTAGGTCTTTGGCCTAAGCTTCTCTCAAAGCCTTCCTTCGTCTCTGTTCCCTTCTCCACTGGGACCTGGACATAGGATTTTTGCCTTTGCAATTCTCAGAAATATAGGCAGCTTTATTGAAGGACTTGAATTCTTTTCAGTACTCCATTGAAGAACCTCTAGCCACGTCAAAATTCTTCCATCTCTGTTTCCCTTTCTCTGCTGCTTCAACTGGTTTGACCCACTTTCCAGTTGGTACCTCACTGCTAGGCTTGAAAGTAGCCTGCTTAGCCCTTGGCATTTGTGGCCTTTGGCCATATTGTTTTTTAGTAGCTTTCCTTGGTCTTAGTCTTCTCACCAAATTTGAGTCTGCCTTCCTGAATAGCATTCTGCACCAGATCCCTGAAAAGAAAATATTGAGAAGTTTTATGACCTAAATAATTATGGTATTTACAAAAGCCTCTCTTTTTCTTTGCTCTAAAGGTGGTATTTTAGCACCAGGATGCACTAGTATTTGCCCATCCTTAACTAACAAATCAAAAATTTTGTCACATTTAGTGATGTCGAAAGTGTATGTTTTCTTTGGGAACCTATCGTTCTTTTCGGTTTCGACAGGGTTTTTTCCATTTGAAGGGACTAATAATTTACAAGAATAAGGAGGACCTTGCTTAAGTTCAGCAAGATCTATTTCACTTTCTTCAAACTTAACAGGCTCGTCATACAACTCTTCGATGCCCTCCTGGTATTCGACGTAAGCTACCTTCTTGTTTTTGTTCGCCTTAGCTTTCTCGTCCTTGAGACGCTCTAGCTGTCGAACTCTATCAGCCAATTGGGCCATATCCCTCAAATACTGGGTGTCCCGTTTTTTCCTGATAGAGTAATCAAGGCCACCAGCGGCCATTTCGACAAGTTCATGCTCAGGCACTTGTGTAAAGCACCTAGCCTTGAGTAGTCAAAACCTGTTCAAGTAATCATTTATTGGCTCATTGAACTTTTGTTTCACACTAGCCAATTCTTTCAAACTAATTTTAGTCTGCCCCATGTAAAATTGCTCATGGAACAAACGTTCTAACTGGGTCCAATTACAAATCGAACCAGATGGTAACGTAGTGAACCACGTGAATGCATTTTTAGTGAGGGAACTAGGGAAATACTTCACCCTTAGACTCTCATCATTCGCAATCTCACCAGCTTCAATCAGGTAGCGCGCCACATGTTCGATGGTAGATTCTGTAGTATCTCCTGAAAACTTAGTAAACTTTGGTACTTTTGTCCTGGGGGGCAATTCAGCTTGGAGTATATAATCTACTATAGGTGAAGTGAAGTTTGGCCTAGAAAAACCCATATTCAGGCTATTTCGAGCCATTATTCTCTCGACCATGGCTGCCAAATTGTTCTCCGCTGCTGCATTATTACGTCGAACCTGATTCACCACATGGTCAGCATTTTGATTTCTGTTTACTAGCACCACCCTTGGTTCCTCCTCTTCAAGTATAGGTATTTGATTTCTAGGAGGCTCCTCCCTAGGTGGTTCGACCAACTCTGGATTCACCGGATTCACTTGTTGAGCGTTTTCCCTCATCTCGACTCCTTAATTTAGGTGTTGAACAAGAGCGGGCATTCCCATGAATTCTGCTATACGCGCCATTGGGCTATCATCATTTGATTAGTTTGAGTAGTATTCTGGATCAATTGCTGGAAAATCTCTCCCATTGTCTGAGACAAAGTATGCACCATTTGCATGTTACTCTCATCCATCTGTTGTCTCAAATATGCTGCAAATTCGTTTGTTAAGCTGGGTCCTTGAGCAGAATATCCCAAACCTATGGACTGGCTATTTCGACCCATGTTAATTCCAGAACCTGACTCCTGTAAAGGGGAAGATATCACATTCTCTGAAAATATTGGGGGTGCAGTACGCAAATTCTGCATCATCGACGTTGGCATGCCATAGATTGGGTTCCTAGGCAGAGGCTGTGAAAATCCTGGGGGAGGAAATTGCCTAAACGTCGAAGTTCCTCCTGGTGGAGTCTGAGGATTTGTCACTGATGGCCCAATGTACTCCAGGACTGGCTGTGTGTAAGGCCTCACATATGTCGCCCATGTTACCGCTGTCGAAGGCATTGGCTCTGTCACCATGGTTGATACTGTTGGCCTTCCTGACGAAGGAACCGGAGTTGGCGCCACAGTACTTCTTGGTAATTCTTGAGGATTGATGGTGCTGTTCTGAGCGCTTAAACTGCTTGGTTGAGGATTCATCCCAGCAGAACTGGAGTTTGGATTCCCTTGGCCAGATGCCATTTTCCTCGTGTTTCTTCTCTTTGGTCTATATTCGTTTGAATTGGCTACCTTTCCACTTCTCAAGTGCATACAATGAAGTTTGCCACAATCTCGACCAATGAAACAAAAAAAATTCAAAAAGGCAGTTATAAAACTTCCTTTTGATAGTTATTTAAAAGTTACAAACTTCTAAATACACGTTTAGCACTATCCCACTGGGCGTGCCAATTTTTTTTACCCTGGAAGTTGGTAAACAATCGCTGATCTTCTAAAATAATAAAGTTCTAGTAACTTACAGGATCGATCAGATTGATCCTAGGACATGTGCTATAAGTGTATTTAAAATGTTTCACAAATGCATAAAACAAACATTTCGACAATGCTGGCAAACAAAAAGGACGCTATGAAACGTAAATAAAAAGTGATAAAAGACAGGAAAGTGTTTAAGTCGAACAAGAAATTTAAAGAAGACAATGCAAAAGCAAATTCAATGAAAACTGAAGTTTAAATGGTAAAGAGAATGCATAAAGTCTTGAATAAACTGCAGAAATGTAAATGCTTGAAGGTAAAGGCTTCTTAATGTAAAAAACTGCAAAGTAAAAACTTTGTAATGTAAAATGCTTAGAAGTAAAAGACTGAATTAAAGGGCTTCAAAGTAAAGGATCTAAGGTAGAAACTTCAAAGTAAATTGCATTGCAATGAAAGATAATGGTGATTACAATCACGTACACCTCACTCTTTTCTCTACACGCTGGATACTTTGAGTGATTACAGAGTTACTTGTACAACACGATTTTTTCACACATTCTAACTCTAGAACTAACCTATTTATAATACTCTAAAATAACCACCATTTGACAGTTTACTCCTAAAACACGTCACTTGGCACTTTGCATGTCTTCAACTTCTGGATCTTCGCCACTTGTCCTCTTTTCAAATTCAAAATAGTAGAACTTCCCTCTAATAATTAACTGTAACTGCAGCG
Organism: Lathyrus tuberosus; assembly: GCA_022829125.1. NCBI lineage: Eukaryota > Viridiplantae > Streptophyta > Magnoliopsida > Fabales > Fabaceae > Lathyrus > Lathyrus tuberosus. Next base: position 6,070,360 of record JALAZF010000389.1, on the reverse strand, counting down.
TATTATCCAGTCGAATGGATTCCCTGGACTTAGCAATATTTGAAGTCTCAAGACCTCTTTCTTCGACTCAGGCTTTCACCAAGTGTGGTCGAAGCCTTCTTTCTTTCAGCCTATAACTTCGACTTGGCCAAGAATAAATTCTTTAAAGCCCAATTTATTTAAAAACAAATAGCGCCAAATTAGGAGCTAACACTTATGTGTACTGGAACGTTTTCTAGCATACCTAAAGGAAATTTCACTGAACGATCAGCTAGTTGTACGGACATTTTTGTTGGTCTCAGCTCTCTCATGTTGAGCCTTTTACAAATAGATAAGGGCATTAAACTAATACTGGCTCCTAAGTCGCACGGGGCTTTGTCTATGACAAACTTTCCAATCACACATGGTATAGAAAAACAACCAGGGTCTTTTAGCTTAGGAGGCATGTTGTTTTGGATTATAGCGCTACACTCTGCAGTAAGCATAACGGTTTCAGTATCCTCGATCTTTTTCTTATTGGATAGGATTTCTTTTAAGAACTTAGCATAGAAGGGCATTTGTGTGATGGCTTTTGTAAAAGGTATTGTAACATTCAATTGTTTTAGAAGTTCAACGAATCTTTGAGGATACGAGATAGGTGGTTTATAAGGTAGCGGAGGCACATATGGTTCTTCTTTCTCTTCGGCCTCTTTGCCATCATCTTCATTTTCGTTTACCTTTGGTTCGTCTTCCTTTTCAGACTTCTTACTAGGCTTTTGATACATGGTTGGATTTTCGATCCTCTGGTCAGTAGGTCCTTCTAGTTCTGTTCCACTCCGAAGTGTTATAGCATTTGCATGTCCCTTCGGATTAGGATGAGTCTGTCCTGGAAGATTCCCAGCTGGGGCAGCGTGTAATACCCCAAATTTTGACCACTTAGATTTCCCATCATTGTGAAAATCATCATCACAATATGGATGAACCATCATTCTTCATCAGTCTCCCCAAAGATGGGTGAGCATCCAATACAATCAAAATTAGGGTTTCAAGCCCTCTCTGAGTGCTTAGACAAAGGATCAATCAAGAAATGACATAATCTTCAACTTGTCTAATCTCTCAAACATCCACAATGGATCAAAAAGGACTCCCACTTCAAGGATTAAGCACAAGGCTGCTCCCTTCTAGGTGGATCAAGTCTCAAGATCGACAGTGTCACCAAATTAGGGTTTTGGTCGACCAGGGTCTCCAGATGGAAATTTTCATCTGGGCACAAGGCAATGATCCAAAACATAACCTAATATACTTCATGGAACCTCATGAACCCATGCATCAAGTCAATTTTGCCTCAGGGGATGCATTCATCAAAAATCAGGAATTAGGGTTTCTTGACCTAATTCACCCCTAAGTTGACTTTTGGGACAAACCATGAGCCAAGACCTCAAGAGATGATTTGAGGGTCTCTAATACACCATATTGATCCATTTGGAACAATGGATTGATCCAAGAAGCTTGAGCAACAAGTCTCATTTTCATCTGCACCACAATTAGGGTTTTAAGGGAAAAGTCAACTGTAACTTTGACTTTTGACCAAGACATGCTCCCAAACCCTAATACATGATTGAATATACCCTATGACACCCATGGAACATGTCCATCAAGTTTGATTTAGGTCAAGGACATGATTTCCTAAAAAATTGCATAGTTTGGAATTCATCTGATAAAAAGTCAACTGTGCACAAAAGTCAACTTTGACTTTTTGAGATTTTTCACCAAAATGGATTTTTAACCCTAAAATGATGTTAATGTATGATTTGAATCATCATTCATCAAGAAAAATCAAGAAAAGTGAGATAACTTGTAAAAGGGGTAACCATAAAACTTAGAAATTTTTCTAAGTTAAAAATAAAGTGGCAAAGGTACCAACTTTGGAGGACCATAACTCCTAAACTACAAGGCCATTTTTTCTCATCCAAAGATGGATTTGTAGCCCTCATTATCACCTACAAAAACTTCAACTACAAGTCATTCCAATTCATTAAGGATTTTGAGTTATGGAGTGATCAAAGTGGCTGAAAAGTGAAAATGTCACTTTTTCCAACACTTAGTGAAATTTTCACTAAGTCAGAATTTGCCTTCACTTTTTGCCAAATGTAGGGGGATTTTTCACTTGGAATCAAAAGAGATCAAAACCAAACTTGTTCAAACAGTTGTTGTATCATGTAAGAGCTTTCCAAAATGGCCAAGAACATTGCCAAATTCAACCTACATCATGAGATACAACATTGGCAAGTTGCCTTGCTGAAATCTGTCAAAGCAAGGCAGAATTTGCACTTTGGCTCGATTTGCCAAAATCAGCCAATTTCAATTGCTCCAATCCACTTGGACACCTCAAAGGATTGAATCCAAAGGGGACAATCACTGAGCCAAGCCTCCAAGGTCCAAGGAACAAAGAATAGCATGTTGAACCTAGAATGGCCAAAATAGGGACAAGACTTCAAATTTGGAATGAGGCATTCAATGGAACCATCAAGGTGGCATGGACTGAGCCATTCTCATCTGAAATCAGTCAAGACTTATCCAAGACCAAGGGGACCAAAGCTCTGTGCCCTAACCTCTAGTCAATGGCTAGAGGAGACTTGAATTCTCATTGGACAACATTGGCCAAACCTACTTACCAGCTGCCATGCATTATTCCTTGTAAAACAAACTTGCTCTACTATAAATAGAGCTTAATTGTGGTGAGTTTGAGTACACCAAAGCCATCTAACAGATGCTTTCCTCAAAATCTCTTTCTCTTGGCAAAAATGCCTTTCTTAGCAAGGTAGCTATCGGGTTTTGAGTTTGAGAGCAATTCTGCACAAACCAATCACTCACACACCTCACATACATCACATATGAGCTGATCAAACACTCACATAACTTTTGAAACATCAATTTCATGAAATCACCAGCTGGTTGCTCAAATTTTCAAACAAGGTGCAGCTGAGGTACCACAAAATGATCCAGCCAATTTCAATCAAGTCCAACCATCCAAACACAATCCATAGGGTGTAGGGAAGCTGTTCAGATCATCACCACTCATCTGTAACACCTCCAAATCAAAAATCACTCTGAACTTGCTGTCACGACTTGGAGGTAAGCACATACTTGGTCATCTCTCAATCTATGCATATTTCCCCGCACAATAATTTGGCCATATGTTCATAATCATGCATGGAATGTTTTCCCTCAATTAATTGCATTGTTTGAATCGTGTATCAAAAATCCTAGCCTTCATGCAGAAATTAGGGTTCTTGAGGTTTCTTCGTGATTTCTTGTTGTATGTTTAATTTAAATGGAATTAAAGTACATAGACATGATCGTGAGGTTGAGACGAGCATAATGATATGTGGATTGCATGATATGATTACGTATTCATGGAGATTGGATAGAAAACGCAAATCTGAGAAACCAAGAACACGCGCGTGTTCTTCAGCTTGTTCTTGGCGCCTTTTTTTCAAATTCAAATATTTGAATTTTGTGATTTTGTTTAATTGATTCAAAAATTAATTTCTCTCTGAGTTTTAATGATTTTGAGTTGATTCTTTTTTTAATAATTCACAAAAATGTTAAAATATTTTATTTTATCAAAAAATCCCAAAAATATTATTTATTTCATATAATTGATATTTTTGTAAAGAATTAATATTTTGATTGTTTTTGGCATTTTAAATATTTTTTCTACATTGATTTTGCAACTTTTAATGCTTTCTAATTATTTTGTAGGTCAATACTTAATTTTTGAAGCATTAATCCAAGATCACAATTTGTTTTCCATGTGTTAAACAATTTTTGATCATTTTAATTGAATTTTTATTCAATTAAATACATTTTGAAAACAAATTAGGGTTTTGGATTAATTCAACCCTCATAAATCATTTTCAAAACACTTGGGCCTCTATTAGAGTGTAAGACCCAATCCTTTTTTTTGACCAAATCATCTTTGGGCCTTACTTATTGTATAAGTCCCGATACCGTCAAAAAACAAACGGCGCGATCGTCGCCTTTTCAAAAATCATCTGGGCCTACCCTCGAGTAGTAAGACCCATTTATTTTTCTTCAAAAATCTTTGGGCCTCTTGAGAGAGTGTAAGACCCATCCCCCCTTGTACAAAAACTTTTTGGGCCTCACTCATTGTATAAGTCCCTCTGTACAAGTAAACGGCACGATCGTCGCCCGTTTAAAAATAAAAACCATCTGGGCCTACCCTCGAGTAGTAAGACCCATTTCTCTTTTCTTTAAACCTTTTTGGGCCTCTTGAGAGAGTGTAAGACCCATCCCTTTGTACAGAAAACCATTTTGGGCCCCAGTCACTTGTATAAGTCCCTCTGTACAAATTCAAACAGTGCGCTGACTGATAAAACCCTGGGCCTCTCCTTGAGCTGTAAGCCCCAAATCTTTCTTTTTCGAAGCACTTTCTCCTTTGATTTTGAATATACTGTTGTTTTCAATCTTTCTTTGTTGAACAACTAACCAAACAGCATGGAAGCACTACAACCGAGTAAGTGGTTATCGCTTTCATTTACTGCTTTCATATTATAAACTGTATTGTGGGGCTACTCACTGTAAGTCTCCTTTCATAAACTCATATCTACTGTGTAATAATAGAATAGATATTTCGAGTTTCCCCGGCAACTACGTCTAGAACTAGGTGACGCCGTTTCACTTATTCGTAGAAATAGACGCCTAGATCCCCAATAGGAGCACCAGATACAGTCTTCTCTTCGGCTGTCCTCCTTAGGAATCGTCAAGAAGCTCTACTCCCCAAGATGAATGTATTCTCCGTGAATGGCATCTTTGAGTTTCTTCCCAATTCTCGAACTTTCCTGACTTGATCTATTCCTTGTGGATAGCTTGCCTTGAATGTCTCGGGGTTTGGGTACCCACTACGGTCATAATCTTGGACCTTAACTAAGGAACCCTCTTTAAAAGTTAAAAGTCGCTGGATAGTAAACCTCGCACGTTTACCAGTGGTTTTCATCTTTAAAAGAGTTATCTCTCCTAATGGAAAAGAGATGATAAGACCCACGGGCTTCTTAAAAGCATCGGCCTCCTCTTGGGCATTATTCAAGGACACTACGGCTTCTTAGAAGTATTCACAGCCTCCTCTTAGGCTTCGTATAATGATCTCTTCCTCCGGGAATGATAGCCTCCTCTTGGGCTTCGTACAAGGACCCGTCGGCTTCTTAAAAGTTTCTAGCCTCCTCTTAGGCTTTGTATAATGATTTTCCTAGCGAAAATTAGCCTCCTCTTAGGCTTTGTATAAGAAAACCACTGGTTGATCCAATCGACCTTTTAGCATCAAAGATGTGCCTTGTTCACAGTACACAAACATCAACAACTCCTTTCCCTTCATCTAATCGCTGTAAGCGGCAAGCCTCTGGATCATCTACATCCATGCCACTGTCCCTCTTTTAGCATGAGAAATTCCTAAGGAAAGATGGCATTGCTCTACACTGAGTTAAAGTCTTCTCCTTCAGGTTAAAACCCTTTCTTTGAAAATTATGGCATTGCTCGGATCCGCGTATCCCAGTTAAAGTAATTCTCCTTCTCCCCTCTTTAGAGATGACAAATTCTCTCTAAAGCCGAGGTCTTTTAGCTTCACGTCTTGGGCTTTGAACAAGACACAAATAGACCTTTTAGCTTCACATCTTGGGCTTTGAACAAGATACAAATCACCTTTCGCTTCATGTCTTGGGCTTTGAACAAGACACCAAAAAAACCAATTTCCTCCCATAGAATAGGAGGAACTACGAATGCTCTGATTTCCCTGTTTCGGTAAACGGGAATACGTAGGCATAAGATCGAAAGAAAAGATCTTAGCGAGCGCAATCAACAAAAAACCCAAATCCCATATCTTCGTCAATCAAAAGCAGTAATTCAAAAGCACCAGTCCTAACATCCTAATCCTTATTCCCCGCCAGAAACCTTCTGCCCAGGTAAAAAAAGAAAGAAAACAGTATTGGCGAAATACGAATAACCAGTACAAAGGCCCCCCCACATTGATAGCATCCGTAACCTAACAGACCGCTGTTTAAACTCAGTATGCAAAGCAGGGTTAATTGGAGACATCTATTTCCCTTCCTTATTCAGCTCACAATAGGATAAAAAATGAATCGACCTGTAGTTTTAAGCTCAAACCGCAGAGAGCGACCAGTGCTTAAGAACCGCGTCCAAAATCGCTCGCTACACAGCGGTAACTGCTTGTTGTTGAGCCACTTGTGAGATTTGTGTTTCTAACATTTTGTTGTGAGTGGCTAGAGCGTCAACCTTGTTGGCTAATTGTTTAATTTTCTCACTGGTGTGAACATTTTGGTTAAGGAACTCCTTATTTTTTTGAGCTTGTGCAGCAATGAAGTTCTCCATCATTGTTTCAAGGTTAGACTTTCTAGTAACATTAGGAGCAGCTACGGCAGCCTTTTGATAACCCGGCGGTACAGCAGGTGCTTGTCCAGGAGCATACAAAGCGTTGTTGTTTTTGTACGAAAGGTTCGGATGGTTTCTCCAACCTGGGTTGTAGGTGTTTGAGTAAGGGTTTCCTTGAGCATAATTCACTTGGTCCGTGGAAACTCCTGTTAAAATTTGACATTCAGGGGCAGCATGCCCAGGAACTCCGCATAACTCGCAATTTGAAGCTACGGAAGCCACGATGGCTGTAGGTGTCAGGGTTAAACTTTCAACCTTTTGAGTAAGAGCATCCACTTTAGCATTTACTTGGTCAAGGCCATTTATCTCGTACATACCGCCTTTCGTTGGAGGTTTCGCTACGGAGGTTCTTTCACTTCCCCACTGATAGTGATTTTGAGCCATACTTTCGATAAGTGCATGAGCCTCAGCATAGGGTTTATCCATTAGTGCGCTACCCGCGGCAGCGTCTATTGTCATTCTTGTGTTATACAAGAGACCATTGTAAAAGGTATGGATGATCAACCACTCTTCTAGACCATGATGTGGACAAAGCCTCATCATGTCCTTGTATCTTTCCCATGCTTTGAAAAGAGATTTGTTGTAGTGACAGAGTATCGGTACGTAACTCATCCCAAATTAATGGATTCAAACAAAAGGACAACGTAACAAGATATGACGGAATATCGGTACGTAACTCATCAATCATCTGGGATTCAACAAGATATGATGGAATATCGGTACGTAACTTATCAATCATCTGGGATTCAACAAATCGTCAGCTTAATAGTCAAAATAATTTTCAGTAGAAAAATACCAATTTAAAAGTCTTTACCTCACACTCTCGTGTTATTGACTCTGACTATACTCCTAAATCAGAATGTCTGCTCTCGCTAGCCCATTTGAATTTAAAAATAATTTTTGAAAATTAATAAGTCCTAATTGATTTTAAAGCGCTCTCGTTGTGTTTAAAACCAATGTTCAGTTTCAGCTATCTAGTTAAAATCCCAAACTCTCGTTTTATTGATCGTAACCTTCGTTACCTTTTTACTCTCGTAACAAAGATCAATTGAATTAAGAAATTGGAACCAGAAAAGTAAATTATCAAAGTTACCTACGACCGGTCAAATCCTTTTCTGATCAACTTAATTATATACCGATATAAACGGTTTAGCCAAACATCCTAACTAGTACATCCATACACAAACAGAAACAATAGAATAATAATTCACGCATAGTAATTTTAAAACTAAAAACACAATTCTTATTAATGAATAAAAACCTGGAAACAATTAGTCTTGAGAACACAATCCTCCACAGGTTGGCATGATTTGCTTGCTCGAACAATAAAAGCGTGAAGTCAAATAAGCTACTAACTAAGGTGCAATAGCTTCCTGGTGTAGGAAACTATTGATGTTTGAGTGTTTAAAAAGGAAAAAGGGAATTGGAAAAAGTAAGGGAAATGAACTATGGAAATGTAATTCTGCAGAAAAATTCACGTAGGGTTCCCCGCGAAAGCCTTTGTGTAGAAAACCGCTTTCATTTTATAGCCTTGAGTAGTTGTCGTGAAACAAGGAGAAAAAATCGCCAGGTGAAAGTTAGTGGCCGATATTATCTGAAGCACTTCCTTTGACTGGTTGAACGTGGTTGTGGTTGAGTTGATACCCGTTGAGTAGTCCACGTAACTTAAAATTGGATTTTGAGAAATGCACCTGTGCCGGTTGTCGCTCCCGGGATTTTCATCCAAGTACAAACGCGAAAGTGGCGCAGAAACAGAGTCGCCAGCAATGTGTATTTATCCCAAGAGAGGGAAAGGAAACACTGCGTAAACTTGAGGGAAGGAAAAGAACGTGGTCTCGCGACCAAGAGAAATGGGTAAGGGATTCGGTTACGCGAGAGGAAGGTATTAGCACCCCCACGCGTCCATCGTACCCGATGGGATCCACGCTGGTTGTCTCGATCAAAGGGTGTCGTCATCTGGAGCTCCACTGCTACTGGAAAGGAAAAGGAACGGGAATGGAGAAGAGCGAAGAAACGAAGAAGAAAAGAAGAAGTGACACGATTAGGACATCATCGTTGTCCTAGGCCTACGTATTCCCTCGTACAATGGGAAAGTCAGAGTCAACGTAGTTCTGACACGAACTAAGGGGGAAGGTTGCTCGCCAAGACATCGTCGTCTTGTACCTACGTATCCTCAATCAGACTAGAGAGAGGAAATCAGAGCAGTCGTAGTTCGGCCTAACGAGGTCGGTTATTTTTTTATGAGCGACGTTAGATTCGCATTCGGGAGTTAGGGTCGATGCCTATTTGCGACGAGACGGAAGTAACGTGTCCTTTTCTGAAAATGATTTGAACTTGAACGATCTCGAAGGATAAAAAGGTTTGAATTTGTTTTATGTGTTTTTTAGACAGAAGTGGATTAAAGTTAGTTCATAACTTGCATTGCAGCCAAGTCTGTAACATAGGAACGAATACTTCGCGCATCGTCCCCAACGGGACGTACACTAAGTACCCTAGAAGGATGAAGGGAGACCCCCCCATACTTCACTTCCCATATGTAAGGCTCATGCGCAATACACGTTAATCCTTTATTAAGTGTTTTAAGATTGTTATGAGATGAGAAGAGAAGACTCAAAGGAAGAGAAAACACTAAGGGGAAACTAATTGTTCTTAATGTTATCATGCAAAGGTGGACCTATAGTTGAGTTTGAAAGGGGGAAAATCTACTTAAGTTAGCATGCAAAGGGAATCCTAATTCTAATCCTACTCCAAGCTTAATCGAAAATTAAGTTGGACTAGGTAGCTCTAAGGGAGTGAATCCAAGACTTAAACAAGTCTTGAGATTCGTGGGAAGAGAAAGAGTGAAAGAGATGAAGAAGAAAGAGGGGTAAAGGATGAGAAATAAGATGGGGAAGCAAGCACATCATTCACATTATATCCAAATCATATCATTAATCATACCTCAAAAGATCACACAAGAAAGCTCAAGTAAGCAATTAAAAGCAAACAAGAAAGGATGCAAGCAAACTTGTATAAGAAGCACAATTAAACATCATTAAGACTCACACAAAAACGAAATGAATAAGATAAGATGAAAATGAATCCAAGTAAGAACTTAAGTCATGCCAAAGTTAACCAATTCAAGTATTGGAAAAAGATCTCAAGAGTACCAAGTATGCATCTCAACAACACTCAAACAATTAGCAACAATTAACTCATGCACAACATAACTTCAAGTGATCAAACAAAGTGAAATCAAGGCATGAAAGCAAATGGGCAGAAAGGTGAACATGTATCTCAATTCAAAAATTAACCCATGAATGGCAAAAAAAGCAACAAGAATCACATTCAAAACATGCTCCACAATTATGCAAACATCCACTTCCAACATCTATGCAAGCAACACATGATAAAGTGAAACAAGAAGCAAGATATGATCACACAATGGACCCAAGATCAAGAGGATCAGAACCTTAAACATGTCATTCAAATCAAACAAAAGTCCTCAAGTATTGACTAGATCAAACAAGGAAACATCTCACAAGATTAGGTCAAGCACACCAAAGGAAACAAGTCAAAACATTGTCAACTTAGAAATTCAAGAACAAATGGGAAAATGGACAAAAGAGGATGAATCCAAAGTCACAAACAAGCTAAGACAGTACATGATCACACCAAATAATCATCTCAAGCATCATTCAATCACAAGTAATCAAAAGCAACCAAACTAGATCAAGTGTTCAAACATGCTTCAACCAATTTCAAACCACAAGTAGGCATCAACCAAAAATAGAAAAGTGGTCCAGTAAATTCCGAAAAATAATCAAAGGCAAGTTTGAACATCCAAATAACATGTGAAAAAATATTGGAATAGAATTAGCTCAAGAGCATGTTCAAAAATGCTCCACAAGTCAAGATATGCACATAATCGAGCAAGGATCGAGGGTCCACAAAAGATGAATGGAAAGTCACCTTAAGCAACTCAAACCATCCCTAAACCAGCAACAAAATACCCTTATATGATCCCCCACAAGTAACCAAAATATTGGTCTTAAATGATAAGCGAAAGTCAAGAAAATTCCTAACCCTAGATAAGGGTATCATTGGAAACTCATCACCAATTAAATTCCAAATAAAATAAAAAAAGAAATTAAAAAATAAAAATGAAAATGTGGAAATGAAGTCAACACATTAATTAAACAGGAAAACATTTTTGTATATTTTTGCCATGGTTAGAAATAATAAAAAAAATCAAATTGAAAATGAAAGAAAATAAAATAACAAGAATAAGAGAAACCAAGGGGGTGTCTCAGCAACATTGCTTCAAGAGCAAATTCGCATGGCTGCGAATTGGGCCCAACTGATGGGTGCGAAGAGCAATTCTCCTAGGCCCAACTGGCCAGAGCGTCCATCTGAAAATGGAGAGAAGAAGAAAAAACAAAGAGATGTGAAAAGTAAAGTCACGTGCCACACAATCTCCTCATTAATGTGGTGGCACGTCCTCACACGTTGGATCAACCCCCATCACATGGCCATGATAATTCCCAATATTCCACATACATCAGCAAATAAGAAGAAAAAAAATGTTGCATAACATGTTCATCAATTGGTCAGTTCAATTCAAATGAAGAACAAGACAAAACCAGATCCGGCCAATCACGCCGTGCCACGCACTCATCTTCTTCATGCAACCATGAATAAAAACGGAAAACACGACTAAGCAGCCCTATCACGCAGTGAATTCTTGCCACCTTCAACCCCATATATCATCCTCATTCCTCAACCAAATCACACCAAATAAGATACCAAAACGAAGTACAGAGAACAAAGATCAACAAGGTATAATCTGTTTTCCACAAAGATCAATTAAACACGGAGAAAAACAAATCTAAAGAAGCGGGTACCAACACATCAACATACATTCAAACAAGTCACAACATCATATTCAAGGATTCAAACAATGACATCATTTCAGGCTTCATCAGATGCAATGCATGAGCACAATGTCACATCCTAATTCATCCAGATCTAAATATGAGAGCTATGGAGGTTTAAGAATTCTTACCAAGTGGGGAATGGTCCACTGCTTTCTTCAACTTCCAGTATGAGAAAAATCCAAGACTCTTGATCCTTACTCCTCCAAATGCACGCAATAAACAATAATGTGAAGCTTCCTTGTGAGAAAGATATCAATCAAATGGATAGCTCGTGAGAAAAAGAAAGTTCAGATCTAAGAGTATGAGAACGTCCCGCAGGTTTGGAGTGTTTTAGTTTATATATGAGAGGGTTTTAGGGTTGGCAAATGGTTTAGATCCGAAGCAAAGGGATTGGAACTTGGTGGTTGTGGTTTGGAGAGGAAAAATGATGAATGACACATGTGTGAGGTAGGTTCGGGTAAGCTCTTGGCAAGGGTGGTTTTTTGCTTTTGTTTTGGCTTGGAGAGAGATATTAATCATGTAGTGATGGGCTGACAATGTTTACCATTCTATGAAACAATTCTGACCCGATTTACTTTTTCCAAACTTGGTGATATGTATGCAATTCCTCATTTCGTGGCATGCTGAATGTTGGCCTTATTTTGGCAAGAAAATGGCATAACTCGTGGCCCACAAAAAAATGAAAAAGATATGTTGCATGAACAAACTATCTTATGTGCCAAAATGAGAACTTTCAAGCATGTCCAAATTTGGTTTGTATGTGACACTTTAGAGCATCACAACTCCTTGAATGCTTTACCAAATAAAAAGATCTTGGGATGGTTATAAAGCTAGCATGACAAAGAAGAAAATTGGTGTTGAAAAAGAATGGGAATAATGCTTAGAAGTCACCTAAGAATGAGCAATAAGATGTGTCCACCAAGTCTGCCAAAAACACTTAGAGAAAATTCTAAGTTTGAGTTTTTAAAGGTTAAAATGTCCCACTTTAGAGCATCACAACTCATTCAAAAACAACTCAAATGCCATGGTTCTTGTATCCATTTTGAAGGGAAAGTTTCAAGCTACAACTTTCATGTCGAAAAGATTTTCAGATGAGGCCTTGAATATGGTGAAAAATGGCGTAGAAAGTGATTAAAAACTTACCAAAAATAGTAAGTTTCTAAAATCCTAATTTTCCAATTTTAGTAACTTTTCACAAATCTTGATTTTTGATGAATCTTTGCACATTTCTTGACCAATTCTCATACATGAACCATATTTGACTTGAAAATCATGATGTGGACCTCAAAAAGCCAGGAGTTGACTTTTTCACTGCACAGTTGACTTTATTCCCAATTCTCCTGATTTTGAATCTTCTGACCAATTGAAACCCTTATGCACCAATTTGATGGATAATTCTCCAATCTTAGACACTTAAGGACATGAGGAATATCATGGAATCAAGTTTTGCCAAAAAAACAGAAATAAACTGATTTTATGGCAAAACCCTAATTTTGGTGCCCTCAGTCTAGGAGGAATCAGCATATCCTCCAAATCCATATTCCTCTGAGTATGATGTGTATCCTGTCAGACAATGATGAGATGTGCCATTTGATGATGATAAAAACTCAAAGAACATTGCCCATTGGGTTGTTAAACTCAAGAATCTTAGAACCCTAATTTGAACCATCATGCTAGGAGAGTGTGATTCCTTTGGAATTTCCTGTCAAGATTGATCATATGATGAGGTGATGGACCAATAGGGATGCTCTGAGGCTCAAGGCTCCCTTATGGATCAATTATTGGTAGTATCAAGAACCATCTCCTCTTAGCCCCTTGGACAATACACATGAACTTTTGCTGAAACCCTGGAAAACATCTTCTTCTCATGAGTTGGTCTAGATGCCTTGATCCCATGCTAAGAACCCATGATATGCAAAGATGATAATGCAAGAATGAAATGAAACATGAGCCAGTTAGAGTTAAAAAAAGAGGGCAAGTTTTGGGGTGCTACACCGGTCGCCATGGTATTGTGACGAGGGTCACAACTTAAACTGTGTTACGGTCGCCATGGACCTGTAACGATAGCCATGCATTCTGAGTGAAGAATCTTCATTTTGCTATCAACTGTCTTCTTTTCTTCTCTTTTCTTCCTTCTTTCCTCATGCAGGTTAACTTAGAAAAAATACCCAAAAATGAACTTGAATACTCGCAAATAAAACGTGAATAAACGAAAATGAAGAAATAAATTAATGTAATTCAAAGAAAATATGTTATGTAATATCGCATTATCATAAGTTTTATCATTGGTAAGGCCAATTGAGAAAAACCTTTGATGAACCTTCTATAGTAACCTGCCAATCCCAAGAAACTTCTAACTTCTGAAGCATTCTTCGGTCTCTCCCAATTAATCACTGCTTCGACCTTCGACGGATCCACTGCCACACCTCCTTGAGATATAACATGACCAAGAAATTTAACTTCCGACATCCAAAACTCACACTTGCTTAACTTAGCAAAAAGTTGCTTCTCTTGCAACACCGATAAGACAATTCTCAGATGTTCTCCGTGCTCTTGTGGAGTACGAGAATAAATAAGAATGTCGTCAATAAAGATTACAACAAATTGGTCCAAGTAAGCTTGAAATATACGGTTCATATAATCCATAAAAACAGCTGGGGCATTAGTCACACTGAAAGGCATCACTAAGAATTCGTAATGGCCGTAACGGGTTCTAAATGCAGTCTTAGGCACATCGGAACTCTTCACTCGGATTTGGTGATAACCCGACCTCAAGTCAATCTTCGAGAACACACATGCTCCTTTCAATTGATCCAATAGGTCGTCTATCCTGGGTAAGTGGTACTTGTTCTTAATGGTGACCTTATTCAACTGACGATAATCAATACACAAACGCATTCCACCATCTTTCTTCTTTACCAACAAAACTAGAGCTCCCCACGGTGAAACGCTAGGTCTAACAAAATGTTTAGCCATTAAATCCTCCAATTGGTCCTTCAATTCTCTTAATTCAAGCGGGGCCATCCGATAAGGAGAAACGGATATAGGAGTCATTCCCGTTACCAGGTCAATAGAGAACTCAACTTCTCTCTCCGGAGGAAGAGAAGTGACGTCCTCGGGAAAAACTTTGGGAAACTCACAGACTATAGGAATACTCAGCACTTGCTGGTCACTACTCTCCTCCTTAGTAAGAACTAGTAGAACAAATTTCTCCTTCTCAAACAAGAAATTTATCATTCCAACCGTACCTTCTAAAATAGTTGTTAACACATCCTTCGGGGTAGCCTCAACAGATGGAATGATGATAAGCTTTTCCTCACACCCAATAAACACCTAATTAGTAGAAAGCCAATCCATCCCCAAAACGACATCAACTTTCTTAAGCGGTAAATAAATAAGATCAATCTGAAAAACTATACCATCCACAGATAAAACACAGTTTTCACACATCAACGGTGTCTCAACCATTTCATCCATGGCTGTAGTGACCATAATAGGAGGAGACAAAGGAATAGCTTGTAACCCAAGTTGTTTCATACATCGTATTGACACAAAAGATTGTGTTGTCCCACAATCAAATAAAATTAAACAAGGATGCCTGTTTACGAAACGCGTACCCGCAATCAAAGAGTTGTCATTCTTCGCCTTCCTTGCATCCAAAGTATAAACCCTTCCAGTATTCCTTCCTTGCACTTGGTTTCTATTTCGAGTACAATATCGAGCCACATGACCCAATCCATTACAATTATAACACCTAAAACCACGATCGACACACTTCCCAAAATGACGTTTGTTACACACCCTACATAGAGGAGTAGCGTTAGGTCTAGCAACCTGCACCTGCTTCCCTTTGAAAGCTTGTGATCTAGGCCCAAACTGTTGACTTGATCTCCCACGATCACCCTGATTCACCCTACTTGCAACACCTTCAGCTTAGACTTTCTTCAAACTATGCTCAGCCACATAGCATTGCCTTAGAACTTCAGCATAAGTAGTGAACTCCCTCTTAAATACATTATGAGAGATTTTAGCTTTTAATCCAAAAAGAAATTGGTCTATTTTCCACCTTTAATCTGGAGCATACACAGCCTGCCTACAGTAAGCAGCCATGTGCTCAAACTTTTCAGCATAACTGGCCACAGTCATACTACTCTGTCTTAACTGTTGGAATTCAAACTCTTTATGAGTCCTCAAAGAGCTAGGAAAGTACTTCTCAATGAAAGTAGTCTTAAACTGCTCCCAGACCTTTGGCACATCTTGGATAGTCATCAAAGCTGAAGCACTCTCCCACCACCTCATAGCAGGACCTTTCAATGAGTGAGACACAAACATCACCTTGTTCTCCTCACTACACTGAACTATCAAGAAGATTCTCTCCATACCAGACACCCATTCGTGAGCCTTTACAGGATCTAATCCTCCATGAAATTTCGGAGGATTCATGTGGAAGAAATCTCAGAAACTCCCATCTACAGCTTCTGGAACAACCACATGAGGATGAAGGCCTCCATTCATTTGTTGTACCATCTGCTGCATGAATTGGTTCTGTTGCTGCTGCATCTGTTGAATAAACTGATACAAAGGGGCATTCCCATCGCCGCCTGGCGGGTTTCCTGCTGGAGGAGTAGCACTGGGTCTACCACGGGTTCTGCGGTGCTCAGTCATATTCCTAAGCGTCATACAGATAGGATTAAGCTTATCAGACTCAATACCATAATTATAACATTTAAGACCAATGACGACAACACGCATATGAACGGAAAGAAATACTTATAATATTCCAAGGCTAGGTCGAGAGTACGACCAGCTCTAATACCAACTGTAACACCCATATATAACAACACACATCAAAGCATATGTTATACATGAATCCAAGTTTTGGTACTGAAATACCAATAAGTTCCTAGTAAACACATTGTAAAAATTACATGCCCAAACTACAAAAGGTACTACAAACTATGGCATAATGTATACAAGATGTTCAAAAGATAAATACTAAGAACTAGATCAGCAATGATCTCAAAATAAACTCCACATCGGAAGCTAGCCATCAAACAAGTAAGGATAATCAAACGGCTTTATCCTTACCCTTCGCGGAACCTAAAGAACCTGAAATATGATCAACAACATGGGGTGAGATAACAAATCTCAGTGAGTTCCCTATCTTATGGATTCTCTCGGCTTTACAAGGTTCTATCTTAGCCTAACTCAAGTCGGGGGAAAGGAACTAGACCTTGAGTTCAAACATTACTGACTAGAGAAACAATCGTACAATTTACAAAAGGACAAACTAGTTAAGGAATCTTCTCTCCGGCAAGCCTATACAAGGTACTACAACACGGGTAACGGATCCTTAACGTAGATAACTTCTCCCGGCCAGCCCACACATGGAGCACTTCAACACGGGTCACGGTTATCTACTAATAGTACTTCTCCCCGGCCAGTCCACACAAGGAGCACTTCAACACGAGTCACGGTACCAACCACTAAGTAACTTCTCCCCGGCCAACCCACACAAGGAGAACTTCAACGCGGGTCACGGTTACTTACTTAATAAATACTTCTCCCCGGCTATCCCGCACTAGGGGCTCTTCAACACGGGTCACGGTATTTATTAAGGGATAGACTACAAACCGGAGGAATTACAATCCTCCACTAACAACTACTTAACAAAGACACTCTTCTAGTATCAATGTATAATAATTTGCCGTACAATTCTCTAAGTCATTCTATTGTACTGAGGTTTCCTCACTAACTCACATCTTGAAGCTTTTAAATTTGTAAAAGATATCACAATTTCATAATCCCCTTTAATTCTAAGTCATAATCCTTTAAGTAATCCATCCACCTTCTTTGTCGCATATTCAACTCCTTTTGGTCAAATAAATACTTCAAACTTTTATGGTCACTGAACATCTCAAAACATACACCATACAAATAATGACGCCATACTTTCAGTGCAAACGCAACTCCTGCTAGTTCCAAATCATGAGTTGGATAATTCTTCTCATGAAATTTCAATTGTCGAGAAGCATAAGCTACCACTTGACCACCTTGCATCAAAACACCTCCTAGTTCCAAATCATGGTTACTTACTTAATAAATACTTCTCCCTAGCTATCCCGCACAAGGGGCTCTTCAACACGGGTCACGGTATTTATTAAGGGATAGACTACAAATCGGAGGAATTACAATCCTCCACTAACAACTACTTAACAAAGACACTCTTCTAGTATCGATGTATAAGCATTTGCCGAACAATTCTCTAAGTCATTCTATTGTACTAAGGTTTCCTCACTAACTCACATCTTGAAGCTTTTAAATTTGTAAAAGAAATCACAATTTCATAATCCTATTAAATTCCCTTTAATTAACATAATTAATTAAAGTCCACATCATACTCAAAATATTCATATTTCATAGCATAGAATACATTCACAGCTTCATATCGATATAAAGAACGTCTAAATCAGACACCCGAGTGAAAAGATATGAATTTTAGAAATATTTTTGGAAAATCAAACAGTGGTAACTGGTTACTCACCAGAGGGTAACCGGTTACTCAGTGTTGTACTGTTCACACAGATCCAAAATGAGAGTTAGAGACACATTTGGGTAACCGACTACTCACCAGAGGGTAACCGGTTAGTTAGTTCATTTTCTGCGCAGAAACACCAATTTTTCAAAGGGTAACCGGTTACTCACCAGAGGGTAACCGATTACTCTGGGCGCAGAATAAAAAATACTTGTTTTAATTGATACCTTTCCATCTCAAACTTATTCAAAACATAATCAAACACTATAACAATTATCAACAAATGATTCCACACATATATTGATCATACTACACAGTTTATATCGCATTTCAACCGTTAGATTCTTTGATTTAGCAAAATTACTCATTTTCTCGCAATATATAACCTAGCTCTAGAACTCAAGAAATTCTACAACCAAAGTCTCTATCTAGAACCCACCTGGATTAGAGGATGACGATGAAGAAGATGAGATGAATTGATAAAGAGTAGAGGATGATTCTTGATCTTGAGCTCTTAGGTTTCCTTGTTCTTCTTCTCCCTTTTTGATCCAACCTCTCTCTAGTTTTTCTCTCTCAAATGTTACTATGTTTGGAAAATAGGGAAAATGAAATGATATAGGAAATACTCATTAGTTAGTAACACTACTAAATATCCAGATTATCTCAAAAGCACCAATTAATAAAACCCTAAAGTTAGATAATATTAATCTGATCAGCTCTGAGTTCATCAGTTGCTCTAATTATCTTAACAGATAAATACTCAGAGTACACTGGATCTCAACTAGTCTCAACTAATATTATCCAAAGCGTTTATAAAATACAGGGTATTACATCCTCCCCTCCTTAAATATAAATTCGTCCTCGAATTTAAAATATTACCTAAACAGATGAGGGTAAGCATCTCGCATCTCCGATTCTAGTTCCCAAGTAGCATCACCAGGATGCGTCACATCCCACGGATGCGTCACATCCCATTGCACCTTAACAAGAGGAATGTCCTTGTTCCTTAATACCTTTGTTTCTCTTCCCACAATACGGCTCGGTTAAGGTTCAAAAGTCAAGTCTGCTTCTATTTCAACTGAGTCTGGTAGAACTGGCTGAAGAGGATCAGGAATAAACTTTCGAAGCTGAGATACATGAAAGACGTCATGCATCTCTGATAGAGAGGGTGGTAAGGCTAATCTGTAAGCTACTTCACCGATCCTTTCCAAGATCTGATACGGTCCCACGTATCTCAGACTTAACTTGCGTGACTTAAGCGGTCCTTTCAATCTCAATCTCGGAGTAACTTTCAAAAACACATGGTCACCTTCCTCAAATTCTAAAGGTCTCCTACGATTGTCCGCATAACTCTTTTGACGATCTTGCGCTTGTTTAACTTTCTCACGGATCATTCGAATCTTTTATGTATTCTCTTGGATAATTTCGGGTCCCAAAATTCTATCTTCACCAACTTCCGCCCAACACAAAGGTGTTCTACATTTTCTCCCATACAATGCTTCATAAGGAGCCATACTGATGCTCGCATGGTAACTTTTGTTATAAGAAAACTCAATCAACGGTAGAAGTTCTTTCCAATTTCCTCTACTTTCTAGCACACAAGCTCTCAACATATCTTCCATCGTTTGTATTGTTCGCTCAGTCTGACCATCCGTCTAAGGATGATTAGACGTGCTCAATCGTAACCTCGTACCCATAGCTTGTTGAAAAGCCTTCCAAAACCTTGAAGTAAACTTTGGATCTCTATCGGACACAATGTTAGAGGGAACACAATGCAATCTCATAATTTCATAAATAAACAACTTTGCAAGATGACTTGCCTTGTAAGTAGTCTTCACGACTAAGAAATGCGCATAACTCGTTAGTCGATCCATAATCACCCAAATAGAATCATAACCACCTTGCGTACGGGGTAAACCTACTGCAAAGTCCATAGAAATACTATCCCACTTCCAAACTGGGATTTCTAAAGGTTGTAACAGACCGCCCGGTCTTTGGTGTTCAACCTTCACCTGTTGGCACACTGCACATTCTGACACATACATCGCAATATCCTTTTTCATTCCGGACCACCAATCATCCTTCTTTAAGTCTTGATACATCTTCGAAGAACCAGGATGTATCGTAAAAGTACCTTTATGAGCTTCATCTAAAATCTTTCTTTTTAATACCGCATCATTCGGAACACAAATCCTTTGGTTAAATAGGACGATCCCATCCGCGGCTCGTGTAAAACCCGGTTGAAGTAACATCTCTTGAAATTTCTCATCTAAAACTTGTTCTTATTGAATCTCATCTCATAGAGTAGAATTGACATTCAAATTTCCCATAATTACATCATTTGGAGTCCACACAAACTGAAGATTAAGATTTCTAAACTTTTCCAACAAAGCATACTCCAATATCATCAATTCGGCACTATGAACCACTTTCTGACTTAATGCGTCTGCTACTTTATTTGCTTTTCCTGGATGATACTTTAATTCTAAGTCACAATCCTTGAAGTAATCCATCCACCTTCTTTGCCGCATATTCAACTCCTTTTGGTCAAATAAATACTTCAAACTTTTATGGTCACTGAACATCTCAAAACATACACCATACAAATAATGACGCCATACTTTCAGTGCAAACACAACTGCTGCTAGTTCCAAATCATGAGTTGGATAATTCTTCTCATAAAATTTCAATTGTCGAGAAGCATAAGCTACCAGTTGACCACCTTGCATCAAAACACCTCCTAGTTCCAAATCACGGTTACTTACTTAATAAATACTTCTCCCTGGCTATCCCGCACAAGGGGCTCTTCAACACGGGTCACGGTATTTATTAAGGGATAGACTACAAACCGGAGGAATTACAATCCTCCACTAACAACTACTTAACAAAGACACTCTTCTAGTATCGATGTATAAGCATTTGCCGAACAATTCTCTAAGTCATTCTATTGTACTAAGGTTTCCTCACTAACTCACATCTTGAAGCTTTTAAATTTGTAAAAGAAATCACAATTTCATAATCCTCTTAAATTCCCTTTAATTAACATAATTAATTAAAGTCCACATCATACTCAAAATATTCATATTTCATAGCATAGAATACATTCACAGCTTCATATCGATATAAAGAACGTCTAAATCGGACACCCGAGTCAAAAGATATGAATTTTAGAAATATTTTTGGAAAATCAAACAGTGGTAACCGGTTACTCACCAGAGGGTAACCGGTTACTCAGTGTTGTACTGTTCACACAGAGCCAAAATGAAAGTTAGAGACACATTTGGGTAACCGGTTACTCACCAGAGGGTAACCGGTTAGTTAGTTCATTTTCTGCGCAGAAACACTAATTTTTCAAAGGGTAACCGGTTACTCTGGGTGCAGAATAAAAAATGCTTGTTTTAATTGATACCTTTCCATCTCAAACTCATTCAAAATATAATCAAACACTATAACAATTATCAACAGATGATTCCACACATATATTGATCATACTACACAGTTTATATCGCATTTCAACTGTTAGATTCTTTGATTTAGCAAAATTACTCATTTTCTCACAATATCTAACCTAGCTCTAGAACTCAAGAAATTCTACAACTAAAGTCTCTATCTAGAACCCACCTGGATTAGAGGATGATGATGAAGAAGATGAGATGAATTGATGAAGAGCAGAGGATGATTCTTGATCTTGAGCTCTTAGGGTTTCCTTGTTCTTCTTCTCCCTTTTTGCTCCAACCTCTCTCTAGTTTCTCTCTCTCAAATGTTACTATGTTTAGAAAAGAGGGAAAATGAAATGATATAGGAAATACTCATTAGTTAGTAACACTACTAAATGTCCAAATTATCTCAAAAGCACCAATTAATAAAACCCTAAAGTTAGATAATATTAATCTGATCAGCTCTGAGTTCATCAGTTGCTCTAATTATCTTAACAAATAAATACTCAGAGTACACTAGATCTCAACTGGTCTCAACTAATATTATCCAGAGCGTTTATAAAATACGGGGTATTACAAACAATATATATATACCAGATATATACCAACTCTAGCTAAAAAACTATAAAATTGTCTTCTGCACATATCAACAACTTTTAGTAACTTGTTATCTCTATCTTCTGCACCTATTTGAAACAAAATCAATAAATTAAAAGGCACCAGAACCAAGATATATAACACATAAACCTTATAACCATTATAATTCAACACAAACCTTATAAATATTGCTATATACCATTATACATCAAGAAAGTCATATTTTTATCAAAATTTATCACAAACCTTTATAATTCAACACAAACCTTTAATTCAACACATAAACCTTATAACCATTATAATTCAACACATAAAACTTATAACCATTATAATTCAACACATAAACCTTATAACCATTATAATTCAACACAAACCTCATACACCAAGAAAATAATGTTTTTATCAAAATTTGTAAATGCTATATACCATTAATAATTAATTTTCTTTAAAATTAAAACATCCATCATTCTAATAACAACATATCCACTTCCAAAACCTTTAACTTCTAAAGATTCACCAAACATAATTACAAATTGCATCAACCCTTAATTCACAACAACTTCCAGAACTATTACAATCCAATACAGAACATCACAATAACAAAAATTTCTAAGGACCATAAACTTCACACAAAAGAAAGAAAGACAATACCTTATATAATTCTCATCTCATGAATGTATCAACACTATTCCTCCTTAATTTCTTCCAGTTGATCTTTCGAGTAAGTAGCACACTTGAATTCATCAAAGTAATACATAATATAACATAATATGATTTAGTTAAAACTAATTAATTAGATGAAATATCTGTTAAATATTAAAATAAATCCTAACTTATAAATCCATACCATGTTTGGAATCTCTATTTGATCCAAAAGAATAGTTTCTTTTATAAACCTCAATACGAAATAACCGCAATCTATACCATTAAGTTGACGAAGACACTACACATATAAAAAAAATATAAATATATATCGGGATATATAGTTTAACTTGTTTTATCAAGTAGCATCACTATTATAATCAAAATTGTGAAAATATACTTGCACTATGATCCATGTAATATTGTTTGCTTTACTCTTTGGTACTCGAGCTTTTCTTTGTGATCGGAATATTTGTATAGCTCTAACAAAATATAAACGAATATTTAGAACAATCTCACATAAAAAAAATAAATATACACATGAATATTTAGAACAATCTCACTTACGTATCAACCATCTTCTTCATATTTGGGTATTTTGTTTGATCACTATCTAAAGAATCCAGATAATATACTATTTCTCTTATAAGATTAATCGCAACTAACACCCAGTGTCCACTGTAAAATAAAATAAAAGTTTAGATGGAAACTTTCTACACAACGTCAAAAAACGAAAAATTATAATAAATGAAGTTAGAATAAAAATCTAACCCAATATTATATGGTAAAAGAAACAATTTTTCTGTATCTTTATTGGTCATAAATATACAGACTAAGTACTCTTTGATTGGATTTGGATTTTGATCGATTAACCGTGCGTAGATACAAGTGAGAGATAAGAAAGATAATCTTTTTGTCAACTCACGCGGGTGCATCAATTTGTCATACAAGAACCTTAAATAAAAACATAATTAACATTAGACTATTCATTAAAACGAGTAAATAAATTGTTCAATTAATTAAATAAAGTTGATCGGAGTACCTGATGTATGAATTGATAACACTGATGCCTAATTCATCATGATGAAAATCTGTTCCATATCCTCTTTAACAATTGTTTCGGTATAAGAAAAATTAAAAATACCTTCCTCCATAGGTATCTCACGAATACCACCTTCCATCACATCTGTTGTTTCTACATATGTTTCAAGGCATGACCTAAATCGAGAAATAGATGTTTTTTTAGGCTCGGCCTTTGCAAGATCCTGTTTTTTTAGACATGTTGCTAAATTCAGGCTTTTTATTTCTGCTGACTTGTTGCAACTCTTTAGCATGAATCTAAATATCATATAAGTTAGGTAATGTATAAGATCATAAAGCTTTTGATTTTGGAGGATAGACATAACATTTTCTATGCATATATATATCAATGCACCTCTTTTTTTTATGCAACTGACTCAATGTGCAGCATAATCCCCTTATCTTTTTTATTTGGATTTTGTAGGATTCTAACATTACCATGTAAATAAAATGTACGTCAATGTAAGAATAACTAACATGGCTTGTAAAACATTTGAATACTCAAAGGTTCATAATGGTTTTCAACATATCTCATCATCTATGAAAATGAGGTTTGACGGCCATGCAACATACAATCCTATTGCGTCTCCCACCAATGTTGCATCTGAAACATCGCCAGGTATAGGTAATAGTGCATCCCCCTCCAAAGAAATATCAATCTATACTTTTAAAAATCCATCATGGAGTGGTTTATGGTGAAGTACATCTCCCAAAGTGTTATGCACTTTTCCCTTGCCAACCATGCGATAAGTCGGTGACGATAAATAGAGCTGACATGGTGAAATACCCTAAACCAATAATAAATATGAAATTGTTAATGTGTATATATGTCAATTAAAAAAATTATGCTAATTTAATTTCACAATAATATATATAATTACCTCGGGAAGTTTCTGTTGAAAATTACAATTGATACTATCTTTGTCGCTAGTATCTTTAAACCTTGAACCTCGCCTTTCAGACATTTCTTTATTCTTTTTCAATTCACTAACTTGAGATCTTAATTCTTCCAACAATTCCATCACTTGTTTATTGTTAGGACTTTTACTCTTTGGATGCTTATACAAGGATGTTGGAGTGACCCCAAATCCCCTACCCCTCACACGACCAAAATACTCAGGAACATTTAATACTTGACTTAGTATGCTTCTGCAATCATGGTCTTCAGCTAGAGATAAAGATTGAGATAGATTCTCCTGAAATTCATATGCATATCGAAAAATATTAGTGGGGATTAAAAAGCATAATTATTATATGTTAATAAACTTTTGATTTAATTAAAGAAATAATGTTATACTTACACATTGCTCAAAAACTTGTTGAACATCTTCCTTAACAACTCCATCCTTACCCACACGAGCAGCCTTCCACAAAACATGTCCTGGAATAGATGTTTCTTCACTTTTCTCCTCTTCTAACTACACATTAAAACAAATAATAAGATCAATTATAACATATGAGGAAGAAGTATATCATAGCATTTATATATACTTACTATTTTTTGCTCTATGCGCGCATATCCTAAACGCCCTTTTTTGTATGGATACACGGGTTTTGATGCTCGTTGGCGATTTATGTCACTCAATTTCTGGATAAACAAGTTTAGGTCATATCAGAACACCTGTGGAACAAGTATTTAATACAATGTTACATGAAAATCTGGGGTTCTTCGTTTGGCTACAAAAGTTTCCCATTCTTCAGGTGAAATCAAGTCTGCATACTTCTTTGGACGTTCTGCTTCAATAAAATTTCCTTGGACATCCTTAAGAAACTTGTTTGTTAAAAAAGCTCGAAACTCTCTGTGTCTTCTTCCGGCCAATTGAAGACAATATTTTTTGCGTTCATCACCAATGTTAAAATACCTCTAGAAAAAACATATTTAAAGTGTGTTAGTATAAGTAATTTAAAGACATAATCGTCAACAAAAACAAACAACATCACATATGGTACCTGTATCTCACTCCATATTTTTTCTTTAGCAGGTTTCAACAATGGGGCTCTCCAATTATCACAAGTGATTGGAATTTGCGAACGAACAATTGCACCAATGTAACTTGTCAACATTGAATCGTTAGGCTAAACTAGTTGGTCCGTTGCATTCCAATGTACGCCATATTTTATTCCTTTATCTCTTGCACGAATGATTTCCTTCATAATAGTTATTCCTTGTGTAATTTCTCTTTCCACATCATGAACTGATTCATTTCCATCATTCTTAGAAGTATTATGTGAGTTTTCCTCGTTAGTAGCCATTTGACCTATAATAAAGAAAAACATAAACACAATATAAAAATCCATAATCTATAGAATATATTAAATGACAAATATATAATTTTATTGAGTGACAGAATATAATTTTATTAGTACCTTTTTCACTAACATCTCTTTCTTTTCTTGGTTGGAATATGATTTACTTGTCTCTTAACAACGCGGACGGGTGGATTGATCCAAATTCCCTCATTATGATCATTTCTAATATTTGATTCATTCGCTCTAATATTCTCATCTTGATCATTTCTAATATACGATTCATTCCCTCTAATTTATGACTCATTCTCAACATCAATATCACCTTGATCTACAATGTTATCATCAATTACTTTGTTAGATAAAAGAATTATAAACCATTTCATACTTGTCGGATCAATGACATAGAACACTTGTTTAGCTTGAGAGGCGAGAATAAAAGGCTCATCTTGTACCCCACCCTATTAAGATCCACTTGCAAAAATCCTGACTTAACCATTCGTATGCCACTATTTTCAACCCACTTGCAACCAAAGATAGGAATCTGAAACTTCTCATAATCAAACACCCAATATGCTCGATAACCTCAAAATATGACATATTTGCATATTTGGGGTTTAAGTTCTTCACACTTGAAATGTGCATTGCTTCAGCTACCACGGTGACACCACTATTTTGCATAGTACTTTTATCATCTTGTTCTTTGGTATAAAATGTGTATCCATTAATTTCGTATGCGCTATAAGAAAACACATGCAAACTTAGACCATATGCTAAACATCTCAACCTTTCTGTTATTGAAGCTGGATCTAAATAAAACTTTGAATAAATATGATCCTTAAACCATGGTATAAAACTTCGATTGTGCTCTCGTACTATCCAATTTTCATTTCTATTCGGATTTAAATTTCGGAGTACATCCTTGTGCATTTCAACATACGGCTCAACCTCATTGTCATTGTGCAGAACATACAAATGCACTTGCTCCCGTTCAGCCTTGATATTGTCACAATTTTATTTCCAATTAACTTTTTTCCTTCTTTTTTTTCAAAAATATGAGATTTGGGTAGTCCAATGGATTGAACATTGGACAAATATTCAGTACAAAACTCGATCGCTTCTTCAACAATGTATCGTTCAACAATACAACCCTCTGGTCGACTTCGGTTTTTCACATACCCTTTTAATATTTTCATATAACGTTCAACAAGGTACATCCATCTCATATAAGATGGTCCACACAATTGTGTCTCTTTCACAAGATGAACAACTAGATGTACCATTATGTCAAAAAATGAGGGAGGAAAATACATTTCAAGCTCACACAAAGTAATAACTATTTCTTTTTGCAATGTTGGTAAGATCGCAGGATCGATCACCTTACTACAAATTGACCTGAAGAAAAAACACAATTTAGTTATGGTGCTTCTTACTTTTTCTGGAAAAATAGAACGTATATCTATTGGTAGAAAATGTTCCATTATAATATGGAAACCATGTGTCTTTAAATTCTTTAACTTTTATCTTTCATAGACACAAGTCTTCTAATATCTGAAGAGTATCCTTCTGGAACTTTAACTTCACTTAGAAACTTACACAATATTTTTTTTCTCCTTTCTAGATAGAGTATAAGCAGCAGGTGGTAGATATGTTCGTTTTCCTTTCTTCAAGGGTCCTAATTCATTTCTCATTCCTATCGCTATCAAGTCATTTCGTGCTTTAAGGCCATCCTTAGACTTTCCTTGTATATTGAGTAACATACCAATAACACTTTCAAATACATTTTTTTCAATATACATAACATCAAGAACATGTCTTACATACAACGACTTCCAATATTGGCAATTAAAAAAAAATTGACCTCTTCTTCCACCCACGTTTGACAAGTGTATGTGCAAAAGGCTTGCCAAATTGAGTACTCACATCTTTCACCTTTTCAAAAATTTGGTCACCTGTCAATGTAGGCGGAGCTCTACCTTGTTATGGATTTCCATTGAATGCTTTTCTCCACCCACGATAGTGATGATTAGAATTTAAGAATCTACGATGATCGATAAAGACATTCTTCTGACAAAATTCCAATCGCGTCCAATCTGTTTTTTCTTCACAAATAGGACACACACATTGACCTTTAATGTTATACCCTGATTGATTTCCGTATGCTGGGAAATCATTAATTATGCCAAACAACATCGCCCTCAAATTGAAACTTTCTTTCCTATATCCATCATAAACCTCCACACCGTTCTCCCACAAAATCTTAAAATCTTCGATTAAATGTGTCAAGTATACGTCTATGTCATTCCCTGGTTGTTTAGGCCTAGAAATTAACATAGATAATAACATGTATTTATGCTTCATACATAGCCATGGAAGTAGGTTATAAATCATAATAATCACAGGCCATGTGGTATGTGAGATACTTTGAAGACCATGTAGGTTCATTCCATCAGTAGATAATGCCAAGCGAAGGTTTTTTGCTTCTTCTCCAAAATCAGGATAATCATTATCACTTTTCATCCACTGTGGTGAATCTGCTGGATGTCGAAACTTTTCATCTATAATTCTTTCATCTGCATGCCAAGTCAAGTGTTTTGCATTGGTTTCACTACGAAACATGCGTCTAAATCTCAGAATTATAGGAAAATACCATAAGACTTTTGCTGGAGACAATTTTTTCTTATATCGAGAGAAACTGCATTTAGGGCACTCATTTAACGATGCATATTCATTTCAAAACAAAATTCAATCATTTGGACAAGCATGTATCTTATCATAGCTCATGACAATAGAGCACAACATTTTTTTGGCCTCATAGGTTTGATTAGGAAGAACATTTTCCTCCGGAAGCATATCTTTCATAAGGGCTAATAACTCTGTGAAACTTTTATCCGACCATCCATTGCCATCCTTTAAGTTGTATAACTTTAATACCACAAACAATCTTGTGAATTTAGTGCAACCTTTATACAACGGTTTCTCTGCATCGCTTACCAACCTCTCAAACATTTTGGGACAATCCTGAAGATCTTCTTCAAGTGCTTATGCAATCTCTTCGACTTGATCACACTTGTATGTATATGTGCCATTGTCGTTTGAAGCATAGGTCGTATTATCCCCCGGTTCAACATTCTTGTTACTTATCTCACCATGTAATATCCAACATGCATAACTTCGATCAATTCCATGCCTCTTTAAATGTGATTCCAACTCAACTACATCAATCTGACGCCCATAACAACATTCTAAGCAAAGACATGTGATTCGACTGGGGTCTTTGGCACGTTCAACAGCAAACTTAACGAATTCTAATACCCCATTCTCGTACTCTTTTGACAATCTATTGAAAGACATCCATTTTTTATCCATGGTTTTACTAAGTAAGCTAAACAAAAACACTAATTATTCACGCAACTATAGCAAAAGAACAACTTATTACCTGTAGAGAAGTCGACAACTTCCGGAATCACACAGTGTAAGATTCTTGAAATCGATCAGAATTTCACTCTTCACAAGTAACCCCTAGCAAAGGTATTCCTGACCAACGTTTATCACACTGAAAAAAAAAAGGAATGAGAAGCTATATAAATGAATGACCAGAAGGTATGATTGACGAAAATTCAACTCGAAGTTAACATGAATGAAACAAATAGCATGGCATCGACACGCAAATTCAATCACATTAATTTAAGTAGCATGGTATACTTTGATTCATCACAAATGACACATCAACACTTAATGTTTCAACTCAAGTAAGTCACAAAAAACAACTTCATCACTTAAGTTCAATTAACTTCAAAAATATATCGAACAAAAAACATCAATTCGAGCATAAATCAATCACCAAAATTATCAATTCCACATTTAAACTCAATAGCAACTTCATCACTAACAAGAGTTGAAACAATCAACAACACCACAATCTTCAACAATTAATTCATGAATGTCATTCAAGTTTCAATCAACAACACCACCAATGACTATCAAAAATAAATTCACAATGTCATCACTATTCATCATCTTCAACCTCAACAATTAACAATTAATTTCATTATCATTTTCAATCAACAATTAGATCAAAACAAAGTAATCACTAACAATTATCCATCAACAATGTCATTATCATCAATTAATTTCAATTATTCATCACTAACATTCAACATCACCTTACAAAATCAACACCAATTCTCAAAATAAATTCACCACAAATATCACTATTCATCATCTTCAACCTTACTACAACAACAATTTCAAAATCAAATTCCTTAACAATAGAAAAAAAGATTAATAGAAAATAAAGAACTAAGACTAAGGAACCCTAATACAAAAAAAACTAAACTTGGATGTAAAAATTAATAGAAAAAAAAGGAAATACCTTAACAATAGTAGATGAAGGTCGATGTTTAGCAGGAGGTTGATCTTCGAAGGATGAATGATGGAGGGAGGTTCGAAAGCTGACGGAGGGAGGATGTCCGAAACTGGAGCGCGGCCGAAAACAGAGGGAGGAAGGCCGGTGAGAGGAACGGAAACTAAGAGAGGAAGGCCGATTGGAGAGAGTAGCCTTGCGAACGAAAACGAAGAGAGGAAGGTCGGTCGGAGGGAGTAGCCTTTCGAACGGTGAACGGAGGCAGAAGGAGTAGCGTTTCATAAGTTTTGGAAGTTTAGGGTTTCTTAAGTTTTGAAAATTACTAAATGTTCTGGTTACAGGTACTGTATAGTTTAATTAGTATTTAGAAATTAATGACATAAGGTTGCGCTTTTTGAAGCGCTTTCTTATATATTGCCTTTAGCAACGCTTTCCATAAAAAACACTTTCTATTCTATGGCCTATAGCAGCGCTTTTATAAAGCGCTCTCTAAAGGTCTCTAAAAGTGGCCTTTAGCAGCGCTTTTCAGAAGCGCTTTCTAAAGGTGGCCTATAGCAGCGCTTTCTAAAAGCGCTCTAGTATCTATGGCCTTTAGCAGCGCTTTTCAAAAGCGTTTTTTTAAGTGAGCCTTTAGTAGCGCTTTCTTTCACTTCAGTATATAGTTTTAATTTTTTTTTGAACTTATAGTAGCACTTTGAGTAAAAAGCGTTGTCTATGGAGTGCTGCCTAAAACCAGTTTTAGGTGTAGTGTCACATATTTTTAAAATTAACAAATTAACTAAAAATAACAACTAAAAATAAAAACAAATTAAAATTATAAAATCAACACGTAAGTTAGTATCTAAATAATTTTTTAAAATTTAACTATTCTTCTGTCATTTTTATAATGAGGTTCACAATAAAAACACAGGATTAAAAGATGTTTATAAGGAGCAATAGTAGTAAAAGATTTGGTGGATATAGAATGTGATAAAAATTCACCACTCTAATAGATAAACTATTTCATATGATTAGTATAAGTTTAATTTTCTTCATTGATCCAAGATGATCTAGAGGTACTTCGGTACTTGGCTAGTTGAATCGGTAGATAATCTAATATCTTCCTTGATTTTGCAAATGG
Organism: Lathyrus tuberosus; assembly: GCA_022829125.1. Lineage (NCBI taxonomy): Eukaryota > Viridiplantae > Streptophyta > Magnoliopsida > Fabales > Fabaceae > Lathyrus > Lathyrus tuberosus. The sequence goes on along the minus strand of JALAZF010000389.1, from coordinate 6,038,997 downwards.
ATTCATTGAACAAACATATAGATACAACTAATAACCCTTCTTTTTTGTCTTACAAACATTGTTTAATTAATTACATAAAAAACAAAACATTAATTCATTAACAATTGTATTGATTAATTATATATCTTGGTCATTACAAAATCAATTTAGGATTACAAAGGTTTTGGTCAAAATTAGTCATTCATTGCATATGATATGTGTTACATTCAAGATTTTATTTAATGGATCAACAAGATTTGTTTATTTGATTTTATTTATTTTTGAAGAGATTTATTCCCTAGGATTTGACAAACTTAGTTTAATTTGTTAATACTTCAATTCAAAGATGCTAATAACTTTTTTTTCAACTTATTTATAATTTTTAGCTTTTCTTAAAGGGAATTTTACTATATATTATAGTTTAGTTTTCCCTAACTTGAATAATTAATCTCTATAAAAGATATTTGATTTCTAAAAAAAAGTTATTGAAAATTCTTCTGCTTCCATTAGACATAAACTCCTTAGAAACCCTAAAATACATGCGATAAAAATGGAGTACCATATACACATTAAATTGAGTGCAAATTGAATATCATACATATTAAATTGAGGGAAATCTCAAGCATGATAAATGTAAGAAAAATGAATAGTATAAGTATAGAGCAAAACAATTGTCTACAAAAAGACAAATCTTTGCATGGTATTCCAATAGTGTATGGTTCTTTGTAAGTACACAATTTTGTATGAATGTATATAATAATATAAGTATATCAGCCTGTTTCTTGAATGAGAAGATAAAACTAAATTGGTAGCAATATCAATGTAATGTGAACTCTGTGGTTATTCATTTTCCGACAATTCAACATAGATATGCTTCATTACTCTTCTATTGGTTGGCTAAATACCAGACAAAAGTTTCAAAAGAGAAAAAATTAGTAACCATCTCATTTGAGAATAATGCGTACTTGTAAAAATAAAATTAGTAAGGTTGAATATTATATTACACTTTCTGTACATAACAACGATTCATAAGTATGATGTTGTAGATAGTTTTTGTACGACTCATGAGAAGTGACGATTCATGTGTACTATGTTTTCCGTGGATTCGAATCCATTTCGTATGTATAGGTACATTACAAGGATCCATGACTCGTGCCGATATCCTAGACGTAGGAGAGGATGGGAAAAAAGGATACCTTGGTAAGGTTTCCGAACTAGTGATTGGTTGAGTTGATGGACTCAAGAGGCATGTTTCCATACATTGTGAACTGTGTGAACTCAAGTCTTATCCCTTTCCCTTTTGACTTAAGATAGAAATTGATTAGAACCTTGTAGAGCCGAGTGAACCCATAAGATAGGGGAACTCACTGAGATTATTATCTCACCCCATTATTTTTGTATATTTTCAGGTATTGTTTGCAGGTTTGTTTTTACAAGTGGAGTTGTACTTGGATGTTTCAAGAGAAGACTAGTTTATGTATTCCACTGGGTATTGTGTATTTTGTACAATTATGGATATTGTACTCAGATCTTAGTTTTGTTGTTTGTCACTTTCCATATCTTTTACCATTGTAGTTTTTCTTTCCTTCGTATTTTTTTATATAGAAATGGGCAAGTATATGTAAACTACGCTAATAGGCACTTATGATGGTGTCAGTACCATATATTAACACTTGTATGATATTATTCCACACACACACACATATATATATATATATATATATATATATATATATATATATATATATATATATATATATATTATACAGGGCGTTACAGTTGGTATCAGAGCAGGTCGTATCCTAGACCTAGCCTTAAAACATCATAAGTAAATCTAGTCATGCCTCATAAGTGTGTATTGCCGACATGGTTCTTAATATCATATTGTGTAGTATTAGGCCTGATCAACCTAATGCTATGTATGTTGTAACGCCCTGTATAATATAAATCTAGAATAATATCATACAAGTGTTTTATTTGGTACTGACACCATCATAAGTGCCTATTGGCATAATTCACATACTTTACCATTTCTAATACATAATACAATCTATGGTACAAGAAATGAAAACTAGCCAAAATAAAAATCTAAGATCAATATACAATATCCTCAATTGTATACAACAAATACACAGCGGAAATACTAAAGCCAAGCTTCTCTTGAAACATCCAAGCATAACTTCACTTGTAAATCAAACCTGTACGCAATACCTGAAAAATAGCAACAATAATGGGGTGAGATATTAAATCTCAGTGAGTTCCCTATCTTATGGATTTTCTCGGCTTTACAAGGTTCTAATCCAAATCCTAACTCAAGTCCAAGGGAAGGGAAAAGACCTTGAGTACACAAATTTACACTATATGGAATCACGCTATTGAGCTCGTTACTCAAAATATTCACTTATAGATAACCTTGTCAAGGCATCCCCTTTCTCCCGCCCTCTTCTATGTCTAGAAGTAGGAACGAGTCATGGACCCTCGTAGATTTCTTGGCATACGAAATGGATTCGGAAATAAGGGACACATTATCACCTTAAATCGTCACTTCACACGGCCCGTACACCGTCAGAAGTCTCTTTACCATATAGGCTTCATTCGTACTATAACATTGGGAATCAAACCTACCAAGAAATCGTGCATTCATTACAGAGGAGCTCGTTACTCATGAAATGGCACATAATAGAATAATGGTTACGATTTCGTGATTCCACATACAACCATAATTGTATTCAACATTTCTAGGCCACATTAGCCTTTAGGCCTCTTTTGCCTTTCTCAAATAAACATAATAATTACACGTGTTCCATACTAGTGTTTCACTCATTTCTATACCATTCGATAATGGACACACGCCTCGGCCTCTTTTGCACGAGCGTTGTCGTTAAGTTATTCATCAATTCCCTAGCTCATTACTAGGTTCCAATATCTTAAACTATGCCATTTGTTTTGGGGTAAAGTTTCCTCACTCTACCTATTCCATATTTTAACATGCATTTATGTTCAATCAAGTTTAATGCCAATTAGGCAAAGCATATTACAATTGCACATTTTGAATTACATATAATAATTCCATCACAAGTTATACAAAAGCATATTACAATTGCACAATAGAATCACATATAATGATTCATCACATAAAACATCACTTTTGGGTTCCCTTTGATTCATTTAATCGGGTATCGAAATCAATACTTTTCACTTTTATCCTGTAGGACACTTTCACAGCTTTACATCGGCTATCATTATGCCTCAATTGGACTTATGATCCACAAGATATCAATTTCTAAACATATCACATAACATTATTTTCCTTCTTTTTCCACTAAATAATTAATCCCACATTATACCCCCTAATTTCCACTTTTTATTGGGTAGAGGATCGTCATAGCTTTCCAACGGTACCAAGAACGTCTCGATCCAAATTATGGATCAAAAGTTATGGATTTTCAAAGAAAATAAATTATTGAAAAACTGCCATATTCGCCTGGCGGTTAAGGATTTTGCCTGGCAAATCCCTCTTCGCCAGTACTTCGCCCGGCGAAACAGCGGCGAAGCCTCATTCCTAGAAAACCAAAAAGTTCCAGTAGCAAAACATCTTCTGTCTCATGATTTTCACCTGGCGATTTAGGATTTCGCCTGGCGAATCCCTCCTCGCCAGCACTTCGCCCGGCGAAGCAGCGGCGAAACCTGATTCATCTGGCGAATCGCACCAGAAATAGAATTTTTTTTCTGCGTTTTTAGGGTTCCAAAATACTCCAAAACTCACCATTTCCATACCAGATCATTTCCAAACATTAAAACAAGTATCATCAATTGATCACATGCATAATACGACTACACTACGCAATTTATATCGAATTTCATCCGTTAGATTTCATTGATTTATCCGTTTAATCATTTTATCTCAAATCAAACTTAAGTTCTAAATCCTAAATTCTAGAACTTAGAGTGTCTAACTAGAACCCACCTGATAATCGAAGAGGATGTTGAAGAAGATGATGAACAATTATCCAATCTCCTTCCCAAGTTTCTTCCTCTTTCCCTCTTCTCTTCTCTTTTCTTCTTCTTTACTATCTTTTCTTTTTCTTTCTCTTTACAAATATATATATATATATATAATACTATTATTATATAATATAATCCAACAGGGTAAAATATCTCCAAATGATATTTTGTCATCTCAACCCAATTGATCAATTATTAGAGTTATCTTAAAATACTCTCTCGTACTAATAAATATCAATATGCCCCTTTCATTAAATAATTAATCTCTTCAGAGTTCACCGGTTGCTCTATTGATCCCATTTGACCATACTCACAACACTTAGAGGATTCCATTAATCCAATTTACTAAAGGTAGAGAACATAGATATTCATTTGATCTCATCTGATATCCAATTGAGCATTTAAATAATATGGGGTATTACATATGTGATAGGTAGTATCATGGTTAAGCGACGACGAGGACTCCGAAGTATTGTCGGAACTTGTATTGTGAGAGTAGACACAAGCCAAGAGTCAGAAGTAAGGAGTTTTGGTTAGCTCAGTTGAAGTCTTAGTCGAAGTCGTGCTTCCGGTAACATGGGATTGAAGAGTGAAGTATGGTTAGAGCGATCTTTTAGAATTGATGAAGTCGCAAAGTTGAGGATCTCTACCAGATGAACGGTCAGTGTACTGAGGACTATATGAATTGACTAGTGGAATTGGATTGACCAATGGTGTGGACAAGACATTCAAGTGATCCCATTCAGTGAGGAAGAAGGGATATTTTATGGAGTGTGTGACATAAGGTCCAGAAGTGAGATAGTTGTTAGTGTTTAAGTTTCAAAAGACACTAGAGCACCATGGAAGAAAAATTATTGCTGAGAGTGTGTTCAGAATGGTACCTTCAAGTGGTTGAGGGATTGAGAGTTAAGGATGTTTAACTTTTGTTGGGAACCTAAGGTAGTAGTGTAGTCTAAAGAGAGACCGGATTTAGAACACTACGTCAGGAATTCAATTTTCAGTGAGAGACCAATTTGGAGATGACAAGTTACCCAAGGATCAGTTGTAAGAGAATATGTTATAGAAGGAACGAGTATTTTATAGTAACGGAAGTTCTAACGGTATGAGCAAGAGAGGTCCGTGATGAAAGATAGAATAAGCAATTTGGATTCGAGGAAACTCTAGTAGGATAATTTTTGGAATTTGGATTAAGAAAAGTGCCATGGGTAACGAAGCAAACGCAGAATAGGGAACGGTATCAATGTTGTAGTATGAAAGTGGTAACATAGTGTATTTTGGAGAGAGGTACAATGGAGTTATTAAGTTTAGTTGAGGCTAAGTATGGAGGTGTACTCGATGGTTGGTCACTCATGAAGACTTTTGACACGTGAAGTAGAGTGGAAGAAGTTGAACCTCAGTATTATGAGATACGTGGTAGTAACCTTGCGGTCACAAGTGTATATAATGGATTCCTAGTCTTGAGACGAATGCGAAGTCACACCCTCTTTATTGAACAGTGAGGATTGTGTTCTAAGAAGTGAAACTGTGGTAAGCAACGAGGGTCAAACCAAGATTTAGTACGAACTAAGTGTAAATCGTGGAACGGACTATACCGGGTGGTATTGTAGGTAGTTGGCAAGAGATATTGGTTACAAGTTATTCAATAAGTGGTTTTGGTGTAGTGAAGTGTTCAATGGGTATTGAATGGGAAGAGAATCCCAATCCATAAGCGTACAAGAGATGTCAAGGTTCTTCAGAAGGAAATATTACCTTGGTTGTCAAGAGTGAGAGGATTTTCTGTATTTGTGGATGATCGAAGTATTGCGAATCTACCTTTTGTTGGATTAAGAAGTTTGTTGTTTTGTTTCTCACCAAGGAATTCTAGTAAGAGTATGAGGTTGTGTGCTTGACAGGATATGTTTATGACGAATGTGGCACCATGTAGTGGTTGTGTGTTGAGGTTTTGGTTGTGGGCGAGTGAAATATGAGTGTGTGGTTAAGACACTTGAATCCCATCATTTGGTGAATTCTGCTAGTGTTGCCGTTCGAGGCTTGGCTAGCGGAAGGCGAGCTTGTTGGCTGCTCGTTGTGTGACAATGACAGAATTTTGGAGTTTTGCTTATTTCTCGATTGGAGTGTGTCGTCTGCATGTTTTAGCTTTGTTTTATGTTACCTGGTGTTGATTGTGGTTGGTGAGTATTATGCAAGTTGAGGAGGTACGAGTGGAGGATAAACATGCAAGTTAGTGCAAGACGGATTGACGGTTTTGAAGTTGGGGAAACGATCTAGTGGGAGGTACTCAGTTGGTGAAGGACTTTGGTGTATCACCATTATGACTACTGAGGGCCTTAAGAGTGAGATTGGACGAGACTCACTAAGTAATGACCTTATAGAGAACGGTTTGGTACCTTTGGCATATGAGTTAGTAAGGTATAATTGAATAGTCGGAATATGGCGTTTGTTATGTCTTGTAAATTCATGGCATCGGATGTAGACTATGTGAGAGTGGTACCAGATGTGTACAATATACTTTACCAGTTGAAGGATCTTGTAAGTTATCCTTCCAAGCAGAAGTCAGAATGAGATATTGATGAGGATAAACATGTAACTTGGGTCGTATGTAGAACAGGACGTTGAGAGGAATGAGCTTAGCCACTACTATGAAAAACCCATTTAGCAACGGTTGGGAATGACATATAATGACGCGAGCGAAGGCGTTGTTATATAGATTGTTGTTGTAAGTTCGTCGTTTCTACAATGGTCTGGAAACCGTTGTTGTATTCTGGAAGTGCGCGATATATTGCAATGGTTAGGTATTTCAACCGTTGTAATATATATTAACTATCACAACGGTTATCAGTATGAACCGTTGTCATATATGTTAACTATCACAACGGTTATTTGTCTTAACCGTTGTAGAATGTATCCTTAGTTTATTAAATACAAATGTATATTGCTTGTTTTACCATCCACCTTATTAAAGAAATACAACCATTAAAATTGGTAAAGAACTATATAATCTGAAAATTAAACTGTTCTTGAAAACCAACTTAAACACACCACTGTTTTCCGAATTGCATCCATTTCATTCCGCACATTTTATGTTCCTTAACATAAAATTTATGGTTCGATGGTCGGTTTCCTTCAATCCATCGATATCTTTTGTTATAGTTTACCTCATCATCGCCAAAAATCGCCACGATTTTATCATCATAACAATTATCATGATCTTAACAACCATGGCGATTAGTGATGACGATGAGGTAAATTATAATAAAAGATATCGATGGATTGAAGGAAACCGACCATCGAACCATAAATTTTATGTTAAGGAACATAAAATGTGCGGAATGAAATGGATGCAATTCGGAAAACATTGACATGATAAAGGTTGATTTTCAAATACATCCTAATTTTTAGATTATAATTTTCTATAGCAATTTAACTGATTGCATTTTCAATAAAAGGATAATGAAACAAACGATATACATAGTATATAATAAACTAAATTTCATATTCAATATCAGAATGAATTCATATATATGTACCTTATCAGAATGAATTCATATATAGGTACCACCATCATCATCACCATGTGAAACAAATCCTAAGAATTGGGAAGCAATGATGAAAATTAGTTAGTATTAAATTTAACTATATACAATATACATAGTATATATATAATAAACTAATGTTCTATATCAATTTAACTGATTGCATTTTCAATAAAAGGATAGTAAAACAAACAATGTACATAGTATATAATAAACTAAATTTCATATACAATATAAGAATGAATTCATATATATGTACCTTATCAGAATGAATTCATATATATATATATATATATATATATATATATATATATATATATATATATATATATATATATATATATATATGTACCACCATCATCATCACCATGTGAAACAAACCCTAAGAAGTGGGAAGCAATGAAGAAAATTAGTTAGTATTCAAAACAAAACAACCAAAAGTTGAAACAAAACCCTAAGAAGTGAGACTGTACCATTACAATGAAGTTCACCTTGCTTGTGAAGCATTGAAGTCGAATCTGCACAAAATGAGAACAATCAACAAAAACAACATGAAGCAAACGAGATAATGGGAACTATTTAACAAAAATATTGAAGTAGAAGACTACCTTATTTTCCATAAACAATATGTACATTACGCTTGCTACCGCCAGCATCATCACCATGTTCATCTAGTTTTAGATTCTGCAGGAAGAACTACAAGGAGGAAGAAGCTTAAATCAAAAGCTTCATACTTCTTGTATTTCTTCTCGCAGATTCTAAAAAAAATGAAGTTTGGGTGCTAGGGTTTCGCTGTGAAGGAAACGGCGCAACTGTAAAAAAGGGAAAGTTAATTCCCTTATATAGGTAAATGTTTCACAACGGTTTTCTTAAATAACCGTTATGATAGATTATATATTAATTTAATAATATCACAACAGTTAGTTATAATAACAGTAGCAATACCCCTTATACGTGGTATAAGGTTCGACACCAGGCAACAACATTTTCCTAAAATTACGCCTGGATTATAAGTGATATCGCTACGGTCATTACTTATAACCGTCGTGATATTATTAACCGTTGCACTTCCCAACATATGAACGGTTTACAAGAAAATATAGTTCCAGAATATGAACGGTTTACAAGTTATCATCATTACAAGCATTAAACTATTAGTCTTTTCATCTTCAACCTCATATATAAATAGACAATTTTACATATCTAAATAATATATTCTTCGTAACAATGAGTTCAACAAATGAGAATCCTAGAAACCTCAATGAGGAACGTCAGGCGCCAATCCAGGAGGTCGTCCAACCAGCAACTGCCAACTTCAGGAATGCCTTAAGGGTAAGGAAGGATAAGAAGAAGAAGAAGAAGAAGAAGCCGAAGAAGAAGAAGATAAAGAAGAAAAGGAGGCCTGTATATTATGACTCCGATGAGGGGAGTGAGGAGAGATGTCTAGATTATGAAGATGCATTTTATGCTATGGGCTCTGACAATGATCTTGATATGTAATATGTTTATCAATGTACTCTCAATGGAATATTAAAATAAAATTATGTCTATATATGTTCATCTCTTACAGTTTTATTTTTAAAGTTATATATATACTCTATTGCACTTAAAAATACTTAAGAATACATTGCTGTGAATTGAAGCGTGATACATGTAGTACAACGGTCTTCTAATACAAGCGTGTTAAAATGTAAAAATATGGAAAAAAAATATAGAGCTGGGAATCGAAGCTGGTTACACAGCTTGTATTACAACGGTTATGTAATACAACCATCGTTAAATATGGCGTTATAAATTTTTAATCCTGTTACAACGGTGGGATACGAAACCGTGGTAAAGCTGGCATCGTTAAATAGGTTTTTCGTAGACAGGAAGTGCAATGTAATCTCCAAATGTGTGGGAAGTGTTATGTGTAAATCAGTGAGTAGTATAGAAACTCACAGTTGTGTTATGGATGACTTAAGTTTTAGGAGTGGTGACTCGCGGATTGTTAGCTAACCAATATTGCCTAAGAGTTCGAGATGTTCCACTGTTAGAATCAGGGTTACACAGTGGAAGATGACAAATGAAATAATTCAGTCTGATTAGTATGAATCAGAGGGATAATTGCTCGTAAGGATGGATGTAAGATAATCTCGTGCTAAGGGTGCTATCGTATTGGTGCAATATGGAAGAGTTGAAGTGTCACGTGTGATGGTTACAATGTATAACATCAGATCAAGTGAGATTGATAAGGATACCGATCGATGGATTATGAAGTTGTTTTAAAGGTTGAAGGATTTATAAAAGAGGACCGTTAGTATTTGCTTGAAGGCAGGGAATCATTGAATTGTCTCGCGAATATGTGATGAGTGTTGTTTATCCCAAACTAAGATGAGGTATCGTGTTTTTTTTTGTGATTCATTAGGAAAATATGGAATTGTAGTTCCTACAAGCATATGTGACCAAATGTTTTAAGATGGAATGATAGACGAGTTGAGAAAAAGCAAGTTAGAAGTTAACCACGCGATGGAACAAGAGTGGTCAAGACCAATAAGTTTGAGAAGTTGTGGAAAACAAGGAATTTGATATGTGAAGGTAAGCTGAAAATAATCGAGTATGTCAGAATTTTAACTGAGGATAACTCAAGTGTTGATCCATGACAGTGGTAGGAGGAGTGGGTTTTGTTGATAAGAGGAATTTCGGGGTAGAATTTCGATTTAAGGGGGAAGAGTGTAATACCCCATATTTCCCTTAAATGCTCAGTCGGGTGTCAATTGGATTTATTGAAGCTCTTAGGTGTTCTATGTGTCATCAGTTGGGACCAATAGAGTAACTAGTAGACTCTGAAGAGATTAATTATTAATAAAGAGATAGACCATTATTAATAAGTACAAAAGGGGACATTTTGGTAACATTAATAATGAGTCAATTAGTCTAGTAATGAAAAAATATCATTTGAGATATTTATTTCCCATAATTGGTACTAACCACACAATATAATATATTATTATATTGGTTTGTGGTGGAAAGAATAAGGAAAAAGTCGGTAGGAAGAGAAAGAGAAGAAATATCATAGAGAAAAGAAGAAAACATGGAGAAAAGAGAAAGAAGAATGGGAAAGAAGAGAAGAAGGGGAAGGAAGAAAGAAGAAGGAAAATCCATGGGTTCATCATCTTCCTCACCAACATCATCTCCCCTTCATCATCATCACTATTCATCATTTTCTTGAATCAAGTGAGTTCTAGATAGAAACTCTTGATTTTAGGGATTAGGGTTTATGTTGGAATCATAGGATAGTTAGTGAAATCCATGATAGAATGATAAATGTTTACTTTTGATCATGAAAATTGCCATAAACCATGAGTTAACTAAGTCTTATATGATTATTATGTTCTTGTGTTTGGAATGTTGCTATTGTTGTGTATTTACATGTTCATGTTGCAAATTCACATGGTAAACTATGTTGTTGTTGTTTCTTGGTGTTAGAACATGTCTTGTTCATGGTGATTGTGGTTGTTGTTTCTTGATGTTAGAACATGTCTTGTTCATGGTGATTGTGTTGTTGTTGAACCATGGCATGTTTCAATGGTAGTTTGAGTAACATAGTTGTTAGAGGTGAAACAAACAACTATGCATGTTTTAGAATGGTTTGGATAGGAATCATGCTTCAAAAATCAGGTTTTTGTGCAGAAAATACTGATATAGGCTGACACATGCGAGTTTAGGCCGACCTATAGACGTTTTCCATCAGTATAGGCCGACCTAAAACCTCTATAGGCTGACCTCCACACATCAATATTGAAGCCTATGGCTTCTGCCCATGCGTCGCATCTTAGGACACCCTAAAACCTCGATTAGGCCGACCTGTAACCTTCATAGGCCGACCTATACCCTGTTTCCTTGAGAAAAATTGCTTGATTCTTGTTTTCCCCATAACTTTAGTTTTGTAACTCCGTTTGACACGCGGTCGGAATTATTGAAAAACCCTTCCAATGATCTATAAGATAGTAAGTTAGAACTTGTATTTATGACCATCAAGGATGTTTAGTTTAGGTTAGTAGTGACTTGTATACCTTTATATGTATGTGAACTACTATGTTGATCATGTTTGACATGTTATGCGATTATGAGTGTTCCATGAATGATATTGCTATATATTGTTGTGTTTTGACATGATGTATAATAGATGAATATGATTGTGTGATAACATTCTTAAATGGCTATAAGAATGGTGAGGAAACCTTTAATGTCAATTAATGAAAAGAATTAGTAAAATATTTAGGACATGATGAATAACACATATGACAATGCTTGTGCAATGCTGCTAGGTGTGTATCATTGGCAAGTATTTGCCTAGTTGTGAGGAGAGCTTTGTGTGGAATATATTTAGGTTGTGTTAATTTGTGAATAAGTTGAATGTGTCGTCTTTCTATTGTCGAATATAATCATGCTTGTGTGTGATCACGTAGTCGGAACCGAATTCCCTTGAGTTGTGCCATTCTGAGAGTGGAGGCTTATATAGAGAGCTCCTCTGGGATGTACACATTACTACCTTGACAGGTTTTATTCTCGTGTATAGTACGAATGGAGCCTACGGGTAAAGAGACTTGTGATGGGGTACGACTCATGAGAAGTGACGATTCATGTGTACTATGTTTCCCGTGGATCCGAATCCATTTCGTATGTCAAGATACATTAAAAGGATCCATGACTCGCGCCGATATCCTAGACGTAGGAGAGGACGGGAAAAAGGGATGCCTTGGTAAGGTTTCCGAACTAGTGATTGGTTGAGTTGATGAAATCAAGAGGCATGTTTCCATACATTACAAACTGTGTGAACTCAAGTCTTATCCCATTCCCTTTTGACTTGAGATAGAAATTGATTAGAACCTTGTAGAGCTGAGTGTACCCATAAGATAGGGGAACTCACTGAGATTATTATCTCAACCCATTATTTTTGTATATTTTCAGGTATTGTTTGCAGGTTTGTTTTTACAAGTGGAGTTGTACTTAGATGTTTCAAGAGAAGACTAGTTTATGTATTCCGCTGGGTATTGTGTATTTTGTACAATTATGGATATTGTACTCAGATCTTAGTTTTGTTGTTTGTCACTTTCCATATCTTTTACCATTGTAGTTTTTCTTTCCTTTGTATTTTTTTATATAGAAATGGGCAAGTATATGTAAATTACGCTAATAGGCACTTATGATGGTGTCAGTACCATATTTTAACACTTGAATGATATTATTCCAGATAGAAATTATACAGGGTGTTACAGGTTGTATCAGAGCAGGTCGTATCCTAGACCTAGCCTTAAACCATCATAAGTAAATCTATTCATGCCTCATAAGTGTGTCTTGCCGACATGGTTCCTAATATTATATTATGTAGTATTGGGCCTGATCAATCGAATGATATGTATGTGATAGGTAGTATCATGGTTGAGCGACCACGAGGACTCTGAAGTGTTGTCGGAACTTGTGTTGTGAGAGTAGACACAAGCCAAGAGTTAGAAGTAAGGAGTTTTGGTTAGCTCAGTTGAAGTCTTAGTAAAAGTTGTGCTTCTGGTGACATGGGATTGAAGAGTGAAGTATGGTTAGAGCGCTCTTTTAGAATTTATGGAGTCGCAAAGTTAAGGATGTCTACCAGATGAACGGTCAGTGTACTGAGGACTATATGGATTGACTAGTGGAACTGGATTGACCAATGGTGTGGACAAGATATTCAAGTAATCTCATTCAGTGAGGAAGAAGGGATATTTTATGGAGTGTGTGACATATGGTCTAGAAGTGAGATAGTTGTTAGTGTTTAAGTTTCTAAAGTCACTAGAGCACCTTGGAAGAACAAATATTGCTGAGAGTGTGTTCAGAATGGACCTTCAAGTGGTTGAGGGATTGAGAGTTAAGGATGTTCAACTTTTGTTGGGAACCTAAGGTAGTAGTGTAGTCTAAAGGGAGACGGGATTTAGAACACTACGCCAGGAATTCAGTTTTCATTGAGAGACCAATTGGAGATGACAAGTTACCCAAGGATCAGTTGTAAGAGAATGTGTTATAGAAGGAACAAGTCTTTTATAGTAACGGAAGTTATAATGGTATGAGCAAGAGAGGTCTGTGATGAAAGATAGAACAAGCAATTTGGATTCGAGGAAACTCTAGTAGGATGATTTTTGGAATTGGGATTAAGAAAAGTGCCATGGGTAACGAAGCAAATGCAGAATAGGGAATGGTATCGACGTTTTAGTATGAAAGTGGTAACATGGTGTATTTTGGACAGAGGTACAATGGAGTTATTAATTTTTGTTGAGGCTAAGTAAGGAGGTGTGCTAGATGGTTAGTCACTCATGAAGAATTTTGACACGTGAAGTAGAGTGGAAGAAGTTGAACCTCAGTATTATGAGATACGTGGTAGTAACCTTGTCGTCGCAAGTGTACGTAATGGAATCCTAGTCTTGAGACGGATGCGAAGTCACACCCTCTTTATTGAACAGTGAGGATCATGTTCTAAGAAGTGAAACTGTGGTAAGAAACTAGGGTCAAACCAAGATTTAGTACAAACTAAGTGTAAATCGTTGAACGGACTATACCGGTGGTATTGTAGGTAGTTGGCAAGAGATATAGGTTACAAGTTATTCAATAAGTGGTTTTGGTGTAGTGAAGTGTTCAATGGGTATTGAATGGGAAGAGAATCCCAATCCAAAAGCGTACGAGAGATGTCAAGGTTCTTCAGGAGGAAGTATTACTTTGGTTGCCAAGAGTGAGAGAATTTTCTGTATTTGTGGATGATCGAAGTATTGCGAATCTACCTTTTTTTGGATTAAGAAGTTTGTTGTTTTGTTTCTCACCAAGGAATTCTAGTAAGAGTATGTGGTGATGTGCTTGACAGGATATGTTTATGAAGAATGTGGTACCATGTAGTGGTTGTGTGTTGAGGTTTTGGTTGTGGGTGAGTCAAGTATGAGTGTGTGGTTTAGACACTTGAATTCCGTCATTTGGTGAATTCTGCTAGTGTTGTCGTGCGAGCCTTGGCTAGCGGAAGGCGAGCTTGCTGGCTGCTCGTTGTGCGACCATGACAGAACTTTGGAATTTTGCTTCTTTATCGATTAGAGTGTGTCATCTGCATGTTTTAGCTTTGTTTTATGTTACCTGGTGTTGATCGTGGTTGGTGAGTATTATGCAAGTTGAGGAGGTACGAGTGAAGGATAAACATGTAAGTTAGTGCAAGACGGATTGACAGTTTTGATGTTAGGGAAACGATCTAGTGGGAGGTACTCAGTTGGTGAAGGACTTGGGTGTATCACCATTATGACTACTGAGGGCCTTAAGAGTGAGATTGGACGAGACTCACTAAGTGATGACCTTACAGAGAACGGTTTGGTACCTTTGGCATATGAGTTAGTATGGTATAATTGAATAGTCGGAATATGGCGTTTGTTATGTCTTGTAAATTCATGGCATCGGATGTATACTATGTGAGAGTGGTACCAGATGTGTATAGTATACTTTACCAGTTGAAGGAACTTGTAAGTTATCCTTCCAGGCAGAAGTCGGAATGAGAAATTGATGAGGATAAACATGTAACTTGGGTCGTACGTAGAATATGACGTTGAGAGGAATGAGCTTAGACAGGAAGTGTAATGTAATCTCCAAATGTGTGGGAAGTGTTATGTGAGAATCAGTGAGTAGTATGGAAACTCACATTTGTGTTATGGATGACTTAAGTTTTAGGAGTGGTGACTCGCGGATTGCTAGCTAACCAATAGTGCCTAAGAGTTAGAGATATTCCACTGTTAGAATCAGAGTTACGCAGTGGAAGATGACAAATGATAGAATTCAATCGGATTAATATGAATCAGAGGGATAATTGCTCGTAAGGATGGATGTAAGATAATCTCGTGCTAAGCGTGCTATCGTATTTGTAATACCCCATATTATTTAAGTGCTCAATTGGATATTAGAAGAGATCAATTATTTTATTAAAAAGACAGATTGATATTTATTAGTTCAAGAGAGTATTTTTAAGGTAACTCTAATAATTGATCAATTGGGTTGAGATGACAAAATATCAATTGGGGATATTTTACCCTGTTGGATTATATTATATAATAAGGTTATACACACACACACACATACATACATACATATATATATATATATATATATATATATATATATATATATATATAAAAGAAAAGAAAGAAAAAGATAGTAAAGAAGAAGAAGAGGAAAGGAAAGGAAAGAAGAGAAAGAAGAAGAACTTAGGAAGAAGAAGTTCATGGATCATCAATTCATCATCTTCTTCAAACTCCTCTTCGATTATCATGTGGGTTCTAGTTAGAAACTCTAAGTTCTAGAAATCAATGATTTGAACTTAAGTTAGTTTTGAGAGAAAATGATTAAATGGAGAAATCAATGAAATCTAACGGATGAAATATGATATAAATTGCATAGTATTATCAATATATATGTGGAATCATCTGTTGATACTTGTTCTGATGTTTCATGATGTTTAGATTGGGTTTAGTATGAGAAAAACATGTTTTTGGTGAATTCTGGGCTGAAGTAACCGGTTACTTCATGAGGTAACCGGTTACATGAGCAGAAATTAGTGAAAAACATGTTTCTGGGGTGAAGTAACCGGTTACTTCACAAGGTAACCCGTTACTTCACTGTTTGGCAGATTTTTATAAAACTTCAGAAATTCGTATCTTTTGAACCGTAGGTCCGTTTTGGTCCCCGTTCGAAGCGTTGGGAAGCTATTTAAATGCTCTAATTGATGGTGAAGTAAAAACATGGTTATATGTCAAAGATTTATAGGTTAATGGTAATAAACCAATGTTGTGCAATGTTGAATTTATAAATGTGAAAAAAAAATAGATTTTCACTTTTTCAAGTGAAGTAACCGGTTACCTGGTGAAGTAACCAGTTACCTTAAAGTGGCTAGAAACACGTTTTTTATTCTGGATCAACAGTGCACCTGAAGTAACCGGTTACATGGCGAAGTAACCGGTTACCTCACTGAAACTTTTGAAAAAATGTTTTCTTTGAGAATTCATAACTTTTTAACCGTAATTCCGATTTGGACGTTCTTTATATCGATGGAAAGCTGCCAAAATATTCTATACAATGGGAGTGAAAAATATTGATTTTGCTACCCGATTAAATGAATCGGAGGGAACCCGAAAGTGATTTTTTATGTGATGAATTATTATATGTAATTCAAAATGTACAATTGTAATATGCTTTTGTATAACTTGTGATGGAATTATTATATGTAGTTCAAAATGTGCAATTGTAATATACTTGTCTAATATTGTTATTGAACATAATGGAAAGAATAACATGCTTAAAATGAATTAGGAAGAGTGAGAAACCTTACCCCAAACCTAATGATATGATTCTAGTTTGTGATTAGAAATTGATAGAAACTCTGGATGGCGACGCTCGTGCACTCGATGTATAGATGTGAATCCTTGACGAGTTCTGGCCTAGAGTAGATAAACCTAGATGGCAAGGCTCGGGCACTTGATGTAGGAAGATGCATCCATGACGAGATTGGTCTAGGAGAGAGTGAAACACTAGTATGGAATATGTTAAACTTTTGTGATTATGAGAAAAGGAGAATGTGGCCTTAAGGCATTGTTGCCTTGTGATTGTCGAATACAATCACGTTTTGTGTGAGATCACGTAATCGTAACCGTTTATCTTGAGTTGCAGTTTCATGAGTCTCGAGCTCCTCTGAAACATAGGCATGACTACTTGGCAGGTTTGATTCCCGCATGCAGTACAAATGGCGCTCAGGGAGCGTATGCTTGTGACGGTTAATGGCCCGTGTGAAGTGATGGTTCATAACGGTTAATGGCCCATAGAACCCGAATCCATTCATATGTCAAGTAGGTTACCAGGATCCATGACTCGGGTCGACTTCTAGACATAGAAGCTGAAGGGAAAAGGGGATGCCTTGGTGTGATTATCGATTAGTGATATTTTGAGTTAGTGAACTCAATAACGTGTTTCCATATAGTGTAAGAATTGATATTGTGAACTCGAAGTCCTTTCCCTTTCCCTTGGACTTGAGTTAGGATTTTTAGAACCTCATAAAGCTGAGAGAATCCATAAGATAGGGAACTCACTGAGATTTGATGTATCTCACCCCACTATTGTTGATTATTTTTAGGAAGTATTTGCAGGTGTGATTTACAAGTGGAGCTATGCTTGGATGTTTCAAGAGAAGCTAGCTTTAGTATTTCCGTTATGTATTATTGTTGTATACAATTGAGGATATTGTATATTAATCTTAGTTTTTTTATTCTTTTGGCTAGTTCCCATGACTTATGCCATATGTTGTATTATGTTTTAGAAATGGACAAGTATGTGAATTATGCCATTAGGCATTTTTTATGTGTCAGTACCAAATAAAAACACTTGTATGGTATTATTCTAGATAAATATTATACAGGGCGTTACAGTTGGTATCAGAGCAGGTCGTGTCTTCGACCTAGCCTTGAAACATCATAAGTAAATCTATTCTTGCCTCTTAAGTGTGTCTTGCCAGCATGAAACTTAATATCATATTATGTAGTGTTTGGCCTGATCAACCTAATACTAGATATGTGATAGGTAGAATCATGGTTGAGCGACCACGAGGACTCCGAAGTGTTGTCGGAACTTGTGTTGTGAGGGTAGGCTCAAGCCAAGAGTTAGTAGTGAGGTGTTTTGGTCAGCTCATTTGAGGTCTTAGTAGAAGTTGTATTTTGGGTAGCATGGAATTAAAGAGTGGTGTGTTGTTCAAGCAAATCCTTTGGATGAATAGAGTCTGAAAGTTAAGGATCTCTATTGGACGATTGGTCAAAGTATCAAGGAATATGTAAAATCGCAAGTAAAGCTGGATTGACCACTAGTACGGATAAGGATTTCAAGTAATCTCATTCCGTGGAAAAGAAAGGTTGTTTTGTGGAACGTGTGAGGTAAGGTCCGGAAGTGAGATAAGTATTGGTGCTTTAGTTTCTAAGGTCACTATGGTATCTTGAATGGACGAGAGTACCTTAAGGAATGTGTTCGGAATAATATCTTCCAATTGGTTAAAAGTGAGAGTTAAGGACGTTCGGCTTTTATGGGAACCTAAAGTAGTAGAGAAGCGTGAGAAGGAACACAAAGATTGTTACATGCTTCAAGTGAAACAAGTATGCATCGGGCGTAGAATATGAGATAAATTGTGTATCTTCAGTTATATAGAGAGATTAAGTTTGAGATATTACATTAGGACTTTTGTTTTCGGTAAGAGACCAATTTGGAATTTGGAATTTGTTAAGTTACCCCAGGAACAGTATAAGGTATTGTGTTGGAGAAAGTTTCAACTTTATTTAGTAACAGAAAGTGAAGTGATACGGATCGGAAGAAGTTTGTATTAAGAAACAGAGTAAGTACCTTGGATTCAAGGGAATCTTAGTAAGGTGATTTTATTTTTGGACCTAAGAGGATTACAATGGAGTTTTAAGGTGTTGATGAACCTATAGTTAAGGAAGTGTAATCAAAGATGGTTCACCCAGGAGGACCCTAGTGGTATAACGTGGAATGAAAAAAGTTACACTTTGGTATTAAGAACGAGTATAGTGGTAGCACCGTGGTAACAAGTGTACGTGATGGATTCTTATTCTTGAGACAAGTGTGATGGGACGTACTCTGTGGAACAGTGAATATTGTATTTTTATAAGTAAGATTGTGGTAAAACAACAAAAAGCAATTCAGGACTTATTATGGACTAAGTGTAAATCATGGAACGATTTATACCGGAAGGATTTTGGTGAATAGTTGATGAGAATTGTCGGTTACGAATCTTCCATTAAGTAATTTGGTGTAAGTGGGATGTGTAATGGATAGTAAAGGGTAAGAAATCCCGGTTAGTGTGTATGAATTGATGGAAAGGTTCTTCAAGAGGATGCATTGCCCCAATTTATTTGCAAGTATAGAGAAACTTCTATATTTGTGAATAATCAGAATAATTTGAATCTACCTTTTGTTAGACCAAGTACGTAGTTGTTTTAGTTCTCACCAAGAAATTCTAGTGAGAGAACAAGGTTGTATGCTTGGCATGAGATGCACATCATTTTCGTAGTACCGTGTGATGGTGGTGTGTTGGATTTTTCTTATGGACGAATCAAGTATGAGTGGTGGTTGAAGCCCTATAATGTCGTCATTAGCTGAGAAGGAATTATCCCGCCAACGATTCGTCGAGTGACTGCGATAGAATTTGGAATTTTTCCTTGTCACTTGGTTGGAGTGTGTTGTCGACTTTGTTCTGTATTACCTTGAGTAGATCATGGTTGGTGAATGTTATATAAGTTAAAGAGCCACGAGTTGAGAATGATATTCCAAGATAGAGCAAGACGGATTGATGGTTTCGGGTAGGGATGGCTTTGAATTAAATGAAATTGGTTATTTTCAGCTTCTGCAGCAGTGTTAACAGATTAACACGTACAAGGATGGTGTTTTGTACTGAATTTTGAGGAGTTAACCGATTAGCTCAAACGGTTAATCGATTAACATGCGTGTAAATTGTGAAATCCCTTAGGAACCATCATCTGTGTTTTGTTACCTCATGTTGCTTTGAGTGGAGAGTATTGTGCGAATGTAAACGGGACTGCAAGTAAATGAAAGACGAAATTGTTTTTTGAAATCGGAACTTGTGGAAAGGTGTTGCGTAGTTGGCCTTTTGTTCAGACAACAAGAAAGTTGACTTTGGGGAATAATCTTGTGAACTGTGTTGAGTATGAGAAGGTCTTAGGTGTATTACCGTTGTGAGTCTTAAGGACGAAGTTGGAAAATACTCCCGAAGTATTGATCTTGCAAGGGAATATATTTTGATGTGTAATTATGGTATTATTAAGGTTTGAGCAGTTGATCAGAGTTTAGTATTTGTTATCTTCCGTGAGTTCATGGAATCAGATTTAGACTCTGTGAGAGTAGTACCAGGGGTGTACAGTTGTACTTTAATCAGAAGTATGAAATTTGAAAGTTATCTTTCCAAGTAAGAGTAAGAATTAGACGTTCTGAAGTTAAGCATGTAATTTGGAATCATTTATGGAACATAACGAATGAGAAAGGTTGATTCAATTGAGAAGCGTGGCATGGCCTTCGAAAGTGTGTGTATGTGGAGTATTGTTTGTGAATTAGGCGAGTGGTATGAAAATTCACAATTGTGCTTTGGATGGTTTAAGTTCTGTTAAGTGGTGACTCATATATGATTGAAGTTCCATGGTATTGTTACATATGATTGATTGAGATCTCGCATCAACAAGGAACCTTGAGTAAGTCAGAAACCGTAAGAAGAATCAATTTGGAATGTGGTAACCATAACCGGAGGTTGTTAAACTATTTTGGATATATTGGTCCGAGTTTAGAATGGCTTGAGAGTTGCGTGGTTATGGTTGTAACAATGTGGCTCCTGCATCTCTATCGCCTGGAGAGTGTTGGACCAATGTTTGTATGTGTGTGTTGGCGAAGGAATTGTTCTACCATAGGACATCAGTAAATTTCTTGTACCGTTGGTTAGTAAGGACCCCAATGGATGAGTGTGTTCCTCTGTTGATTGTTAACTACTATGTAGTGCTTGAGAATTCGTGGTATTTCACTGTTAGAATTGGGATTGCGCAGTGCA
Source organism: Lathyrus tuberosus (assembly GCA_022829125.1). Lineage (NCBI taxonomy): Eukaryota > Viridiplantae > Streptophyta > Magnoliopsida > Fabales > Fabaceae > Lathyrus > Lathyrus tuberosus. The sequence goes on along the minus strand of JALAZF010000389.1, from coordinate 6,017,841 downwards.
AGGTGATAGATGAAAGAGTTGCTCAGAATAATAAGGACTTGAATTGTCGCTTATAAGTATGAAAATAAGAGGATCTTGTTCTAAAGTGTGTTACCTTTTGGTGTGATATGAAAGAGATGAAATATCGGACGTGATGGGTACGATGTACAACATCAGACTATATGGAACTCGTAAAGAAGTCGTTTGACTAATTATGAAGTGGTTTTGGACGTCGAAAGATAAATCGTTGATGATTGCATGAAGTTAAGAAATCACTGAATTACATCGTGAAGATGTGTTGAGTGTTGTTGTCCTAATTTGAGATAAGATGTTACGGTTTGTTGTGACTCAGTAGAGGAGTATGGAATGGTGTAATTCTTGCCAAAAGTAAGATGCGACCAAGTGTTTTGTATGAAACAATAGATGTATTATGAGAAACAAGTTGAGAGTTAACTCAATATTGGAACAAGAGTACGACGCGATATTGATATGTCGTTAAAATAAGGGTTTTGGTCTGTGAAGTCAAGTTGGAATTGAAATACGTCAGAATTTGAACGGAAGTAAAGTTAAGTGTGGATCTAAGACAATGATACAACCCGTGGTTAGTGTCGAATAGAGGAAATTCGGGGGCGAATTTCAATTTAAGGGGGGGAGAGTGTAATACCCCATATTATTTAAGTGCTCAATTGGATATCAGAAGAGATCAATTATTTTATAAAAAAGACATATTGATATTTATTAGTTCAGGAGAGTATTTTTAAGGAAACTCTAATAATTGATCAATTGGGTTGAGATGACAAAATATCAATTGGGGATATTTTACCCTATTGGATTATATTATATAATAAGGTTATATATATATATAGTCATGCTAATGCACACCCATGTAGGTGAGCATTAGCAACATACTCCTTAGTGTATTTTTATATCGGGTCCACCAATTTTGGGTGGGACCCACATTAGAAAGATGAAGAAAAAAATAGAAAAAAAATAAACGTAGTGTATTTTTGTGTGGGGCCCACTAATTTTGGGTGTATGTTAGCATTTCCCATATATATATATATAAGAAAAGAAAGAACAAGATAGTAAAGAAGAAGAAGAGGAAAGGAAAGGAAAGAAGAGAAAGAAGAAGAACTTGGGAAGAAGAAGTTCATGGATCATCAATTCATCATCTTCTTCAAACTCCTCTTCGATTATCAGGTGGGTTCTAGTTAGAAACTCTAAGTTCTAGAAATCAATGATTTGAACTTAGGTTAGTTTTGAGAGAAAATGATTAAACGGAGAAATCAATTAAATCTAATGGATGAAATGTGATATAAATTGCATAGTATGATCAATATATATGTGGAATCATCTGTTGATACTTGTTCTGATGTTTGATGATGTTTAGATTGGGTTTAGTATGAGAAAAACATGTTTTTGGTGAATTCTGGGCTGAAGTAACCGGTTACTTCATGAGGTAACCGGTTACATGAGCAGAAATTAGTGAAAAACACGTTTCTGGGGTGAAGTAACCGGTTACTTCACAAGGTAACCCGTTACTTCACTGTTTGGCAGATATTTATAAAACTTCAGAAATTCGTATCTTTTGAACCATAAGTCCGTTACCTCACTGAAACTTTTGAAAAAATGTTTTCTTTCAGAATTCATAACTTTTTAACCGTAATTTCGATTTGGACGTTCTATATATCAATGGGAAGCTGCCAAAATATTCTAAACAATGGGAGTGAAAAATATTGATTTCAATACCCGATTAAATGAATCGGAGGGAACCCAAAAGTGATGTTTTATGTGATGAATTATTATATGTAATTCAAAATGTACAATTGTAATATGCTTTTGTATAACTTGTGATGGAATTATTATATGTAGTTCAAAATGTGCAATTGTAATATGCTTGTCTAATATTGTTGTTAAACATAATGGAAAGAATAACATGCTTAAAATGAATTAGGAAGAGTGAGAAACCTTACCCCAAACCTAATGATATGATTCTAGTTTGTGATTAGAAATTGATAGAAACTCTGGATGGCGAAGCTCGTGCACTCGATGTATAGATGTGCATCCTTGACGAGTTCTGACCTGGAGTAGATAAACCTAGATGGCAAGGCTCAGGCACTTGATCTAGGAAGATGCATCCGTGACGAGATTGATCTATGAGAGAGTAAAACACTAGTATCGAACATGTTAAACTTTTGTGATTATGAGAAAAGACGAATGTGGCCTTAAGGCATTGTGGCCTTGTGATTGTCAAATACAATCACGTTTTGTGTGAGATCACGTAATCGTAACCGTTTATCTTGAGTTGCAGTTTCATGAGTCTCGAGCTCCTCTGAAACAAAGGCATAACTACTTGGCAGGTTTGATTCCCGCGTACATTACGAATGGCTCTCAGGGAGCGTATGCTTGTGACGGTTAATGGCCCGTGTGAAGTGACAGTTCATAACGGTTAATGGCCCGTAGAACCCGAATCCATTCGTATGTCAAGTAGGTTACCAGGATCCATGACTTGGGTCGACTTCTAGACGTAGAAGCGGACGGGAAAAGGGGATGCCTTGGTGTGGTTATCGATTTGTGATATTTTGAGTTAGTGAACTCAATAACGTGTTTCCATATAGTGTAAGAATTGAGATTGTGAACTCAAAGTCCTTTCCCTTTCCCTTGGACTTGAGTTAGGATTGTTAGAACCTCATAAAGCCGAGAGAATCCATAAGATAGGGAACTCACTGAGATTTGATGTATCTCACCCCACTATTGTTGATTATTTTCAAGAAGCATTTGCAGGTGTGATTTACAAGTGGAGCTATGCTTGGATGTTTCAAGAGAAGCTAACTTTAGTATTTCCGCTGTGTATTATTGTTGTATACAATTGAGGATATTGTATATTGATCTTAGTTTTTTTTATTGTTTTGGCTAGTTCCCATGACTTGTGCCATATGTTGTATTATGTTTTAGAAATGGGCAAGTATGTGAATTATGCCATTAGGCACTTTTGATGTGTCAGTACCAAATAAAAACACTTGTATGGTATTATTCTAGATAAATATTATACAGGGCATTATAGTATTGGTGCAGTATGGAAGAGTTGAAATGTCACATGTAATGGTTACAATGTATAACAACAGATTAAGTGAGATTGATAAGGATACTGATCGATGGATTATGAAGTTATTTTAAAGGTTGAAGTATTTATAAAAGAGGACCGTCAGTATTTGCTTGAAGGCAAGGAATCATTGAATTTTCTTGCGAATATGTGATGAGTGTTGTTTATCCCAAACCAAGATGAGGTATCGTGGTTTTTTTTGTGATTCATTGGGAAATTATGGAATTGTAGTTCCTATAAGCATATGTGACCAAATGTTTTAAGATGGAATGATAGACTAGTTGAGAAAAAGCAAGTTAGAAGTTAACCACACAATGGAACAAGAGTGGTCAAGATCAATAAGTTTGAGAAGTTGTGGAAAATAAGGAATTTGATATGTGAAGGTAAGTTGAAAATAATCGAGTACGTCAGAATTTTAACTGAGGATAAGTCAAGTGTTGATCCATGACGGTGGTAGGAGGAGTGGGTTTTGTTGATAAGAGGAATTTCGGGGGAGAATTTCAATTTAAGGGGGGAGTGTAATATCCCAAATTTCCCTTAAATGCTCAGTCGGGTGTCAATTGGATTTTTTGAAGCTCTTAGGTGTTCTAAGTGTCATCAGTTGGGACCAATAGAGTAACTAGTAGACTCTGAAGAGATTAATTATTAATAAAGAGACAGACCATTATTAATAAGTACAAGAGGGGAAATTTTGGTAACATTAATAATGAGTCAATTAGTCTAGTAGTGAGAAAATATCATTTGAGATATTTATTTCCCACAATTGTTACTAACCACACAATATAATATATTATTATATTGGTTTGTGGTGGAAAGAATAAGTAAAAAGTAGGTAGGAAGAGAAAGAGAAAAAATATCAGAGAGAATAGAAGAAAACATGGAGAAAGGAGAAAGAAGAATGGGAAAGAAGAGAAGAAGAGGAAGGAAGGAAGAAGAAGGAAAATCCATGGGTTCATCATCTTCCTCACCAACATCATCTCCCCTTCATCATTATCACTATTCATCATTTTCTTAAATCAAGTGAGTTCTAGATAGAAACTCTTGATTTTAGGGATTAGGGTTTATGTTGGAATCATAGGATAGTTAGTGAAATCCATGATAGAATGATAAGTGTTTACTCTTGATCATGAAAATTGCTATAAACCATGAGTTAACTAAGTCTTATATGATTATTATGTTCGTGTGTTTGGAATGTTGCTATTGTTGTGTGTTTACATGTTCATGATGCAAATTCACATGGTAAACTATGTGGTTGTTGTTTCTTGATGTTAGAACATGTCTTCTTCATGGTGATTGTGGTTGTTGTTTCTTGATGTTAGAACATGTCTTGTTCATGGTGATTGTGTTGTTGTTGAACCATGGCATGTTTCAATGGTAGTTTGAGTAACATAGTTGTTAGAGGTGAAACAAATAACTATGCATGTTTTAGAATGGTTTGGATAGGAATCATGCTTCAAAAATTAGTTTTTTATGCAGAAAATACTGATATAGGCTGACACATGCGAGTTTAGGCCAACCTATAGACGTTTTCCATCAGTATAGGCCGACCTAAAACCTCCATAGGCCGACCTCCACGCATCAATATTGAAGCATGTGGCTTTTGCCCATGCGTCGCATCTTAGGACGGCCTGAAACCTCACATAGGCTGACCTGAAACCTTCATAGGCCGACCTATACCCTAATTCCTTGAGAAAAATTACTTGATTCTTGTTTTCCCCATAACTTGAGTTTCGTAACTCTGTTTGACGCGCAGTTGGAATCATTGAAAAGCCCTTCCAATGATCTATAAGATAGTAAATTAGAACTTGTATTTTTGACCATCAAGGATGTCTAGTTTAGGGTAGTAGTAGCTTGTATACCTTTATATGTATGTGAACTACTATGTTGATAATGTTTGACATGTTATGCAATTATGTGAGTTCCATGAATGATATTGCTATATACTATTGTGTTATGACATGATGTATGATATATGAATGTGATTGTGTGATAACATGCTTAAAAGGCTATAAGAATGGTGAGGAAACCCTTAATGTCAATTAATGAAAAGAATTAGTAAGATGTTTAGGACATGATGAATAACATAGATGACATTGCTTGTGCAATGATGCCTAGGTGTATATCATTGACAAGTAGGTTTCTAGTTGTGAGAAGAGCTTTGTATGGAACATGTTTAGGTTGTGTTACTTTGTGAATAAGGTGAATGTGTCTCCTTGCGATTGTCGAATACAATCATGCTTGTGTGTGAACAGGTAGTTGGAACCGAATTCCCTTTATTTGTGTCGTTTCGAGAGTGAAGGCTTATATAGAGAGCTTATCCAGGATGTACGCACTATTACCTTGACAGGTTTGATTCCCGTGTATAGTACGAATGGAGCCTACGGGTAAAGAGACTTGTGATGAGGTACGACCCATGAGAAGTGACGATTCATGTGGACTATGTTTCCCGTGGATTCGAATCCATTTCGTATGTCAAGGTACATTACAAGGATCCATGACTCGCGTCGATCTCCTAGACGTGGGAGAGGACGGGAAAAGGGGATGTCTTGGTAAGGTTTCTGAACTAGTGATTGGTTGAATTGATGAACTCAAGAGGCATGTTTCCATACATTGCGAACTGTGTGAACTCAAGTCTTATCCCTTTCCCTTTTGACTTGAGATAGAAATTGATTATAACCTTGTAGAGCCGAGTGAACCCATAAGATAGGGGAACTCACTGAGATTATTATCTCACCCCATTAATTTTGTATATTTTCAGGTATTGTTTGTAGGTTTATTTTTACAAGTGGAGTTGTACTTCGATGTTTCAAAAGAAGACTGGTTTATGTATTCCGCTGGGTATTGTGTATTTTGTACAATGATGGATATTGTACCCAGATCTTAGTTTTGTTGTTTGACACTTTCCATATCTTGTACCATTATAGTTTTTCTTTCCTTTGTATTTTTTTACAGAAATGGGCAAGTATATGTAAATTACGCCAATAGGCACTTATGATGGTGTCAGTACTAGCTATTAACACTTGTATGCTATTATTCTAGATAAATATTATACAGGGTGTTACACACGCGCCAAGATGGCCTGCATGTCCAACCGTTGTACTTACCATTACAATGTCATGTCATTTAGATTGAAAAACGCGTGTGCCACCTATCAAAGACTGATGATTGCGGTGTTCTAAGACCAATATGATGCAATCAAAAGGTCTATATCAATGATATGATCGTAAAAATCTCTAAAAATGAAAATCATTGTTAAGACTTAAAGACATCTTAAAAAGAAACCTAAAAAAGGAACAACATACCCATAATCATCTTAAACCAAATTTTTCATTTAAAAATTATATTAATAAACTAAAAAATATTGTAAAATTCATATTAAGAAACAAGAAGATAAAATAGAAAATAAAATAAACACTCATTAGATTTAATTGATTACTCACAATGTCTTTATGAAATTATATATGATGTTGATAATGGATAATAAAGTAAAAGTTCAAAGACAAAAAAAACTAAAATAAACACAAACTAATATTATAAAATAAACACATAAGTTAAATATCCATATAATCTATTTAAAGTTAATTCTTCTTCTATCATTTTTATAATGAGGTTCACAATACAAACACATGATTAAAAGATGTTTGTAAGGAGCAATGTAGGCAATAGTAGTTAAATATTTAGTGGATATAGAATATGATAATTTTCTTCATTGATCCAAGATTATCTAGAGGTACTTCGGTACTTGGCTAGTTAAGTCGTAGAGAATCTAATATTTTGCCAATGGATTCATTGCACATATACAACTAAAATCCCTTCTTTGTCTTACCGACATTGTATAATTAACTACTTCAACAACAAAGCTTTTATTCATTAATTATTGTGATTAGTTAATCATTATATCTTGGTCATTACAAAATCAATTTAGAATTACAAAGAATGTTCATGGACGGTTAATTTCCATAATCAATCCATAACTATAAATAAGTCATATGTTATAATCGATTATTAAAATCAATTGTCATAAGCGGTTTTTATTTTTTAAAATAATTATAAACCGGTTATATTCATAATCAATTTTATAATTAATTTTGATTTAATTTTATTATAAAATCAATCTTTTCGAGATTTTTTTTTTGAAAAAATAATATTTTTTTAAGAAAAAATATTTATGTTAAAAAATAAAAAATAAATTTTTTTAATTTTTGGAAAAAATAAATTTTTTTAATTTTTTGAAAAAATATATTTTTTTATTTTAAAAAATCATTTTTTTAAATTTTTTGAAAAAAAAATATTTACTGTAAAAAATTAAAAAAAAAATTATTTTCAAAAAAAAAATTTATCTTCAAAAAAGTATTTTATTTTCAAAAAAAATTATTATTTTTTCATAAAAAATAATTCTTTTTCAAAAAAAAATTAATTTAAAAAAAAATTAATTTCTTTTTTGAAAAAAAATTTCAAAGTTTTTTTTCTTTATAAATAAATTGAGTAATTTAATTTTTATTTTGGATATGGATGTCCAAATTATGAATTTGGTTAAAACCATATTAAAAATATATCCAAAATATAGATTTGATTAAAATCATACTAATAATTAATCGGTTTTTTTTAAATATAAATATAAATTATTTAAATAACTGGTTTATTTAAGCATCCCTAGTTACAAAGGAGGTTTGGCTCAAAATTAGTCATTCATTGCCTTTGACATGTATTACATTCAATATTTTATTTAACGAAGCAAGAAGATTTAGTTAGTTATCTAATTATTTTTTGGAGAGATCTATATCTCTAGGACTTGACAAACTACGTTTTATTAATAATCTTTTATTGCGATTAAAAAATATGTATTTTAATCATTAAATAAAATTTGAATCACATAATCACAAACATCAAAATTGTGTGATAGCATGAAAAAACCAACTTCATGTAATTCATTTTCAGATAATAACGGAGCACCATGTATATACACATTAAATTGAGTGTAAACTGAATATCATATAATTAAAATTTAAATTAAGGAAAATTTCAAGCACATTAAATATGTAAGAAAAATGAATAGTACAAGTCTAGAACAAAACAACCGTCTACAAAAAAGACAAATCTTTGCATGGTATTCCAATTGTGTATGGTTCTTTGTAAGTACAAAATTTTGTCCTATGTGCAGATTAAAAGTGCATAAAGGTATATTATAATAATGGTATAAGTAAAGTATAGCAGCCAGTTTCTTGATCCAGAAGATAAAAACTATTGACTACTATGATAAAACTAAGCTGGTAGCAATATCAATGTAATATGAACTCATAGTGGCTATTCGTTTTCCGACAATCCAACATAGAAATGCTTCATTACCCTTCCATTGGTTGGCTAAAACTCAGACAGAGTTTCAAAATGTAAAAAAAAATAAAAAATTAGCATTGTTTGAGTCCATAAAATAGACATTCTTTTCTTATACTATATGAGTTCTAGGGTAGTACTTGTTGATAATTATAGTGATTAACTTTGAAAACGAATAATACATGTAGCAAAAACAAATTAAATACAAGTTCGATAATTTTTCTCTTGTTTTGAATTAGGATAACTTATGGTTCTTGTCGTCCACAAGATCTAAAACAAAAGATCCAATGATAAAGGAAAAGTAGTAAAATGCAAAGAGTATGTATATCTATTCTTCTAAAATTAGGGTGTATACGAGTTGGGTTGGATCAGGTTTGACGTAACTCGTTATCCAACCCAATCAAACTTTAATGCATTGGCTTTTTCGTTCAACCCACAATTTCATTGTCAAAACTAACATAAACCGACCCGTTTATTTATGGGTTAGGTTTGGTTGGATTTGTGGGGTATGTTTCAAATAATTTTTTTTTTATGATTATTTTTATCGATTTTAAAAAAATGTAACACAAAGTAATACAATCATACTCATTTATAACACTCAAATTTAATGAAACACGTCATACAATAGCTAATAAAATTCATCAACAAGACATAACACTTGATAATAGTATAAAATTCAACAAGACACATTATTTTCATAAAATACATAAGTTGGAAATGATACAAAAGAAAATAAGAAATAAAATTTAATCTTATAATTCCGTAAACTCATTGGTCTAATAGTATTAATGATGAAGAATAAAACTTTTTTTGAAAAATTATGGTTATTTGTGAGATATTAATTTTATATTTTTATTTAAAATAATAATAGGAATAATAAGAAATTACTAAAGTCACATCAATGAGTTGGGTCAACGGATCTGTGGGTTGCAAAACTTAAACCAGATACCCGAACCAAAATTATACGGGTTGTTATGCGTTGGGTTAGGTATACCTATAAATGAATTGGTTTGGGTCATTTATGGGTTGGTTCGGTTTGGGTAAGTGGGTTCGTGGGTCGACCCGCACCCATGAACACCCCTATCTAAAACAAGTAATTATATTTTCGAGGGCTCTGATGATCATCTAGATCATTCTGAGGAACGAACGTGATCCACATCTCACTCCACACTTTTGTTGAGAATCTTTTCCACTATTTAAGTGTAAAACGTGTCATTTCGCATTTATTCAAATTCATTCTCATACTCACATCACATTTCATTCTCTTACTGACTTGAGTTTGGAGAGTTAACCTTGGCGGTCAACCTCATTTCCACAATGTTAGAAGCTCAAGTCCACTGTAGTAAGCATTATCTCATCATCCACCAAAAAAAGTCTAGTTCCATCTGTTAGCTCATAAAATTCGACGCCTGTATTAAGTTGGAGGAATTAATTGGTGTTAAAACTCTTTGAAGAGGTCCAAAGGGGTGTTCGACTGGATCTTCATGTTGAACTTAAGTCGAAAATGCTTGTATAAAGAAAGGGTAACCTTGGGACTTAGAAATATTTCCAAGAGTTTGGAAATAACCTTCGACCGATATTACTGATGATGTTCGACGCTAAGGGATTCAAATTCAAATAAAGGATGAAGTAGTTATTCTTGTCCGCTCCTGAAAAAGACAAGTGGCGCACATCCAAGGGACAGAAGCATGCAGCGCGACACTTGTTATGTGTTAATTATTTTAGGAAGTTAACAGCAGTTAGTTTTATTATTATAAATAAGAGTTCTAGCAATAGGATTCGGGTGTTGTGTTCACTTTGTACAAGTTACTCCAAATTTACTCAAAGTATCCGCATGTAGAGAAAAGAGTCTTGTGAGAATGTACGTGATGTAAACACCATCTTCTCTTCCAATGCAATTTACTTCAGTGTTTCATTAAGAATTTGTCTTTTACTTTATTGCAAGTTACGTTTCAGTATTGTGTCTTACCTTATATTTTCAACCTTTATATTTTCAGCCTTTCGTTGATGCCTTTAGCCTTTTCGACTTAAAGTTCTTGTACATCTTTTAACAAACCACATTTTAGATAAACTTCTCTTTATGAACACTGTCGAAGTGTTTAGTTCTTTATAATTTAATTTAAATCAACTGTTAGCACATGTCCTAGGATCAATCTGATCGATCCTGTGAGTCACCAAAGTTAGATTTGGAAGATCAACGGTTGTTTACCAATTTTCACGGTAAACAAATTGGCACGCCCAGTGGGGCAGTCCTAACTTTATAAAGACATTTCTAAATTTTGAAAATCTATATTCATTAATCTTTTCCTTCTTAAAAAACTCGGTTGCATGTTATTGAGAAGTGGTAAGGTAGCCACTACAAACGAAGAAAGACCAAGGAGAAGATACACAAGAAAAATGGCGACGAACACTAGTAAGCCAAACAATCCAAACCTTTAAGGGAGTGGTCTTAATCCCCAACCAAGTAATTCAAATGCCCAGTCTAGTAACACTAACCCTCAAAATGTGTCTAGGAACGATGTAGTGCCACCCCCAGTCCCTTCGACAGGAGAGCCAATACCGCCTCCTGTTATGTCTGGACCAATGCCATCAATGGCAGGTTCAGGGTCGACATATATAAGGGCTTACACTCAACCTATTTTGGAGTACATTGGGCCACAAGCATCTAATCCCCAAACTCCACCAGGAGGAACTTCGACGTTTAGGCATTTCCCCCTCCAGGGTTTTCACAACCATTACCAAGGAATCCACCTTATGGAATACCAACGTCAGTAATGTAAAGCCTCCAAAATGCCCCCCCAGTATTCTCAGAAAATTTAATGTCTTCGCCATTACAAGGATCGGGATCTGGGATAAATGTGGGTCGAAACAGTCAAAGTGTAGGTGTGGGATATTCAACTCAAGGTCCTAGTCTGACAAATACTTCTATAGCATATTTAAGACAGCAAATGGATGAGAGTAACCTACAAATGGTACAAACCTTGTACCAAACTATGGGGGAAATTTTCCAGCCCTTGATCCAGAACACTACCTAAACTAACCAACAATTAGTAGCGCAATTGGCACGCATGGTAGAATTTATGGGTGAACCAGCCCCTGTGCGAGGTTCGACTGTTGTGGAGAACATTCCACGGCGGAATCTAGGGAGCATACCTGAGGAGAATCTAGAAAACCAGGGGATAATCGAATTCCCTAAAGTCGAACCCCCTAGAGTCAAACAACCTAGGAACTAAGTGCCAATTCCTGTAGAGAGGGAACAAGGGGTAGTTATAGTAAATAGAAACCAAGATGTTGACCATGTTTACAACAGGTTTGACGTAACAACGTAGCATCAGATAATAACCTAGCAGCCATGGTCGAAAGGACAATGGCTCGAAATGGGGTAAATTTTGGTTTTACTAGGCCAAACTACACATCACCGATAGTAAATTACATTCTCCAATCAGAATTACCTCCTAAGACGAAGGTCCCAAAGTTTACCAAATTCTCAGGAGATACCACTGAATTTATCGTCGAACACGTAGCTCGGTATATGACCGAGGCTGGAGAGATTGCAAATAACGAAAGTCTTAGGATAAAATATTTTCCAAGTTCTCTCACCAAAAATGCTTTTAATTGGTTTACAACCCTACCTCCAAACTCGATATGTAATTGGACCCAGTTGGAACGTTTATTCCATGAACAATTCTACATGGGACAAACCAAGAGTAGTTTGAAGGAATTGGCTAGCATAAAACGAAAGTTTACTGAGCCAATAGACGATTACCTAAATAGGTTTCGATTACTTAAGGCTAGGTGTTTTACTCAAGTGCCAGAACATGAATTGGTCAAAATGGCCGCTGGTGGCCTTGATTACTCTATTAGAAAGAAGTTAGAACGTCTGAAAGACGAAAATGCTAAGTTTAATAAGGGTAAAAGGGTAGCCTATGTTGAATATAATGAGGATGTCGAAGGTTTGTATGATGAACCATTGCAGTTCGACAAAACTGAGATAGATATTGCTGAATTGAAGCAGGGTTCTCCTTATGCTTGCAAAGTGTTAGCCCCTTCGAATGGGAAAAATCCTGTCAAATATGAAAAGAATGATAAGTTTCCAAAGAAAACATATACTTTCGATATCACTAAGTGTGACGAAATTTTTGATTTGTTAGTTAAAGATGGACAAATGATAGTGCCTGCTGGCACTAAATTGCCACCTTTAGAACAAAGGAAAAAGAGAGGATTTTGTAAGTACCATAATTTTCTGGGTCATAAAACTTCTCAGTGTTTTCTTTTAAGGGATTTGGTGCAAAACGCTATTCAGGAGGGCAGGCTGAAATTCGGAGAGAAGTCCAAAGGTCAAATGAAAATTGACTCTGACCCGTTGCAAACAGTGGATGCCCATTATGCTGAGCCCACAGAAGTACATATGGTTGAAGTTGCTGATGACTTCGACTGTCTAATCAATATGGTGGAAATTACTGAAGATTTCGCCAATGATGTTGTTTTAGCCAAGGTTACTGAAGACCTTGACATCAATACTATGGAGAAACTCATGAACGAGGCCACTGACGGCTTTGACAAAGCTACTAATGGCTTAGATGATGGGATCACTGAAGATTCCAACATGATGTTGGTTACCAAAGAAACTGCTGATAGTTTCGTTGAGATGGACAAGGCTGCTGAAGGCCTTGATGTAGACTTCTGCAATCTGAATCTTAGTGCTGATGTTGACATGGACATAAATATGGTCGAGATTACACAACATAAGACCATGGAGGTTGATGAAGCAAGCTGCTAAGAAGACCGTAACAAAGTGACATATCTAAAATAGGAAGAGACTATCATTGAATTCCTTCACCGCTGCCAAAAGAAGGGATCAGGTGTCATGCTATGCCCCAAATGCGGCGCAATCTTCGATCAAAAGGCTGCTCACAATCTTGAGGGGATTAGGAAGGCTAAGGAAAGAAGGGAGCAGAAAACATCTCATGGTCAAAGGGGTTTCGATCCTAGAAGGTCCTCTTTAAAACAAGTGGGAGGAAAAACACAGTTCCCAGGGGCCAGACCCAACACCTTCAAACCAATAAGTAATGCGCCGGTGGGAAGCTGGATGAAACCTGTCGAAGGAAAGGAAAAAGGTCAGAAAAATGGCAGAAGTTTGATGTGAACAGAGGCTATTCAATAGAGTATCAAAAGGAGTTTCAGACTTCCAATAGGTCGGCTTATGTCTCTGAAAAGGAGTTACAGAAGCATGCAGCGCGACACTTGTCATGTGTCAATTGTTTTAGGAAGTTAACAGCAGTTAGTTTTATTATTATAAATAGGAGTTCTGGCAATAGGATTCGGGTTTTGTGTTCACTTTGTACAAGTTACTCCAAATTTACTCAAAGTATCCGTGTATAGAGAAAAGAGTCTTGTGAGAATGTACGTGATGTAAACACCATCTTCTCTTCCAATGCAATTTACTCCAGCGTGAAGGTGTGAAAAACACAAGAAATGGGGGTTTGAATTTGTTTTTCAAAATAAAATGGTTTCTTTAGATTAACTTACGTTTTATAAGACTCTTCCCTATATCAACAAAAACCTTTGTTGAATCACAACAAGATAACACGTTATGTTTATACTAGTTCACTTGAGAAACACTCAAGTTAATCTAGTCCACCCTCCAAGGTGATTTTGCCTCTCTCAACGAGGTCTTAATCCACTATTCAATCAAATCAGTACAATGCACTAGCCAGAATGCTGGTGACTAACACAACCTCTAAAACTCTCAAGTTTTAGACTTCTCAAGTAATACAACCTCACAGGTCTTACTCAAGGAACAACCTCTAAGACAACACGTCCTAGACTTCTCAAGAAATACAACCACACGGTCTTTCTCAAGGAACAAAAAGCTAAGTTTGAATAAGTTACGTTTACAGAAAATGCTTCTTATACAAGCTGAAATATGTAAACCAGTTTCGACCAGAATTACTTAAGAAAGATTTCAGTTGGAAAGTATTTTTGCAGTTCGTTCGTGTGTATCTTTCTTCAAGTCTTTTACTTCCTTTTATAGACGTGTAAAAAAGAGCCGTTGAAGTGTAATCATGATAGCTAACTAGGCTGGCGACTAGAAGCTTGAGGACAGATAAAAACTTTTGCGTGCTGCGCGTCCTGTTTTGTCATAATATCTTCGTTTGTACCGTTGCACTGTTACCAAGATATTTTCACATTGTATTGTGGTACAACTGTACTATGTACTATGTAGCTTTGTCTTCTTGGCTTCTCAACTTCAAAGGCTTTTTACGAGCATGAGTAAGAAGGGAAAACATAGCTTGGTTCTTAAGATTATCAAGTCTTCGAATCCTCATAGCAGCGCCTTCAGAGTCTTCAGTACTTGGTCTTCAGAACCTTGTTCGCTTGGTGCGTTGTCTTCATATCTTCAGAGGTTTCTGATATTATCTGGTTGAAGCATGAGTAGAGACTGTGGTTAGGTGTTCAGATCCTTGATCAGAGAGCATAAGTCTTCAGTATCTGGACTTCGTTCAATCAGAACCTTTGTCTTCAGATCTTCAGAACTCATTCTATTTTCCTTTTGTATCAGAGTCTTGTGAACTTCAAGTGTATAGGCGGAGTATTTTCCTTTAAGTATTGTGTTCGCGCCAATTTACGGAAGTATAACCTGTTTGTTAAGTTCTCACAAATAACAAACATTAGTTTTACAAAATTGTTCATGCAGAAATACTCATTTGATATCATCAAAACTTATAGATAATATTGCAAAACCAAAACTTGTTCTCACAACCTCCCCCTTTTTGATGATGACAAAATTATGTATTTTGATGACACAATTTTGATATATATAATGCAGGGAAAGTAATAGGTTCTAAAGATAGCTTATCCTTCATATAAAGTACTCCCCCTGAGTCTTAAACTTGATGAGTTTCTGAGCCTGGGCTCCCCCTGATTTCATTATGTCATATACTGAAGTCATCATAGTCTTGATTCTTCAATGATTCACTTAGTGATGTTTGAATTGGATCAGGATTCCTGAAAAAGAAAAACATAGAAATAACAGTTTATCTGTTAGCATGTAAACAACGTTGTTTTTTAGAGATGGACTATGGAATCAAAATATCACATTCATATACTTCTCCCCCTTTTTGTCATTGATAAAAAAGATTGGTGGTTCAAGGGTGAAAAACAAAGATTTAAAAACTTTAAAAACAGAGGAGACTAGAACTTAGTTGCTTCCAGAGGAAATCTTGTCGCAAAGCTTCTGAAGCATGCTTTGGATATGGGAAATGATGGACTTTTTTTCCTCAAAGTTTTCTATGAACTTATGTTGTTCTTCTCTGATTTATTCAATTACGTTTTCCAAACGCTTTACAGCAGGATGAGAGGTGAGAACAACTGCAGCATCTTGTTCAGCCTTTTCCATGGCTTCAGCTTCTTGTGCCATCCTGGCCTCTTCAGCAGTCTTCTCTGCGAGAAGTCTAGCTGCTTCAGCAGATTTTTCTTCCGCTTCTTTCTGTTTTACAGCCAGAAACTTGAGTATCCTGATCCTCGCTTCAGCTTCTGCTCTGTCTTTTGCCAGCTGAATTCCAGCCGTTATGGTTGCATCTGAGAAACTTATAATTCTTGCAAGTTCAGTATCCAACCATTTCTAGAACATCTGACAGGAACTTTCAAGCTCCAAGGGCTTGGCACTTTTGCTGTTTTCTTCTCTCAATTTCACAAACTTCTTTAGTGCTTTATCACAAAATTGACTTGTGCACTCTTCAAAAGTTGTGTGAACAGTTATGTCATAGATGACCAAAGCAAGGGCAGGCTTGGCAGAATTAATTTTAGATGATGCTGGCTGAGATGAAACAATCTCAGTAGGAGGATGTTCATTGGTTGGTTGATCAGTAGGAGATGAAACTTCTACAGTGTCTGAACCCATGAGAGTTTCGGGTGTAACAATCTCTAGAGATTCAGAGATGGTTTCCTTAGAGCTAGACTCAATGCTAAGGATTTAAGATTCAGAGATTAGGTTCGTAGAACCTTGTTCATTCGACTGAATGGTTGAAGTGGTTATTGTCGAGGTGTAGGTTGGAACAGCTTCAGACGAGATAGGGGTACTGATTGATGAGTTGGGTGATGATTGGATAGTGGTAGTTGGAGGAGGAATTGAAAAATATGGTGGTTTAAACTTGACTTGTTGGTTTGAGGTAAAAATGAAGGTGGTTTGAGATGGTGATGTTGCAGTAACACTCTCAGTGACATTTATGGACCTAGAAGAATTGATAGCAGATCTATTGATTTTCTCAAGAAGAAGAGACTCCAGTCTGGAAGTTTTGGGGGTTTCAGTTTCATCCTTTTTCTTCTTCTTAAGCTCAGCATCTTCTTCAGTTTGCTTCCTCTTACTCCTGGTGATATATTTAGGTTTAGGAGCGACATCTTTAACTCTGTATTTTGGCATGTCATGCCCTTTTTCTCTCATTATAGCAACAAACGAAGCAATCGCTGTTGGATTATTTTCTTTATGATAGACGGGGTAGTTCGTTACTGGATGTCTGTTGTTGATCACAGTGTCGTGAGGGATAGACATGGGTTTCACATCAACACTTGTAATCATTTTCATATGCTTAAGGTTCACAACATTGAAAACATCTCCTACTCTACCAGTCAGATAATCTGTATATTTAGCTTCCTTGACTAGATACTCTACTAGGCCACTTTCAACACAGATATCAAAAAGAAGTCTTCCAAAGGGAATATAGTTTACAATCTTCCTATCTGGTGAGGCTGTTGTTCTTGTCTCGCGCACCATATCTCTCAGGTAGTAGAATAGAATGGATGGAAGACACATTTTCTCACCCTTGAGCAGGTAGTATAACATGTACTTTTGGTTTGCGTTGAAGAAATCTGTAGCACTCTTTGGAGGTCTTGGATTGATACATCCAAGAATGATTTTATGCCAGATCCTTAGATTGTCACGCCAATGCTTGCTTTTGTACTCTGTTGTCCCAGGTTGACAATTTTTGAAAATTACTTTGTTGATGACATAGTCAGATATTTCAGTTTTTCCATAAACCCTTTTTCCTTCCAAGAACTGCATCCCTAGTAGGTCTGAAATAGATTTCTCAGTAATAATGATCTTTTGACCCATAACAAAAGATACAACATGAAGATCATCTTTTTCAGCTTGTCTCCAGAATTCCTTTACTAGGTCGTCAAAGGTGGGACCTCTAAGTTTGTCAAAGTAGCTTTTCCATCCTTGAGTATTTAGTTGATCAATTAGATTGAACCCATTATCACGAAGATTGTAGAAGTCGACATCAAGCTCTTTCAGAATGATTAGTTCATTTGCATGCACAACACAGGTAACAGAGGGATTTTTCTGTGTTTCATGGTTTGCATAGATCGTGGGAAGAGATAGCGGAGCTGGAGCGATCTTCGCGACTGTCGTGGAGGTTGTGGACGATGCTACTGATGAGGAGGATGATAACCTCTTTAATGATGTTTCCATTTCTTTGGAAAACTTGACGATAACTTCTTGAGTCGAAGTCATTATGATAGTTAAGATCGGAGAGGATGAGAACAGGGATTGAGTTGGTATGAGGGAGAGAGAGAGAGATGAAGGAGGAAAAGCGATTAGGGTTTCTTTTTGAGTGAGAGAGGGAATAGGAATGTTTTTGAAAACTTAAAGAGATAGACACCGTACATGGGATAAATGAATGAATGTAATGAAGTTTTAAGTCAATCTCAAGAAAATTACTGTTCGTTTGATTTGAAAAATATAGTGATTTAGATATAATCTAATCGCATGCAAAAATTATTTGCTAATCAAATGACATGTCAAGACTGAGACACGTTTCACAAAATTGGTTCTGATGATTTAAAAATGCTTATTTACTCTGACTAAACACATTTGGTTTTGACATACTTTCACTCTGGACAGTAGTCCATTTTCAAATGCTTTAAAATAATTTGAAATCTATCTTCAGCTAGGGGTTTTGTAAAAATATCAGCCCATTGATGGTCTGTATTAATAAATTTTAAGCATAAGGTTCCCTTCTGAACATAGTCTCTGATAAAATGGTGTTTTATTTCAATGTGTTTAGCCCTAGAATGCAAAATTAGATTTTTACTTAAACAAATAGCAGCCGTATTATCACAGAAGATAGGGATGTTACTCTCATATATCTGATAGTCTTCCAGCTGATTTTTCATCCAAAGCATTTGTGTACTGCATAGAGAAGCGGATATGTATTTTGCTTCTGCTGTAGAGAGAGCAATTGTAGATTGCCTCTTGCTTGACCATGAGATTAGGTTGTTCCCTGGGAATTGACAGTTTCCAGATGTGCTCTTTCTTTCCAATCTGTCTCCAGCATAGTCTGCATCGCAGTAACCAGAAAGAGTGTACTCTGATGTTTTCTCATAGATCAATCCAAGGTTAGTTGTTCATTTCAGATACCTTAGAATTCGTTTAACAGCAGTTAAATGAGATTCTCTTGGATCTGATTGGAATCTAGCACATAAATGTACATTGAATAATATATCAGGTCTAGAAGCAGTTAGATATAAGAGAGAGCCTATCATACCATGATAGAGCTTCTGACAAACCTTAACTCCTGTTTCATCTTTTCCCATGATACATGTTGGATGCATTGGTGTTTTAGCTATATTACAATCCATCATGTTGAATTTCTTCAGAAGTTATTTTGTGTACTTACTTTGATGAATGTTAGTGGCCTCTGGTTTCTGATTAATTTGTATTCCCAGAAAGAACTTTAGCTCACCCATCAGACTCATTTCGAATTCTGCTTGCATTAACTTTGAAAATTCTTAGCATAAAGAAGAGTTAGCAGAACCAAAAATAATATCATCAACATAGATTTGAACTATAAGAATATCATTCTTATATGTTTTACAGAAAAGAGTTGTGTCAACCTTTCCTCAGGTGAAATTGTTTTCTAAAATAAATTTGCTTAATCTATCGTATCAAGCTATGGGAGCTTGCTTTAAACCATAAAGAGACTTTTTGAGTTTAAAAACAAAATTTGATTTTTCTAAAATTTCAAAACCAGGAGGTTGTTTGACATAAACTTCTTCTGATATATAGCCATTTAAGAATGCACTCTTAACATCCATCTGATATAAGGTGATGTTATGGTTTACTGAAAAGGAAATTAATAATCGTATTGCTTCAAGTCTAGAGATCGGAGCAATGATTTCATTGTAATCAATTCCTTCTTGTTGACTGTATCCTTGAGCAATAAGTCGTGCCTTGTTTCTGACAACTTCTCCCTTCTCATTTAGCTTGTTCCTGAATGCCCACTTGGTTCCAATTACATGAACATTCTTAGGTTTTGGAACTAAATCCCAAACATCATTCTTTGAGAACTGATTAAGTTCAACTTCCATGGCCAGAACCCAGTCCTTGTCCATAAGAGTTTCTTCAACTGTGTCTGGTTCGATTAGTGACACTAATCCCAAGAGTGTTTCTTCTAATGGTCTGAAGGCTGATCTGGTTCTGATTGGAGCATCCTTGCTACCCAGAATTAGTTCCTCAGGATGAGAAGTAGGCATTCTTCTTTTCTTTTGATGTGGAGTATTCGGAGTTACATCATTGGTATCCGGGGTAGGATCTTGCTGGTCTTTTACTTCATCTGCCTTTTTTTTAGGTTCTGAGAAGCTAATTTCCAAATTTGCAAGCTTTTCAACTAGCTCTGACTTTTCAGAGTCAGGTTTATCATTGAATCTAACATGAATTGATTCTTCCACAATCCGTGATTCTGTGTTATAAACTCTGTAGCCTTTTGAGCGTTCAGAGTATCCTAACAGCAGACACTTCTGTGCTTTGGAATCAAACTTGCTAAGATTCTCTTTAGTGTTTAATATAAAACAAGTACATCCAAACGGATGAAAGTAGGAAATATTAGGAATCTTATTCTTCCACAATTCATAAGGAGTTTTATTCAAGATAGGTCTAATAGAGATTCTATTTTGAATATAACATGCTGTGTTAATTGCTTCTGCCCAAAAGTGCTTAGCCATGTCAGTCTCTTGGATCATGGTGCGAGCCATTTCTTGTAAGGTTCTGTTCTTTCTTTCTACAACTCCATTTTGTTGTGGAGTTCTAGGACAGGAAAAATCATGATATATTCCATGAGAATAAAAAAGTTCTTCGAAATTTTTGTTTTCAAATTCTCCACCATGATCACTTCTGACTTTAACTATTTTACAATTTTTCTCATTTTGTACTTGAGTGCAGAAGGAAGCAAACACGGAATGTGACTCATCCTTGTGTTTTAAGAATTTCACCCATGTCCAACGACTGTAATCATCAACGATGACTAGTCCGTATTTCTTACCATTGATAGAGGCAGTTTTCACTGGTCCAAAAAGATCAATGTGAAGAAGTTCCAACGGTCTAGAGGTGGAAACAATATTCTTTGCTTTGAAAGAAGTTTTTGAAAACTTGCCTTTCTGACATGCTTCACAAAGAGCATCTGAAGAATACTTCAGATTTGGCAAGCCTCTGACAAGTCCTAGTTTGTTCAGCTGAGATATTCTTCTCAAGCTGACATGACCAAGACGTCTGTGCCAGACCTATTGCTCTCCATTTATAGAAAGAAGACATTTACATTTTGATGTTTTAAATCTGATAATTTAATTTTGTAAGTATTGTTCTTCCTCTTTCCATTGAACAGGACATATCCATCCTTTTGATTTACAGCTTTACAGGACGTTTGATTGAAAATAACGTCATAACCATTATCACTAAGTTGACTAATTGAAAATAGATTATGCATTAGACCTTCAACTAATAGAACATTATTAATAGAGGGAAACTTACCATTTCCAACAGTTCCGGAGCCAATAATTCTTTCTTTCTGATTTCCTCCGAAACCGACGACACCTCCGGGTTTAAGTTTCAAATCTTGGAACATATGCCTTTCTCCCGTCATGTGTTGCGAGCATCCACTATCCAGGTACCATGACTGGTGTTTCAATGGTGCCATTAAGGATGTCTGCAACATAAACCATCGCATTCTTAGGTACCCATTTTGTGGGTCCTTTCACATTAGCTTTTCCAGAGGTTCTGACACCTTTGGACTTCCTTACATTAGGATAATAGTGTGGAAATTGTGCATAGTGTTTAAGTTTAGGAGTTTTCTTCAGTGTCTGTGTTTGTGTAGTGATAGATTTTGTACCTTTTTGTTCAGAACATTTCAAGATAGTGCCAGAGGGCACAAAATATTTGGACAGAGGTATTATCTTGATACTCTTGGTCTCATCATATGGTTGTGATGGTCCTGAATATCCCAGACCTCTGTCACCATTTCTGCTGACTCCATAGATCATTGAAGCCATTTTGCTTCTGTTTATGCTTTTAGCGAGAAAGTGTTGGAAGGCTCTATCATACCTGACTACTTCATTAGTATTGGTTATGTTATAGGTGATTTCTTCTTCTAACCTAGAGACTTTACTTTTTAATGTAGTATTTGAATTTTCTAGAGAAAGTAGTTTTTTATTTAATTCAAAGATGGTTTATTTGCTTTTAGTAAGATCTTCTGAAGGAATCACAAGAGTCTTTTTCAGAGTTTTGTGTTTTCTTCGAAGAGTTTGATATCTTTCCATAAGTTCATATAATCCTATTTCAAGTTCAGAGCGAGATAGGGAAGAAAGTACCTCTCTTTCGTCGTCCGAGTCTGATGGTTCTTCTTCTGATAGAACATCATTGGTTTTAGCCATGAGTGCTACGTTAGCACGTTCTCCATCATAATCATCTTCGGACTCTGAATCATCCTAAGTTGCCATAAGACCCTTTTTAGCTTTCTTAGGTCTTTCATCTTTCGTAAACTTTGGACAGTCATTTTTTATATGTCCAGGTTCCTTGCATTCAAAACACATAATGTCTCTTCCATAAGTTCTCCTTTGACTATGTGTAAATTCAGATCTTCTTCTTGGTCCTCTGAACTTATTTCTTCTGTATTTCCATAGTTGACTAATTTTCCTTGATATGAGAGATATGTCATCTTCGTCTGATTCTTCTTCAGATTCTTCCACTTCCTCCTCTGCTTGATACGCCTTTTTCTTTTTAGATTTAGCTTTTAGAGCAATGGATTTGCTTTTCTTTTGAGGTTCATCTTCTTGGAGTTCTATTTCATGACTTCTTAGAGAACTGATTAGTTCCTCAAGACTTATACTATTCAGATCCTTTGCTAGTTTCAAGGCAGTCACCATTAGTCTCCATTTGACAGGTAGATTTCTGATAATTTTCTTGACATGATCAATAGTAGAATAGCCTTTGTCCAGAACTCTGAGTCCTGCAACAAGCATCTGAAATCTTGAGAACATGGTTTCCACAGATTCATCATCTTCCATCTTGAAGACCTCATATTTTTGAATTAATGCAAGAGCCTTCGTCTCCTTGACTTGAGCATTGCCTTCACGAGTCATACAAATAGAGTCAAAGATAGACTTTGCAGTTTCTTTGTTTGTAATTTTTTCATATTCTATATAAGAAACTGCGTTTAACAATATCGTTCTTGCTCTGTAATGATTTTTGTAAGTTTTCTTCTGTGCATCTGTAAATGCACTTCTATCAATCTTTTTGCCTGCAGAATCTACAGGATGACTGTAGCCATCAACTACCAGATCCCATAGATCTAAGTCAAACAAAAAAAGTAACTTTCGATTCTATCTTTCCAATAGTCAAATTTTTCCCCATCAAAGATATGAGGTTTTGCACTATAAGAATCTCTTTCATTCACAATAACATTTGTCTCAGCATTTGGTATAGCCATTATTTTTGACACTTGGATCAGTACTGAACACTGTTAAGTGCTTGATAAAAATTCAACCTTTTTATCACCTCAAAATTGGAGCTCTGATGCCAATTGAAGGTGTGAAAAACACAAGAAAGGGGGTTTGAATTGGTTTTTCAAAATAAAATGGTTTTTTTAGATTAACTTACTTTTTATAAGACTCTTCCCTTTATCAACAAAAACCTTTATTGAATCACAACAAGATAACACGTTATGTTTATATTAGTTCACTTGAGAAACACTCAAGTTAATCTAGTCCACCCGCCAAGGTGATTTTGCCTCTCTTAACGAGGTCTTAATCCACTATTCAATCAAATCAGTACAATGCACTAGCCAGAATGCTGGTGACTAACACAACCTCTAAAACTCTCAAGTTTTAGACTTCTCAAGTAATACAACCTCACAGGCCTTACTCAAGGAACAACCTCTAAGACAACATGTCCTAGACTTCTCAAGAAATACAACCACACGGTCTTTCTCAAGGAACAAAAAGCTAAGTTTGAATAAGTTACGTTTACAGAAAAATGCTTCTTATACAAGCTGAAATATGTAAACCAGTTTCGACCAGAATGACTTAAGAAAGATTTCAGTTGGAAAGTATTTTTGCAGTTCGTTCGTGTGTATCTTTCTTCAAGTCTTTTGCTTCCTTTTATAGCCGTGTAAAAAAGAGCCGTTGAAGTGTAATCATGATAGCTAACTAGGCTGGCGGCTAGGAGCGTAAGGACAGATAAAAACTTTTACGTGCTGCGCATCCTGTTTTGTCAGAATATCTTTGTTTGTACCGTTGCACTGTTACCAAGATATTTTCACATTGTATTGTGGTACAGCTGTACTATGTACTATGTAGCTTTGTCTTCTTGGCTTCTCAACTTCAGAGGCTTTTTACGAGCATGAGTAAGAGGGGAAAACATAGCTTGGTTCTTAAGATTATTAAGTCTTCGAATCCTCAGAGCAGTGCCTTCAGAGTCTTTAGTACTTGGTCTTCAAAACCTTGTTCGCTTGGTGCGTTGTCTTCATATCTTCAGAGGCTTATGATAGTATCTGGTTGAAGCATGAGTAGAGACTGTGGTTAGGTCTTCAGAACCTTGATCAGAGAGCATAAGTCTTCAGCATCTGAACTTCGTTCAATCAAAACCTTTGTCTTCAGATCTTCAGAACTCGTTCTCTTTTCCTTTTGTATCAGAGTCTTGTGAACTTCAAGTGTATAGGAGGAGTATTTTCCTTTAAGGATTGTGTTCCCGCCAATTTATGGAAGTATAACCTGTTTATTAAGTTCTCACAAATAACAAACATTAGTTGTAAAAAATTGTTCATGCAAAAATACTCATTTGATATCATCAAAACATAGAGATAATATTGCAGAACCAAAACTTGTTCTCACACAGCTTTTCATTAAGAATTTGTCTTCTACTTTATTACAAGTTACAACCTTTATATTTTTAGCCTTTCGTTGATGCCTTTAGCCTTTTCGACTTAAAGTTCTTGTACATCTTTTAACAAACCACATTTTAGATAAACTTCTCTTTATGAACACTGTCAAAGTGTTTAGTTCTTTAGAATTTACTTTAAATCAATTGTTAGCACATGTCCTAGGATCAATCTGATCCATCCTGTGAGTCACCAAAGTTAGATTTGGAAGCTCAGCGGTTGTTTACCAATTTTCATGGTAAACACCATCACGGAATAGTGGCACAGTTTTTGGCAATTGAAATCTAACTCCTTTGCATTTCCACGTTCAGATATTGTCATACCCCAAATTTTGACCACTAAGATTTCCCATCATTGTGCAAATTATCATCACAATATGGGTGTATCATTATGCCTCATTAGTCTCCCAAAGATGGGTAAGCATCCACTACAATCAAAATTAGGGTTTCAAGCCCTCTCAGAGCTCTTAGACAAAGGATCAATCAAGGAATGACATGATTTTCAACTTGTCTAGCCTCTCAAACATCCCCAATGGATAAAGAGGACTCCCACCCAAGGCTGCAACATTCTGAGTGGATTAAGCCTCAAGATCGCCAGTGTCACCAAATTAGGGTTTTGGTCGACCAGGGCCTCCAGATGGAAATTTCCCTCTGGGCATGAGCCAATGCTTCAAAGCATAACCTAAGATGCTCCAAGGGACATCATGAACCCAATCATCAAGTCAATTTTGCCTCAGGGGATGCATTTATAAAAAATCAGGAATTAGGGTTTCTTGACCTAATTCACCCCTAAGTTGACTTCTGGGACAAAACATGAGCCAAGACCTCAAGAGAGGATTTGAGGGTCTCAAATACACCACATTGATCCATTTGCAACAATGGATTGATCCAAGAAGCTTGATCAACAAGTTTCAATTTCATTAGAACCACAATTAGGGTTTCGCTGGAAAAGTCAATTGTGCCTTTGACTATTGACCCATACATGCTCCCAAACCTTGGGACATGATTCAATACACCCTATAATACCTATGAAATCAATCCATCAAGTTTGATTTAGGTCAAGGACTTGATTTCATAGAGGATCGCGCAGTTTGGAGTTCATTTGACAAAAAGTCAACTGTGCACAAAAGTCAACTTTGACTTTTTTGAGATTTTTCACAATTATGGTTCTTTGACCCTAAAATGATGTTAATGAGTGATTGGAATCATCATTCATCAAGAAAAATCAAGAAAAGTGGGATAACTTGTAAAAGGGGTAACCATAAAAACTTAGAAATTTTTCTAAGTTATGAAACAAAGTGGCTAGGGTACCAACTTTGGAGGATCATAACTCCTAAACCACAAGGCCATGTTTCCCTATTCAAAGAAGGATTTGTAGTTCTCATGGCCCTCTACAAAAGCTTCAACTACACCTCACTCCAATTCATCATGGATTTTGAGTTATGATTAGGTCAAAATGGATGAAAAACATGAAATGTCATTTTTTCCAACACTTGGTGAAAATTTCACTAAGTCAGAATCTGCCTTCACTTTTTTCCAAATGTAGGGTCATTTTTCACTTGGATCCAAAAGGCATCAAAACAAACTATGATCACACATATGTTGTATCATATGAGGGCTTTCCAAAATGACCAAGAACTTCACCAAATTCAATCTGAGCAAGAAGTTATGACAGTGGCAATATGCCTTGCCGCAACTGTCATAACAAGGTAAATTTGGAAGTTTTGCTCGATTTGCTCAAAATTTGCAAAGGGCAAGCAAGTCTATCCATCTGAACACCTCAAGGGGGGACCAAGGAGGGACAAACACTGATCCATAAGTCTCCCAAGTCTTTGGAACCAAAAGTAGCATGCCAAACCTAGAAATGCCTAAAAGAGGGACAAGACTCCAATTTTGTTTTGGAGCATTCAATGGATGCACCAATGTGGCATGTACTGAGCCTCTTCCAACTGAATTTAGCCAAGACATATCCAAGACCAAGGGAACCAGCAGCCTGTGCCCTAACCTCTAGTCAATGGCTAGAGGAGACTTGGATTCCCATTGATCAACATTGGCCAAACCTCTGTAGTAGTTGCCATTCACTATTGCTTGCAAAACAAACTTGCTCTACAATAAATAGAGCTCATTTATGCTCAGTTTGAGTACACCAAAGCCATCAAACAGATGCTTTCCTCAAAATCACATTCTCACTTCCAAATTTGCCTTCCAAAGCAAGTCACCATCGGGTTTTGAGTTTGAGAGCAATTCCAACCAAACCAATCACACATACACCTCATAAACATCATATAGAGGTGATCCAAAACTCATAAGTGATATGTAACACCAAAATCTCAAAGTCACCTCTCAAAACCTCAAAATTGGACTTTTGTGCATTTTCAAGCCATGTCTTGATTCGGTCACTTTCCAAACCAGATAAGACCTCAAACACACTCCAAATATCATCCTTGAACTGTCCCAAATGGTTGCATACATCTGGAACACCATTTGAGAGAGTTGCTATTTTGGCCACTTTTGCCCCTTTTGCAAGAAAGAGCTCAAACTTGTTCCTAAGGTTTTCAGTTAATTCCAACCATCCTAAAAGCTTCTAAGAGATCATTTGAGGGTGTCCAAAGCATCAAATCATTTCTGGAACAAAGTACTTGGCAGATTGCACAAAAGCTCCAAAAAGAGGTAAGCATCACAACTTGAATTCTTTGAATCATGCTTTCCTTTGATGTCCACTGATCATGCATCTCTTATACATGTTATATGTGTTGTGTTTGCACCAATTTATCATGTAATTCATACATGTACAAAGAGATAGCACAGAAAATGCAAATCATGGCCTATTTCAAAACCACTATCGGGTTTTTCAATAGGAGCATGATCTGAAAAAAAAACACCACCACCATTGGATTCCTTGTGAAATTCTAGGCAGGATAGACCTAAATTTTGTCCCAATCCATGGAGAAATGAGAAAGTTATGGCCTTCACGTTTCTAACCAAAATCTTGCCTTGGGCCAGGCCAAAAACAAGGCAAGCCTTGTATATTTGTGGTTGTGTTTCAATCAACGGATGTATCACCACCCCAGTGGTAAGGCGCGCGCCCTGTACACAAGAGGTCTGGGGTTCGAATCCCCCTCGCCCTAGATCCTCTTTTTTACCACTTTTTTTCATATTTTTTCATATTTTACTATTTTTCATTTTATTTTTAATGATTTGAAAAATTAATAACTCCCTCAATTTTAATTATTTTTGATTGGTTCTTTTTGAAAAAAATCACAAAAATGTTGAAATATTTTATCCCACAAAAAATCAATTTTATATTATTTATTTAATATAATTAGTATTTTTGTGAATAAATTCATTTTTAATTGTTTTTAAACATTTAAAAGTGAATATTTACCTTGAAAATCAAAACCAAATGAGTTTTAATTTATCTTGTGATTAAAACCTCATTTTTCAAACCTTAAACAAAAATCACAAGTGGCTTATTCAAACTTATTTGGTATTTTTATCATTTTATTGATTTTCTTTAAATATTTACTTTTAAAGGAAAACAAATTTAGGGTTTCTTTGATTTTCACCCTCACAAATCTTTTTCAAACACTTTGGGCCTCTAATCGAGTGTAAGACCCATCCCTTGTAAATAAAACCTTTTTGGGCCTCAATGCATTGTATAAGACCCAGTACGTTAAAGAAATCTCGGCGCGATCGTCATTTTTCAAACAAAACCCCTGGGCCCCTCCTTGAGTTGTAAGCCCCATCTTTTAGTTTAAAATCACCTTTGGGCCTCTAATAGAGTGTAAGACCCAAACCCCTTTTTTTTTAACCAAAACCTTTTTGGGCCTCAATGCATTGTATAAGACCCAGTACGTTAAAGAAACCTCGGCGCGATCGCCCGTTCAAAAATCAAAATCATATGGGCCTACCCTCATGTTATAAGCCCCGTTCCTTTTCTTTAAACTCCTTTGGGCCTCTTGAGAGAGTGTAAGACCCATCCCTTTGTACAGAAAACCTTTTTGGGCCTCAGTCACTTGTATAAGTCCCTGTATAATTTCAAAACAATAGTGCAATCACTGATAAAACCTTGGGCCTCTCCTTGAGCTGTAAGCCCCAACAATCTTATTATGGGGCTGCTCACTGTAAGTCTTCTTTCACATCCTTTTATATACTTGTCAAATATCAACTGTGTACTACTAGTATAGTTATTTAGAGTTTTCCCCGGTAACTACATCTAGAACTAGGTAAAGTCTGTTGGTCACTCTTAAATACAAACAAAGCTAGATCCCCCATAGGATTCCCAGCATGGGTCAATTACTGTAAACTCACAGAAATTCTCACCAGAGAAAAGAACTCAACTGTCACAATACAGTAAAAATTCCAACTCAGACCATTTTACTGTCATCAACCAATCAGAGCCTCATGGTATCTGACATCCTTCATAAGAACTGATTTTCTCTTTTATCCAACATACCAGACCTGTCACTAAACTGAAACAGTCACCAGCATATTTAGCCTCCTCTTGGGCTTTGTACAATGATTCTCCCCAGTGGAGCTAACCTTTTCAGACTTTCTTGTTGAGTCACCCTTTTAGCCTCCATCTCGGGCTTCATACGAGACACTAAAACACTCTCTTGTTGAGTATAAAAGACTCTCTTGTTGAGTCAAACCCCTTTTTAGCCTCCATTTTAGGCTTCGTATAAGACAGATAAAAATCACTCTCTTGTTGAGTATAAAAGACTCTCTTGTTGAGTCAACCACTTTTAGCCTCTATCTCGGGCTTTGTACGAGATAGAAAATCACTCTCTTGTTAAGTATAAAAGACTCTCACATTGAGTCAAACAACCTCCAGACTCTCTTGTTGAGTCAATCACCTGTTCAAGACTCTCTTGTTGAGTCAAACCTCTTTAGCCTCCATCTTGGGCTTCGCACAAGACATATAAAAACACCCTCTTGTTGGGTCACTAGCCTCCTCTTAGGCTTTGTATAAAGAAAACCCCCAGTTAAGCCAATCAACCTTTTAGCATCAAAGTCAGGCCTTGCTCACAGCATACAAACATCGACAACTCCTCCTTAGAGATGACAAATTCTCTCTCATCCAACCCTTCAGCTTCACATCTTGGGCTTTGAACAAGATACAAACCACCTTTAGCTTCACGTCTTGGGCTTTGAACAAGACACCAAAACACCTCTTTCCTCCCATAGAATAGGAGGAACTATGATCGTTCTGATTTCCCTATTTCATCAAACGGGAATACGTAGGCATAAGATTGAAAAAATCTTAGCGAGCATACTAATCAAAAACCCAAAATCTAGTATCTCCACCAAATCAACCCAAAAGCATCAAATTTAAACACATTACCAAAAACCTCACAAATAATCCAGACACTGTGTTCTTAACAAAATAACCAAAGATTGGGCTCCACATCCACATAGCATCTGTAACCTAACAGACCGCTGTTCAAACTCAGTATGCAAACAGGGTTAATTGGAGACATCTATTTCCCTTCCGTAATCAGCTTAATAGGATAAAAAAATGAATTAAACTGTAGTACCCAAGCGATCGTGACTCAGGACCACAAAAACCGCGCTATAGATATCCTGAGATCTAGAGATCCAGATCTCATCTCTTAGAAGTTTAAATCTCTGTTTTTTTAACTTCTCCATTGAAATCTCAACCTTCTTTTCCAACAGGTATTTTTTATATTCATCAACCATGGTGGCATCCAAAGCCACTTAATCCTCCATCCAACCATAAGCTACCGCCAAAATTATTGAAGTTGTTAAAGATCTACCTCCTCTTACTTAAAAAGAGGAAGACTAATCCAAGTAGAGTCTTCTTCCAATCCTTCACAACAAGATCTTTCTCCACCAAGAGTCGGCCAATTAGTATTTTAAGCTCTTCTATTTTTCAGATCCGAGCATCAATTTCATCAAGACAAACCTTCATATAGAGTATAGACCTTCACCACTACCTATGATTCCAAAACAAGAAACGCTCCCCGATCATCATATGTTACAGTGCAAGGAGCTAAAGATCTGCTGAACAATGTCTACAATCTGGTGCAAAATAATTCACAAAGAAATGCGCAAGAGACATCCTCCCAAAGAAATCAATCTGCAATCCCTGAGTCAGAATCCATCAGAACTGCAACACCACGAGGATAATTCTCGAGGTTTTCGAATCATCGTCGTCTTTGAAAAACATGTGACTCGTCCCTCCTATTCTGAAGGGGAAAATGGTAGTCACACTCCTTCTGAGTTACGTCGTCCTTCAAGGATGAAGAGATATGAACAATATGCTCCAGCCTTAGAGTAAAAAAGAAATCCTTTGTATGCTCGTATCGTCAATAGCAGGATCCTGAGGTCGCTACAAAAACCTCAAAAAATTTAAAGCTATCGTGGGAATGAGAATCCAGACGAACACGTAGATCACGTCGACAACCAGTTAAAATATTACCGTGCCCACATGGTCGTAAATTGAAAACTATTTAGAATAACCTCATTTGGATCTGCAATGATTTGGTTTAAGACCCTCATAAATGAAAGCATAAATTCTTGGAAAGATCTCTACGAAGCCTTCACCACCAATTTCAGTGCTCGAAAGAGGCATGCCATGACAATGGTTGTGCTTAGTGGGATCAATTAGGAGAAGAAAAATAACCTACGTGGGTACATTAACTAATTCACCAAAGTGGTAGTGGTCATGGGGGGGGGGGGGGCATGAATGATAGGCTGAAATGCTGGATATTTGAGAAAGGGTTGAGGTCAGGTTTCATGTTCTAGAAGAAGCTAAGACTTGACAAAAACTTTACATCAATTATAAATAAAAGCTCTTGCCAGAAAGAGGAGTCCAAGGAGTGTGAAATCCTGGACTCAATCTGGCACTTGAGAAAGACGACAATTGTCACCCATAAAAAGGAGAATGCGACCCTCGATCCAGATTTAATGCTTACACTCCCTTGAATAATTCGGGAGAGAAATTTTGGAAAGAGCGAACGAATACCAAGTTCAAGGTGGTCGGGGTCAGGAATTCATACCCAGTCAAAGAATCTTCTTGAATAGACAAGTCCAAGTACTATCTTTTCCATAAGTGTCACAACCATAATATGAATACTTGCACCCAACTAAAATATGCAATAAAAGGATTGATCAAGAAGGAGAAGTTGACTAAGTACATTTGAGATAATAATAAATGTTGAGGAAGCAGGGAATGTTCACCATAGAAGAAGCACTCCCCCAGAGGGAGAAATCCTTCAAGAAAACCATTGAAGTTGTTTATAGAACCAAAGGGAACAATACCAGTAGTCAAGAAGAAGAAAGCCATAAAAATATGCTAACCCATCGCTTTCATCACCGGTGGCATCCCAAGAGAAAGGAATCCCTCCAAAGAGACGGTGAAGAGGAAGATGGTCGAGATGATGATATTTAATAAGAAGGAGAGGAAAACTTAAATCTGGGTGTCGGGGAGGCCAATCCTCTGATTGTGTGACCTCAAAAAAGTATAGGGATCCCAAACGAGATCTTTCCTTTGGGTTTAATGGCCACACTCACTAATTTAGATGTCTTACATGTGTAAGAAAAATTTTGGTTCTACATATACATACCTTTATGTTTTGATGATGACAAAGTGTAGAAGAACAATTTTGTACACTAACTGTTTGTTAAGTGTACAGATACTCAAAGACCAGAACAAAATCTAAATGGAAAGAGCAAATGTTGATTAAAGAAGATTCTTATCTAAGAACATAAATTACTTGTCTGGAGACAACTCTGATAGTTGAAGACTTTGAAACAAGCCAACTATGATTGTCAACTCAGAATACAACAAAGGCAAATGGGAAGCAAACTTCAAATCAAAGAAACGTCTGAAGCAAGGTTTGAACGACATCAATCATACAAGCCAGGCTCTGAAGATATCTATGCCATTGAAGAAATCAATATGAAATGTAGATGAAGTTTGAAGAAAGAAGAAAGCAGATTGAGGAAAGGAAAAACACACACTGAACAAAATAAGAATACAAAGATGTGTTTTTACGAAGTCAAACTTCAAGATTATCAAGTCAACATTTCTTAAAAGAAAAAATCCAGAAAAACTCTTATAAAGCTCTGACTATAAGTGTGTAAAAGTCTCAAAACCCAGTACTTAAAAGACTCTGAAGTCTCTTAATACTCTGAAGACAACTTCAGAATTCTACTCAAGCTTCACAAAGTTATATTAGAAGCGTCTGACTAGATGTTGGTAAGCAAAGGAAAGAATATCTTACGGTCAACACTCACTATGGACTATAGTACTTTCAAGCCTTGCTCTGATTAGACTTTGTAGTCTACATCTAGGTTTTGGACTCTGATCAAGCTTCACTTCATCTATTGTATGAAGCTTCTAATTTTGAAGAGTCTGATACTCAAAGAAAGTACAATCAAAAAGAGATTTCCTTGTAAAGAGAGGTTAAAATCTTCACTTAAGCTTCAAACCACTTTTATAAGAAGCCTCTTACTAGAAGATTTGAATTATAGGTCTTTACTTTTTTATGTGACAAAAGTTCAAAAAGTAAATCTACTTTTGAAGTAAAGAAGACTTCTCATGTCCCATCATCAAACAACTCTCTATTGCAAGCGCTACTCAACTGCTACACATAAAGCAACCTTCATACAACAAATACTTCAAAGGTCAATTTCAATTCTAACCTTTAACAGATCTATTCTCCAATGGATCTATTCATCCCTATATATTTTGAAGAATATGGAAGGTGAAAGATGCTGAAGATAACTAAAAAGAGCGAGCATAAAAGAAAGAACAAATGAAGAAAGAGCGAGTGAAAGAAAGCATGTGGATGTGTGTGAATCTTAGCACTTGTTGAAGCCATAATATTATAACACAACAAAGAGATAAGCTCTTAGAACTTTATTGTATATCTTTTAAGTGTAATCATCTGAACTTCATCTTGTGTAGTATGCTTATCTAAGAAGCACATTTGTAAACACAAACTGTATTAACCCATTTTGGTTATGTTCCTTAAGCGAGCATGTTGGTCAGGCTCTTGAGATGTCAGTGACAGGAAGACATTGATAAATCTTCTTAAGCGACCATGTAGGTCAGGTCTTAAGGAGTCAATGACCGTTGTGGTTTCTCAAGCGACCGGGTAGGTCAGGCTCTTGAGGTAATCAACAATAGGTTAACATTGACTTTTAATCATGATTTGATTATTGGATTAAGTCCTTGTCTAAGGAAAATCACCTGATGGGTGGACTGGATGTAGCCCAGTTAACGGTGAATCGGGATAAAATGTTTATGTCTTTTATCACCGTTCTTATTATTCTTGTTGTTATTCTGGTGGTTGTTTTGGGAGAAAAAATTTATCAAGCTGGAAACCCAATTCAACCCCCTCCCTTTCTTATGTTTCCTGCACCTTCACCATGTGTTTATTGATGGCAATAGTTCCAATGATATCAAGTACTCATAACTTTTTGAAAAAATGACGTTGAAGAAAGAGAAGTTATGGCCTTATAAAGGATTCCACTTGCAAGCCTTTAACAACATATTAACATGTCCTTTGGGGTACATTGAACTAATGGTCACTTTAGAAGTATGACGAGATAATAGGACAATCTACTCATAAGTTCTAGAAGTTTGTTGCAAAAGCTACTACAACTGCATCCTTGGCAAACCATTTGCAACGACCCAAGACACAGTGGCATCGTTAGTCCACCTTAAGATGAAATACCAAAAACATCCATGACGAGCCACTGATTATAAGTGTTGACCTATCTAGAGCAATAAGAATATACAAATCCTTACAGCAAGACCAAATAGAAGTCGAAAGTAATGTTATGAAGATTAATGTGGCTTCCCTAATCACTTAGTCGAGAGACATGGATATTCACCCCCTATAGGTAAGGTAAATCAACTTGACTGCATATGTGCTGGTGAGCAATCCATTTGAAGTCAAAGCCAACCACCACGTCCCCAATGGTCAATATGCAATGGCTACACCACTTGTTTAATATTAGTTCAATAAATATGTAACGCTATGATTCACTAATATGATGTACAATGTAATTCCATTAAAAAAATTCACTAGAATCTCTCTTTTCCTTGTGGTTATAAAGGTAATGATGAGTCCGGGGTGTTGTCATAAACGCCACAAACGTACAATTACAGCAATCAAAGTCCTATAGTGCCAATACACACACAAAGAGAAAAAATCCACAAAGGGGAAAGTATCGACTCACTCCCTCTTGGTAGCTAGCCACTCTAGAGGAAATGGTGTGTCCATAATACGTCGACCTTGAACCAGGTTCTCACCGAGGGGCATGGAAGGGTTATCGACCCTTAGGCGATCGTGATGCCTAGAGATGTCCAATAAAAATTTAAGCACGATCTTGGAGGATAAGTTTTATCCAACAGAAACAAAATTGAGACGGGAAGAAATATCATGTAACCCGCTAAAAATAATGGTAAGTAACAAAAAATGAAATACACATTATAGGATAGAAATCATAAAGTTTTCTTATTCACTGGATACACACATACTGAGTACAATCACATTGAAACAAAAATGTATAAAATCTTGGCTAATCCACCAAGGAAACTACCTTCATGTCTTTAATGACTTGATCAATACAAACTTTCTTTCTAGAGATTGGCCCAATGGGATAAAAATGTTCCACATACTTCAAGGCACTCTCAGAAGAGTTTTGAGCAATAACGTAACTCTTCCAATGACTTTTCATAATCCTTGGACAAGTAAAGTTTCTCAAGAAACATCTTTTGAAGACCTTCATATGCCTTCTTCTGACCTTTTTGAGACTCATTCAAAGGTGCCGCAAGCTCTTCTACTCTTTTCTAGCCAGGATCCAAGGACCATTTTGTTTTATCAAAAGCGATCTATGACTTATACAATGATTCTTAGGAAGAAACTAAGGCCTTATTCTTCTTTGTGGCCTTTTGAGCCAGCAACTTCACCTTTTCAACCAGAGTGTCGGGATACTTGAAAGGTTTCATGACAACCTTTATGCCTAGTATTCAAGAAAATAAGATATTGAATTGCATTATTAGAACGATTCTGAATTCCAGGATCAATAAGAAGCAAGTATGTACTTATTGGTGTACTACTGAAGCTGAATATGGTGAAATCAGAGGAGGTTGCTTTCAATTAGTGTGGATGAAACAGATGTTGAAGAAACTTAATGACAAACCTGATGTCATGACATTACTTTGTGAAGATCTGAATTGAAATTCTGGTTAAACAGATCACTAAGATGTCAGATAGGATGTCGTGACACTTGATCTCTGCTTCTCACAAGGATTAAGGAAGAACAAAAACAAACAGCAGAAAGAAAACAACACACAGAAATTGTTAACCCAGTTCGATGATCAACAACACCTACGTTTCGGGGCTACCAAGCCAGGAATGAAATCAACTAAGTAGAATTGGTTCTAAGCTAAACTCCAATGTTTACAACTTAGAAACTATAAACTACCCTTCCTAGATTTCTACCTAAGACATTCCTAGGTATGAGACCCTTCTCAATTCCCTTCCAATCACAGCAGTGACTGAAAATATTACAACTCAATAAACTGTCCTTCTCTGGTATTCACACAATACAAGAGAGGCTCACAAAAGTACAAACCCTAGTACTCTATAATAGCTGTAATATTCAACGCATACTCTAGGTTAAATCCATCCTATTTATATTGCAAAACAGAACTGGATTTGGGCTTTAAAAACACATCAATTCTGCTCCACAGAATCTGCGACCTATTCTTTTCTTCAATCCCAAGTTTCCAAAAATGTCTCCTTGCATGGAAATCGCACATCCCTTTTAAAATCCGAATCTCTGATTCTTGAATCTCAGATACCACCTGGGATTAATTCATATTCCAATCACACTTGGAACAAAAATACAGTTATTCCAAAACTATAACAGACAAAGATGTCAAATCCAACCTGATAGGACATCTTGTCTAACATCTTAACCTGCAGTTAGTTCATCATGTCAGGACATCTTGTCCAACATCTTTCTACTAAGTTAGTTTTACCAAAATTGATGCCAACCTCAAGGGCTTGGACTCATCAATCTCCCTCTTTGGCAGATTTTGGCTAAAACTAACTTCAATTGACCTGCATAAGCATATCAGGGAGACCATCATCAGAACAGCAGCGGAAGCACAGCTTTGTCTCCCCCTCAATCAGTACCTCCTGTAAGAAGTATATATATACTCCCCCTTAGTGGTTAGTAGAATATCAGCAGTGGTTAGTGATGTTAGTATTTCTCCCCCTTTTTAGCCAGAATATGACAAAGGTAGAAGGACTAACTCAAAATCCAAATAATTAGTTCATAGTAATTAAAATACACAACCAACAAAAGTAAAAAATATCCTTGGCATTCAGCCTTTACACGACCAAAGTACAGTAGAAACAAAAAAAACATAATACAGAAAGAAGAGAAAAGATAACTATCAGAAGTCATCTTCAGTTTACTCATCGTCATCTTCTCGTGCACTCTTACCAGAACCATTACCATCATCATTGCCTTCAACTGCATCATTGATCTCCTTAGCTGCCTTCTCAGCATTACCAGTGTTATCTCCAATATCCTTGTTTTGCTCAACAGACAAGGCTTGTATCAATCTTTCCAGCTTCTCCTTTATGGAAGTGTTGCTCTTGATAATTTCATCAAGCTCCCTACAGGTGTTTTTGAGCTGGGTTATAGTTTCCTCTTTTGTAGTTGTTGTAGCAGATGTCGGTGTAAATGTTGAAGCAATATCTGGGACATGGTTACCAGTAAACAATTTATAGTGCAGAGTCAAGGAAGATGTCGTTTTCATTACATGATTTGTGGAGACTAAGATGTTTGGGTACTGATTCAGAATCATCCCACAAATAAGTGAGGGAAAACATATAGGGAGTTTCACTATAGTTAATGTAGATTGCTTCAAAATTTGATTAAAGATGTGAGTTCCAAAATCAAACCTTCTTCCTTTGCCAATCATATATATGAATCTACCTAGACTGGCAAAGATGGTTGAAGTATGATTGGTGGGCACCTAGTTGATAGTACCAATTCTATGCAAAATTACATACTTCACACTCAGTTTCCTGGCTGAAAGTTTCCCACTGCTAGGCCACTGTTTCACAGTGTTGCAAGTGAGCTCTTGACACACTTGGTCATCAGTGTCTCCATATTCATACTGAGACTCTTCAGTTCTTTCCAAAAACCTATTAATCATTGTGGGAGAAAATGTCACAGCATTTCCTCTGACATACACTATTTTGTTGGTTGCATCATTACAGTGGTCAGGAATGTTTACCACAAATTCCTTCACCAACTTTTCATAGCAACTTCCAAGATTGGTGACTGTCCTTATTAGCCCAGAGTCATTTATCAGTTTCATCACTTCATGGCACTCTAATGCATCCTTCCCTAGTTCCCTTTCCAATGCTACACTTCTTTGGTACACATATGGCCATCTGTGTACATACTCAGGAGCATGGAAGGAGATATTATCCAAGGGAGCTTTGGGAATACTGGCAGTCTTTTTATTCACCCTAGGATTCTTTGGAAGAATGATGTCCTGATCATCATCTGTGACATCATAGTCTGACTCAGTGTCAGACTTAGCCATTCTTTTCTTGGATACAATTGCAACCTTGCTCCAAGGTTTCTGAGGTCCAACTATAGATTTAATGTTTCTTCTCATATTAGTATCCACATTTTTCTTTTTTCTTGCATTCAATCTCTTGATCGCATTAGCAATGATCTCATCATCAGAAGATGAATCATCAATATTGATTACCTTGTCAGTCACCTCTTTATTAACAGTCTCTAGTCCCTGTTCAAGTGATTCCTCTAGAGATAAGGATGTTCCATTATCTGGTCCATCATTTTTCTGACTGGTTTCAACACAGGTGTGGTGATTTTCCTCTGACATTATACTACTATCTCCTTTAATATTATCTATAACACCTCCTTGTTCATCAACAGGGATGAATGTGATTGGCATATCCCCATCAGTATTCGGTTTATTTCTTATATGTAATTGTTCAGCTATGATTTTCCTTATTTTTTTATCCGTTTCAACAATTTCTTTCTTATTTCTAGGATCAAGAAGGGCATCAATAGGATCAGAAGTATTACCTGCAAGGAGATTTCTAGCTCTTCGTCGATAACACAAAAATGTATCATATATTTGTCTTGATTTACGACTAATAATTATGTTATTTCAGCTTAAGTTCCGATTATTCTGGAAGTATTCTAGTATTTTCGCAGGTATTTCATTGTCCGAGCTAAAAAGGAGCAAAGTAGAAAAACACGAAGAAATGAGAAGAAAACAGGAAGAAATGACAGAGAAAAAGCAGAAAAATAGAAAGTGGTGTGTGTGACGACCGTCACACAACCACCACGACCGTCACACACACATAACAACTTATTACGTCCAGAACACAGACGTGGACACGGAAGACCAATGCAGTCACGCACGTTCAACATTTTCTCCAGGATTCTCTCAACTTCAGCTTCAACTGCACATGAGCCCAGTCTCCCTTAGACCTCTCAACAACCGGAAGTTATGCTCCTATATTTTCTCCAACGTAAAGCAAAGCTTGGGCTATAAATATAGCATTGATAGAACAGCCCCAGAGGAGAGATTTTTACTCCGAAATGCTGCAGAATTCACTTTGAGAATTATTATTTTCCCTGCATTCTTGTTTGTTCCCTTTTCCATTCTTTGTTCACAATTACCTTAAATAGTTATAGTTTCTCACATCGAGGAGCTATCGCACAGTAGTTAGGATTTTTAATCTTGCCTTCATCATTTGTTGTTCCGGTACGATCGAGCAAAAGCCTACCAACTTGTGGAGGAATTGCTAGAAACAAGTTATTGCTTACTTACCAGGTTTTTATCATTAATTTAATAACAACATTATTATTTCCCATTGCCATGTCTCGTTTATTGTTTAGCAGTTTATGTTTATTCTTGTTTGTTTTAATTAATATGTCTAGCTAAATTCATATTATCGGTATGTAATTAAGTTAACCGGAATGGATTCGATAAAAATAAGCTAAAACCATAAACAACTTAATTTCTGGCTGCGATTTCTTAATTAAAATTGGACTTTTATTACGAGAGTAAAAAGGTAGCAAAGGTTAGGATTAAGACCACGAGAGTATGAGATTTTAATCGGATAGCTGAAATCAGGCATTGGTTTTAAAAACAGTGAGAGCGCTTTAAAGTTAATTAGATTGTATTGGTTTTCAAAAAGTATTTTTAAACTCAAATGGGCTAGCGAGAGCAGACATTATGACTTAGGAGTATAGTCCGAAGCAATAACCACGAGAGTGTGAGGTGAGTGCTTTTAAACTGATATTTTCTACAGAAATATAATGTGACTTATTTTTATACGCTTAAGTTTTATTGAATCCACGATGGTATACTAAGTTACGTACCGATATCCTAATATCAACTAGTTTATTCCAAATTTTAGATTCCCTTTTGTTTCCCGTTTGAACTTAAAACCAAACATCATCAGCCTTAGCTAAACATAGTAACAACCAGATAGCACTAGTTTGATTATCGGTCCCTGTGGGTTCAATATCTTTTAAAACTACGCGATAGACTGTGCGCTTGCAGTTAGTAATCCCGATAGACTCATAAAGTCGCAATCTAGTTTTTGGTGCCGTTTCCAGGGACTGATTTAGTCAATAGGGCAATTCATTTGTTGTGTCGTATAGACTAAGGCAACAAATTCCCTTATTTGTCGGTTGTATGCCAAGTACTCGTTCAAAAGGCGAAGACCTCACACGACCGACAAACGAACTTGAACGTCTTCTTAGCGTAAAAAGACGAATCCAAGAATACTGCCTAAACCACAAATTACCTTTTCCTTTATCAGAACCTGAATCTCAATCCGAATCCGAATCTGAAACAGAACTTGACTCTGAATCAGAATCAGAAGAAGACATGGCTGATGGACCACAGAACCGTCCTCTTAAGTATTATGCTACCCCATCTGAGCAAGAACCACATAACAGCATTGCTGCCCCTGCTATCAACCGGAACGATTTCGAATTGAAACCCTCATTGCTGTCAGTCGTACAACAACATCAATTTTCTGGAAATCCTACGGACGATCCTAATGAACATTTGACCAAATTTGTGCAGTACGCAGACACAGTGAAGGCAAATGGTGTAACTGCAGACGCGATAAGACTACGTCTTTTTCCTTTCTCATTAAGAGACAGAGCTTGGGCATGGTTGCAATCCTTGCTATCAAATTCCGTCACTACATGGGATGAGTTGAAAAAGGTGTTCTTAGCACGATATTTCCCACCAAGCAAAACAGCTATGCTGAGAGCCCAAATTAATGGATTTCGACAAAAAGATACTGAGTCTCTTTACGATGCATGGGAGAGATACAAAGATATGATGAGGATGTGTCCGCATCACGGTCTTGAAGATTGGTTAGTCATCCATACGTTTTACAATGATCTCTTGTACAATACAAGAATGACAATAGATGTCGTCGCTGGTGGTACACTTATGGACAAACCCTATACCGAAGCCTATCAACTCATCGAAAGCATGGCTCAAAACCATTACCAATGAGGAGGTGAAAGAACGCCAGTGGAAAAAGGCCAAACGAAAGGTGGAATGTACGAAGTTAGTAGTCTTGATCATGTCCATGCTAAGGTAGATGCCCTTGCTCAAAAGATAGACAACTTGACCATAACACCCGTAGCCACCGTGGCTGCCGTAGCTCCAAACTGCGAATTATGCGGAGTACCTGGACATGCTCCCCCCGAATGCCAAATTTTAGCAGGAGTCTCCGCTGATCAAGTGAATTATGCTCAAGGAAACCCATATGCAAATACCTATAATCCTGGTTGGAAAAACCATCCAAACTTT
The DNA here is from genome assembly GCA_022829125.1 of Lathyrus tuberosus. Classification (NCBI taxonomy): domain Eukaryota; kingdom Viridiplantae; phylum Streptophyta; class Magnoliopsida; order Fabales; family Fabaceae; genus Lathyrus; species Lathyrus tuberosus. The sequence goes on along the minus strand of JALAZF010000389.1, from coordinate 5,976,330 downwards.
TCGTACAAGAATAATAGCGCTCTGTATGCACCTGGCCAAGCGCCTGATGTGCCACCAGGATATCAAAAACCTACTGCTAACGTTCCCAACGTTCCTAGGAAGTCAAACCTTGAAATTATGATGGAGCACTTCATTGCTGCACAAGCTCAGCAAAACAAGGAGTTCCTTAACCAGAATGTTCACACCGGTGAGCAACTCAAACAATTAGCCAACAAGGTTAACGCTCTAGCCACTCACAACAAAATGTTAGAAACACAAATCTCACAAGTGGCTCAACAACAAGCAGTTACCGCTGCCCCAGCTGGGAACCTTCCAGGTCAAACTCAAATTAATCCGAAGGGACATGCAAACGCTATAACACTTCGGAGTGGAACAGAACTAGAAGGACCCACTGACCCAAGAATAAAAAATCCAGCCATGTACCAAAAGCCTAGTAAGGAGTCTGAAAAGGAAGGCGAACCAAAGGAAAAGAGAAGGAAGATAATAGCAAAGAGGCCGAAGAGAAAGAAGAACCATATGTGCCTCCGCCGCCTTATAAACCACCTATTCTGTATCCCCAAAGATTCGCTAAATCTAAAAACATAGGGCAATTTAAGAAATTTGTTGAACTTCTGAAACAATTGAATGTCACAATACCTTTTACAGAAGCAATCACACAAATGCCCTCATATGCTAAGTTCTTAAAAGAAATATTAACTAATAAGAAAAAGCTCGAGGATACTGAAACCGTTATGCTTACTGCAGAGTGTAGCGCTATAATCCAAAACAACATGCCTCCTAAGCTAAAAGATCCTGGTAGTTTCTCTATAACATGTGTGATTGGAAAGTTTGTCATAGACAAAGCCCTGTGCGATTTAGGAGCCAACATCAGCTTAATGCCCTTGTCTATTTGTAAAAGGCTCAACATGGGAGAACTGAGACCAACAAGAATGTATGTAAAACTAGCTGATAGATCGGTGAAATTTCCTCTAGGAATGCTAGAAAATGTTCCAGTACGTATAGGACAATTCTACATTCCTACAGATTTCATAATCATGGACATCAAGGAAGACTCAAACATCCCTATCATTTTAGGAAGACCATTCCTAGCTACTGTCGGAGCCATCATAGATGTGAAAAAAGGAAAATTGACTTTCGAGGTTGGTGAAGAAAAAGTAGAATTCATCCTCTCACAATTTTTCAAAGCACCTGCTATAGAAGATTCGTGCTGCTTCCTAGATGTAATTGATGAATGCGTTAAAGAAATGGAAAAACACCAAAACACGTATTCTGAAGTGCTGAGAATTCCGATGCCACCAATTTTTGAAGATGATAATTGGCGTGGTGAATACCAAGATAATAATCTAAGTGAATGTCTCATACTCACTCCTGACCCTATGCCTTGCCCAAAGAAACCAGTTGTAGAACTGAAAACATTGCCCAAAGATCTAAGGTATGAATTCCTAGATACAGAACTCGAACGACCAGTTATAGTCAACGCAGATTTAAGACAAATAGAAACCGAGAAATTATTGCATGTTCTGAGAAAATACCCGACTGCCTTAGGCTATAACATCTCAGATTTGAAAGGAATAAGTCCCTCTATCTGTATGCATCACATCATGCTTGAGGAAGACTGTAAAACCTCTAGAGAACATCAAAGGAGAATCAATCCCATTCTGAGTGATGTCGTTAAGAGAGAAGTGTAAAAGCTGTTAGAAGTAGGAATCATATACCCAATGTCAGATAGTGAATGGGTTAGCCCAGTTCATGGGGTACCCAAGAAAGGAGGTGTTACAGTCATCAATAATGAAAAAGGCGAATATGTAGCACAACGTACTCAAACCGGATGGAGAATGTGCATCGACTATAGGAAACTAAACAAAGCCACTCGTAAAGATCACTTCCCTTTACCCTTCATAGATCAGATGCTTGAACGTCTCGCCAAACACTCCCATTTTTGCTATTTAGACGGATATTCAGGATTTTTCCAAATTCCTATCCATCCTGACGACCAAGAAAAGACTACTTTCACGTGTCCCTATGGAACCTTTGGCTACCGGCGAATGCCTTTCGGATTATGTAACGCACCCACAACATTTTAGAGATGCATGATGTCCATCTTCTCTGACTTCTTAGACGGTAATGGAAGTCTTTATGGACGATTTCTCTGTCTGTGGGGAAAGTTTTGAAGGATGCCTATCAAACCTCGAAATGGTGCTTGAACGGTGTGTAAGTGTCAACTTAGTGCTCAATTGGGAAAAATGCCATTTCATGGTCCGACAAGGAATCGTGCTAGGACATATAGTATCTGACAGAGGAATCGAAGTCGACAAGGCAAAAATCGAAGTTATAGAAAATCTCCAGCCACCGAAAACCGTTAGAGAGATAAGAAGTTTTTTAAGACAGGCCGGTTTTTATCGACGTTTCATTAAAGATTTCTCTAAGATAACCAAACCCCTAACGGAGCTATTAATGAAAGACGCTGAATTCGTATTTGATGGCAAATGCTTGGAAGCATTTCAAACACTCAAGCAAGCGTTAATATCAGCACCCATTATATAACCCCCAGATTAGAATGAACCATTCGAAATCATGTGCGACGCGAGTGATTATGCTGTAGGTGCAGTCCGAGGACAAAGAAAGGACAAAAACCTTCACGCAATCTACTATGCCAGTTGAACCTTGGATCATGCACAAATGAACTACGCTACCACAGAAAAGGAACTCTTGGCTGTCGTGTTCGTATTGGATAAATTTCGTTCCTACCTAGTAGGAGCGAAAATAATCGTCTACACCGATCACGCCGCAATCAGGTACCTATTAAGCAAAAAGGACACAAAACCAAGGCTTCTGAGGTGGATTCTACTCCTACAAGAATTCGACTTGGAAATCAAGGACAAGAAAGGCACTGAAAATGTAGTAGCTGACCACCTGTCGAGAATGGAAAACATCCAACCAGAACAAGTACCAATTAATGACGATTTCCCTTATGAAAGACTCTTAGCCTAGTTAGAAAGTAATACAATTGAACAATCTCTGACTTATACTGATACAGAAACTAATGAAGTGGTAGAATCTGTTTACACTAAGACCACGTTGCCATGGTATGCTGACTTTGTCAACTATCTAGCAGCTGGAGTACTGCCACCTGATCTAACCTATCAACAAAAGAAGAAATTCTTCCACGACCTTAAACATTATTATTGGGACGAACCACTTCTCTTCAAGAGGGGCGCCGATGGTATTTTCCGTCGTTGTGTACCCGAAGACGAGGTGGAAGACATAATTCCTCATTGTCATTCCGCGCCCTATGGTGGGCACACGAGCACTTCAAAGACTTGTGCTAAGATTTTGCAAGCTGGCCTCTTTTGGCCTACTCTATGGAAAGATGTCCATATCGCGGTTATGAATTGCGACCGGTGTCAACGCACTGGTAACGTCTCTAGACGCGATGAAATGCCTCAGAAGGGCATTCTAGAAGTAGAAGTCTTTGACGTGTGGGGAATAGATTTCATGGGACCATTTCCGTCCTCTTTTGGTAACAAGTACATACTCGTCGTTGTCGATTACGTCTCAAAATGGATCGAAGCTATAGCAGCTCCTACCAACGACGCGCAAGTAGTGAATAAGCTCTTTAAGAACATAATTTTTCCTAGGTTCGGTGTTCCAAGATTGGTAATCAACGATGGAGGTTCCCACTTTATTTCAAAAATCTTTGAGAAACTTCTATCAAAATATGGAGTCAAACACCGTGTAGCAACACCTTACCACCCCCAAACGAGTGGGCAAGTAGAGGTATCAAACCGAGAAATTAAACAAATTCTAGAAAAGACCGTTGCCACCTCTAGGAAAGATTGGTCTTCTAAACTAAATGAAGCTTTATGGGCTTATAGGACAACCTACAAAACACCCATAGGAACCACGCCATTTAAGTTAGTCTATGGAAAATCTTGTCATCTGCCGGTAGAAATAGAGCACAAAGCCTATTGGGCTATTAAAACCCTCAATTTAAATTACGCTGCCGCAGGAGAAAAACGAATCTTAGATTTGCACGAATTAGAAGAACTAAGACTAGATGCTTATGAGAACGCCCGCATATATAAAGAAAGAACTAAGAGATGGCACGATAAGCGCTTATCTAGAAAAGAATTTAGTGTGGGCGACGTCGTGCTCTTATTTAATTCGAGACTTAAGCTTTTTCCAGGAAAACTTAGATCTAGGTGGTCTGGTCCCTTTGAGGTTACCAAAGTCTTATTAAGTGGTGCAGTTGAGATAAAAGGTAGATCTAGTGAACCTTTCATTGTAAACGGACAACGTTTAAAACACTATCACTGCGTAGACAATAGGGATTATTCAACTGCTCTTAAACTGGCAGAAATGCCTACATTCCCCGTAAACTAATGATTCATATAAACTGTCGAGCTCCCGACGTTAAATGAAGCGCTGAGTGGGAGGCAACCCACGAGATTGTTTTCTTTTCTTTTTTAACTTTCTTTTATTTTCATTTCTTTTTAAATTTCTTTACACTTTTCTCAACTCTATTTTCATTTCTTTTCGTTTCCTTGTACTTTCTTAATCTTATTTTCATTGCTTTTTCATTTTTATTTATTTTATAAAAAAAAAATATTTAAAAATTTTATGGAAACTGCTGTGCTGATCTTATAATTACATGCTACAGGATTTTAAAGTCTTTCTACCTTCTCCTTTTCCCTCTGATTTGATTTCCTCCACTAGTATTCATCATGCAACAAGTAGATTTTATGGAAACTGTATTCAGAGGTAGAGCTCAGAGAGAGAGATTTGAAGTTTTGGCCAAGAAAAGCATGGAAATGACTTTGTATTATGATGGACCTACCATGGACAGCCTAGGTATCCACGACAGTGTTTTGTTTTTATTCAACTGAAATTCTGGTATGACAGATCCCAGATGTCCTACAGGATGTCGAGACATCTGGTCTGTTACAAAAAACATGGCAAGGTATAACCAATAACAGTACTAAAAAGCATAAACCACACACAGAATTTGTTCACCCAGTTCGGTCTAACAACCTACATCTGGGGGCATACCAAGCCAGGAAGGAAGTCCACAATTAGCAGTATCAAATTACAGACTCAACAAACCCAGTTGACAATCTCCTAACTTAATAACTACCCAATGACCCTTCTACCTAAGTCCTCCCTAGGTAAGAGACTCTACCTCACTTCCAATCATCGCAATGATGTCTAGCAGTAAACACCTCAGCCACTACATTAACAACTTGATTTCCAACAGCTCTTCAATCACAGAAAAAATAGAAGACACACTTCAATAACAATACCTAGACATGACACACATGACTAAGAACAATACTCGGAGTTGCTTAACAGGTTCCTCTAAGAACAACACTCACTCTTGCTTAAAAGCTTCGAGGAGTACAGTGACCATCTCACAATCCGAGTGGTTCACACATACCAACTCTCCTAGAGAGTGGTTCACAAGAACGAAACCCTAATAATTTTACATCTTGGAATCGTTGCCAAATTAGGTTACAAACACTCCTATTTATAACCTACATCCCAACTGGATTTGGGCTACAAATCACAGCATATCAGCTGCTACAAATCAGCTGAAACCTCTGCTATATAATAGGTCTTCAATCAAATATTTCCTAATATGTCTCCATATTTAGAAAGTAGTGAAAATCCGAAAACCAACACAAAATCTCAACTCAATTACTTTGGACACCACATAGGATAACTAAATATTCACAGAATATTCAGTAACAAATAACAACAAACAAAATCTTCCTTGTAAACCAATAACAGACGCGATGTCCTATGATCCAGGATGAGACATCTTTATCCGACATGTTAAATGCATTAAACCAGAACATCTTGTTTCAACATCTTGATTAACCATCACATGACAACAACATTGTTTTACCAAAATTGTAGCCAATTACAAGAACTAACATCAACCAATTGGGTTGGGAGAATGCTGCTACTAGAAGGAGATTTGTTACCTACCGTGAGCTTACACTTGAGTTTCTTAGCTCCCTAGTTTACCTACCTGATCATGGTTTCGGATCTAATAAGGGGCTGATTTGTTTTAGGTTGTTTGGTATTGATTACACTTATAACCGTAGAGACTTAGGTGACCTTTTAGGATTTCCTAGTGGCCTATTTGTCTTTACAACCACCCAAAAAGAACTCATGGATATTGAACTGAATTACTTTTGGGGTAGTCTAACTGGAAATAACCACCCTTAGCCGAATGACATGCATTCTGATGAGATACACAACCCTGCCATTCGCTATTTTCACAACATTCTAGCCCACACCTTATTTGGAAAAGAAGAGAACAATACTTTAGTGTCAAAGGATGAACTATTCATCTTATACTGTGCTTCCCAAGGCTGTCCTGTTAATGCAGTCACCTTCATGATGGAAACCTTTATTTGCATTGCACAGGAACCTAATACCCGAATCATAATAGGAGGCTTAGTTACTATGATTGCGAACGCCATTGGACTTAGGTACCCACTAAACAAACTTACACCCTTAGGCACCATTCGTCCTATGAACTTAGAATTCTGTTTTAACCGACACATCATTGGAAACTTAGGACCTGCTCCCTTTGACTACTTAATTGCTAATAAGGTTGTTCACCTATTCACTTTACCGAACCATGAGCGAACAAGTGTCCATAACCGTAATAATTGGCTTTATGAGTTGAGTGAACTTAAGAACGCTCCATTATCACCTCCTGAGACACCACAAGATTATGAGTATTATGATGATATTATCTCCGAAGCTGAAACAGACCCTGAAACCCCTCCGAACTACCATAATTTTACTGAGCCTGTCACTAGTGCATATGCTGAAATTTTGACAACCATCCTTGGCACTTTGGATGGGTTCAAAACTGAGATTGTTGCAGTAAAGGATGAACTCAAGACTATGCGCCTTGATGTCATTGGTCTAATTGATACCACCATCAAGGAATTTGATCATCCGAACCAGGCTGTGGAATCCTTGAAGAAGCAACGTGGCTAATATTGTCGCACTGCATTTTTCCATTTTATTACTTTGCTTTTAATGTTTTTAGAACAATTTAATTTACTGTCATTTTCTTTTTAATGTCAAGGAACAAGTTTATTTCAGTTCAATTTCAACTTTAATACTCCACTGCATTTTTACTTTGAATACACTGCTATCATTTTCCAATTTCTTTAATAAAGTATTCAATTCATATTCACTGCTAGTGGTTGTGTTCATAATGATATAAGGTTCCTGCTCATTTTAATTTATTTCTGTTATTTTATATTTATTCTGACATTTATCTAGTATTTTACTGCTATTAATAATTGCCATGTTCTAATATATGTTATGTGCCAGTTTATATTAAGCTTTCTGTGAAAATGCCAACGTGACAGGTCTGCGGCGAACGTCCCACTTATTTATAACACGCTCTCTGTTTTATAACAGAGTCCCTTCCTCTTCTTCTTCTTTTCTTTTCATTCTTCAACCGTCCCACTACCCATTATTCTACATAAATTCCTCACATTAACCCCAATTTATCTCCACCATTTCATATTCCCGTACCCATTATTTAAGCAACACAAACTCATCCTCATTCTCACAAAACCCATTCTCACTATTACCCACTTCCTCCATTTCACTTATTTCACATTGCATGCAACATGGCTAGACGCACCACACAAACTCCAGACTTATCAGCTATTAACTTCAGAGAGGGAGAGTCCGATGACCGCCAAAGGGCTAATTACCTCAGCTTCTACCAACGCTCATTCCAACCGACGAGGTACATCAACACTGCTAGCCTTGAAGAGTTGGGTATGCTTGAGGGTGTACGTTGGATGCTTCAAAACGCCGGTATATGGCAGCTCTGTACACAAGGGCAACCTACTTACGGAACTCCGACTCTTGAGTTTCTGAGTTCATTCGCTTATTTTACACCTCTGGGAGATACAAACCATCTTACCGGTACAACCACATTCCGAATGTTTGGTTCTGAGTATTCGGTGGGCCAAAACCGACTTGCCCAAATGCTTGGATTCCATTACGGTGCGAATGTCCATTGCCGTGTACCTCAAGAGACATTGTCCCAGGAAGCTTTCAACCTTTGGAATCAAATTACAGGCGTAGCTGCTACAAGCTAGGACAACCTCAACGCAACTTACATTCATAATCCAGCGATAAGATATTATCACAGAGTTTTAGGACACACGATTTTCGCGAGGGACAACAACCACAAAGTCAACTCCAAGGAGCTCTTTTTCCTTTGCTGTGTGCTCCTTCCTGAACCGATTAATGCAGCACCATTTCTACTAGCCCACATCCAAGCCAACTGTGCTAGAGGCTCTAAGCCTTTCTACTTCGGAGGTATTGTAACTTCTATCGCACTAGGCCTTGATCTGGGAGACAGGCTTGCTAATTTACCTTCCATACCACCTGAGTCCCTGGATACCGAGTATTGTCGCTCCTCCCACCTCATTAAAGCAAGGGCGGATGGACGATACCATCCAGTGGTTCGTACCAGAATCATCAGAAGCATCATCATGCCCTGCCGAGACCGCATCCACCCACAGACCCAAGCAAATTGGGTTTTTGATCTCCGTGCTTCTGAGCCTAATGTGGCTGCTCAAGAAAATCAAAATAACGAAGCAGTCGATGAAATAGAGCAAGAGATGGATCATCAACCTCCTAAGAACCCACCACCTCCTGCCCAGGATCCTACATCATCCACCAGATGTCGTCGCCGCGCCGATCCAGAGCCCGATCCCATCACTAATGAAGAAATCTTAAGGGGTATATGGCACCAAAACCAATTGGCTGCCCAGAGAGAGGAACAACAACAGACGCAGTATAATGAAATGATGAACCTAATGCGTCAAATCCAACAGGGTCAAGTCAACCAAGGCCAGCGGATAGACGATGTGATAGAAGAAATGGGTGCCGTAATGCTACGAGTGCAAGACCTACATGACTATATCCACCATGTAGGCATTCCAGATCATGTAGCACAGAATGGACGCGCTCGCACCCGAGGCAGAGGACGTGGACCTCATTAGATTTAGTTTTAGTTTTCTTTCGTTTTAGTTTTAGTTTTTGTCTCTTTTTGTAGTTTCTATCCGCATTTATATCGAAACATTGAGGACAATGTCCAATATAGTGTGGGAGAGGTACTTTATGTTCCCTTATGTATTCCCTTTCCGCATTTCGTTTCAAATAAACAAGCTTTTATATGAAATTTTCGTTCATGTCAAATTTCCCCACTTTATTTAGCTATAACAAAAAAAATTTTGTGATCAATGCATAACTTGACACACCAAAACATAGGCTATGTTAGGAAGTCGAGTAAAATTTAACAAGATTGATACCGTCTTGATACCTTAGACCTCTTGCATATGCAAGATCAGTTTCAACATCCATTACACCGATACCTTCAGTTTTAGTTCTAAAGTAACCCCTAGTAGTTTATATTAGCAGTCAGCACCGTCTTAAACACAAACCACGTGGAGAACCGATGAAGATAAGTGTTTGATGCCGAATCATTAAATATCTTTCATATTCTTTGCTGTTGTGAAAAAAATAGAAAAATGCACCAAACCTATGGTTGCAAAAGTATTACAAAAGAAAAGAAAGAATCCATTGTTGGTTGGTTCAGAGGGACCTGGTTCTGAACTCGGTAGGGCGAACTACGGTTCGATCCCCCATAACCTACGATTAGGATATATATAAAGGGTTACCACACTTGTGTACCAGACCCCATGCTAGAAATGATCAAAGTCACTAACCGGCTACTCCACTACGTACGTGTAAAGGCAAATGGCTTAATGTGATTGCGCTAGAATGAAACCGGGTGAAATAGATACGAGAAACTTTAGGTTGACCTATGATAGAATGATTAGAACTGGCTTGTATAGAAGGGAGGTCTATGATTATGCTTGTTGCTTGTGTCACTAATGTATCTTTAGTGTTTTACTTGAGTATCCGTCATCTTAACAAAATGCCTTACAAAACATTTTCAAAACAAATAGTATGTCATGTGTGTGCGTTTGATAAAACTTGTCCGACGTTCTTACTGACAATTTGCTTGAGGACAAGCAAAGATTCAAGTGTAGGGGAGTTTGATAACACGAAAATGTATCATATATTTGCCTTGATTTACGACTAATAATTATGTTATTTCAGCTTAAGTTCTGATTATTCCGCAAGTATTCTAGTATTTTCGCAGGTATTTCATTGTCCAGGCTAAAAAGGAGCAAAGTAGAAAAACATGAAGAAATGAGAAGAAAATAGGAAGAAATGACAGAGAAAAAGCAGAAAAATAGATAGTGGTGTGTGTGACGACCGTCACACAACCACCACGACCGTCACGTACACATAACAACTTATTACGTCCAGAACACAGACGTGGACACGGAAGACCAATGCAGTCACGCATGTTTGACATTTTCTCCTGGATTCTCTCAACTTCAGCTTCAACTGCACATGAGCCCAGTCTCCCTTAGACCTCTCAACAACCGGAAGTTATGCTCCTATATTTTCTCCAACGTAAAGCAAAGCTTGGGCTATAAATATAGTATTGATAGAACAGCCCCAGAGGAGAGATTTTTACCCCGAATTGCTGCAGAATTCACTTTGAGAATTATTATTTTCCCTGCATTCTTGTTTGTTCCCTTTTCCATTCTTTGTTCACAATTACCTTAAATAGTGATAGTTTCTCACATCGAGGAGCTATCGCACAGTAGTTAGGATTTTTAATCTTGCCTTCATCATTTGTTGTTCCGGTACGATCGAGAAAAAGCCTACCAACTTGTGGAGGAATTGCTAGAAACAAGTTATTGCTTATTTACCAGGTTTTTATCATTAATTTAATAACAACATTATTATTTCCCATTGCCATGTCTCGTTTATTGTTTAGCAGTTTATGTTTATTCTTGTTTGTTTTAATTAATATGTCTAGCTAAATCCATATTATCGGTATGTAATTAAGTTAACCGGAATGGATTCGATAAAAATAAGCTAAAACCATAAACAACTTAATTTCTGGCTGTGATTTCTTAATTAAAATTGGACTTTTATTACGAGAGTAAAAAGGTAGCAAAGGTTAGGATTAAGACCACGAGAGTGTGAGATTTTAACCGGATAGCTGAAATCAGGCATTGGTTTTAAAAACAGTGAGAGCGCTTTAAAGTTAATTAGATTGTATTGGTTTTCAAAAAGTATTTTTAAACTCAAATGGGCTAGCGAGAGCAGACATTATGACTTAGGAGTATAGTCCGAAGCAATAACCACGAGAGTGTGAGGTGAGGGCTTTTAAACTGATATTTTCTACAGAAATATAATGTGACTTATTTTTATACGCTTAAGTTTTATTGAATCCACGATGGTATACTAAGTTACGTACCGATATCCTAATATCAACTAGTTTATTCCAAATTTTAGATTCCCTTTTGTTTCCCGTTTGAACTTAAAACCAAACATCACCAGCCTTAGCTAAACATAGTAATAACCTGATAGCACTAGTTTGATTATCGGTCCCTGTGGGTTCGATATCTTTTAAAACTACGCGATAGACTGTGCGCTTGCAGATAGTAATCCCGATAGACTCATAAAGTCGCGATCATTCGTGCAGGGAATTTCTCAGGCTTGCATGGCACCATAGAAAGGGGAACAACATTGATAGCATCTCCAGTAGACACTTTCCCCGATTTTTCCCTAACAGCGAAAGGTGTAGAGGTCTCCTTCACTCCTCCTCCAGTCAAGGATTTTTGTTGAGACATCATAGAGGGAACAAACTTGGATTTTTCTTTGCACCGGAAGAACGAGATTATTGTGACGAGGAGAACAGGTTGAGGGAGGTTTAGGTTGATTTGAAATGATCGTTTTTAAAACCCTCTTTTCGTTTGTTGAAAACAATCACCTACTTGACCAGTATCCTTACAAGTTAATCCCCTTAGACCCCTAGTTATGCAATGCCCTATTTTACCCTTCAGTTTCGCAAATTTAATTTTAAGGGCATCAAGAGTGCTCAGCTTGTCATGGGAGAATGTCACAATAATTTGTGCGACATTTTCTCTTGTTGGCATCTGTGTCATTCCTGTGTACTGAAGGCTGCTGAGTGTGGTAGCAAGGTAATCACTTTCTGTAGTTGAGTTAATAGTGGCCATAAATGCACATCTTCTTTCTTCCAGATCATTTATCATAGAAGCCTTATGAAGCAGATCATGAATCCTTGAGATGGTCTTTCTGTGTGTCATCTTGGAATTTCCCATTTATCAATGTTTAGTTCTGAGGGGAATTTCTGATGTTTGCTAATTGTCATTGAGGAGCACTCTATCAGTAGTGAGGTCCAAACATAGCAATTATATTTTGATCTGACACCCCTCATGAGTACTTTATTTTTATCATTTACAACCAAACATTTATATTTTGTAAAGTTAACCTTCAGGCCTTGATCACAAAGTTGACTAATACTAATTAGATTAGCAGTTAGTCCTTCGACATACAGAACATTGTCAAGTCTAGGATTTCCTGCTTGAACCATTCTCCCAACTCCTATAATATTTCCTTTGGATTCATCTCCAAAAGTGACATAGTTGGAGGAATGACGCTTTATATCCACCAGATAGTTCTTTACACCAGTCATGTGTCTTGAACACCCACTATCAAAGTACCACTTCTCCTCGGTGTATTCCTTTTGAGTGGAACGAGCCATCAGAGCCATAGAATCATTCCTGGAACTCCTTTTGTTTCCAGCAATCCTACCCTTGGGATATCCATGTAGCTTGTAACAATAACGTTTAATGTGCCCATACTGCCACAATAATGACATTTCCAGTCATGTTTCCTCTGGTGTCTGTGGTGATGTTGTGACATTCTGTTAGACATCTTTTTCCTTCTTTCAAGATTGTATTTCAGATCTCTCTTCTTGCTTTGATTATTGTAGCCAAGTTCATGTAGTATCTTGTCAGATCTGTTGTTGACCATTCCAACATTATCAGGTTTGGATTTGAGCAGAGCAATTTCCTTTTAAAGATCAGAAATGATGCCAAGATGCTTCAATCTTTCCACCTCAAGGAGCATGATAATCTTATGTTGATCTTCTCCTAGATGACAGATTTCTGCACTTCTTATGTACAACTCCCTATACGAGTTGACTAGAGCATCATGAGAAAGATCTGTAATTTTTTATCCTACATTAGTGTCAAACACTCCTGTGAGTGCAAAACCTGCTTCGGTGATTCTTCATCACTAGCAGAATCATCTTTAGACCAGGGAGTATGGAGACCTTTCTTTTCTTTCTTGAGGAATGTAGGACACTCTAATTTAATGTGTCCAAATCTCTCACATTCAGGACATTTGGTCCCCTTTTCTTTGCTAATTCTCTCTTTATAATATGAATTTCTTCCATAATTGTTTCTTTTTAAGTTGATGGACATCTGAGTCTTGGCACTATTTTTTGACTCTCCCTCAATTTTTTCCAGTAATTGACTATAATGTTTTCCCAGAAGCACAACTACCTTAGACATCTCTATCTTGGAGTTTGTTTTACCTTCATCAGACATCAAGGCTAAGCTTTTCTTATTCTTAGTCCTTTCATTTAGTGCCATTTCAAATGTTTAAAGAGATCCCATAAGCTCATCCATTTTCATATTAGCTATATCCTGAGCTTCCTATATAGCAGTCACCTTCATGTCAAATCTCTGGGGAAGAGACCTTAGAATTTTCTGGACTAACTTGGCTTCAGGAATTTTCTCTCCAAGGTCACTAGATGTGTTGGCAATATCAACGATATTCATGTGAAAGTCATGTATACTTTCATCCTCTCTCATCCTCAGGTTCTCAAACTTAGTGGTGAGAAGCTGAAGTCTTGAAGATTTAACTCGGGAGGTACCTTCATGAGCAGTCTTCAAAATTTCCCAAGCATCCTTTGCAATAGTGCATTTCTTGATGAGCCTGAAGATGTTCTTGTCCACTCCATTGAACAAGGCATTCAAGGCTTTGGAATTTCCTTGAGCAAGCTTATCATCCTCATCATCCCAGTCTTCCTCCGGTTTCAGCTCATTAGTGAGCTTTCCATCTTTGTCTTTGATCTTTGGTGGATCCCACCCTTTAACCATAGACTTCCAAGCCTTACCATCCATTGACTTGATAAACGCCACCATGCGCACCTTCCAATATTCATAATTAGAGCAATCAAGTATTGGTGGTCTATTTAGAATTCCTCCTTCTATATCCAATGTACCAGAAAATATCGTCCCTGAATCTCACTCAGATACAGAGCAGGATGCCTGCTCTGATACCAATTGAAATTCTAGTTAAGCAGATCACTAAGATGTCAGATAGGATGTCGTGACACTTGGTATCAGAACAGAAAAAAACATCAGAAAGAAAACAACACACAGAAATTATTAACCCAGTTCGGTGATCAACAACACATACGTCTGGGGGCTACCAAGCCAGGAATGAAATCAACTAATTAGAATTGGCTCTAAGGTAAACTCCAACATTTACAACTTAGCACCTATAAACTACCCTTCCTAGATTTCTACCTAAGACACTCCTAGGTATGAGACCCTTCTCAATTCCCTTCCAATCACAGCAGTGACTTAAAATATTACAACTCAATAAACTGTCCTTCTCTCGCATTCACACAATACAAGAGAGGCTCACAAAAGTACAAACCCTAGTACTCTATAACAGTTGCAATATTCCACGCATACTCTAGGTTAAATCCATCCTATTTATATTGCAAAATAGAACTGGATTTGGGCTTCAAAAACGCAGCAATTCTGCTCCACAGAATCTGCGACCTATTCTTTTCTTCAATCCCAAGTTTCCAAAAATGTCTCTTTGCATGGAAACCACATATTCCTTTTAGAATCAGAATCTATGATTCCTCAATCTCAGATGCCACCAGGGATCAATTCATATTCCAATCACACCTGGAACAAAAATACATTTATTCCAAAACTATAACAGACAAAGATGTCGAATCCACCTGATAGGACATCTTGTCTAACATCTTAACTTGTAGTTAGTTCATCATGTTAGGACATCTTGTCCAACATCTTTCTGCTAAGTTAATTTTACCAAAATTGATGTCAACCTCAAGGGTTTGGACTCATCATGAATATTATCAGAGATCTCATTCAACATGTATGGAACAAGAATCTTGAGAGTCATAATCAACTAATCAGGAATCTTGCAGGAGGGAAGGTTGTTATTTTGGAGCATGTGGACACAAAGGAACAACTGACTGTTATGTGTGCTAAAGGCTCACATTCAAATATATTTGAGGATATAAGGTGTGAAGTTGGAACTTGCACTATTAAGGAGTTATAGCAATTACAGATATGGAGGGATGCAACAGATACTGCATCTTTCCTCTATTTTCTGATGCTTTATAAGCCTAAGCAAGTGACTATAGTTAAGGGATGGAGTAAAAGATCTGTTCAAGGTAAAAGGGCTGACTTGAAGAAGACATGTTCTAAGGATTTGGCAAGGGAATTTAATGTCAATTCTTCTAAAACATGTGACAGCTTCAAGGAGTGTAGAAGGATCTTTGACAGGAGCAAGATGTGGAAGATTACCTGAAGATTATTTAAATTTGTGTTTCCATTAGATCTATTTGTTTCCATTGCTACTGTGTGCTTCCATTTATGTTTGTTTACAATTACTCTATTTTTTTGTCAATTTTTGGCTAAAAAAGGGGAGTAAAGTGTTTGTGTATTTTCTGCAATGTCCTTTTCTAATGTTAGATCAGGTGTCATGACATTATGTCATGTTTTAGTGTGCTTTGTGGTTTCTTGTTGTATGCAACTATTGAGGGGGAGCATGAGTGTTTGTCATTCTTGTGGTTTAAAGAAGGATCTTCTAGCTGCATGTGTCTCTGAGATAGTTCAGAATGTCCTTTATGATAAGGAGCAATGGTGTGTCTTGTTTGGGAGAATTTATTTTTCTTTGCAATGGGTTGTGGTCTTGAGGGGGAGTTCTGCTACTGGGTATGTGCTGCTACTGGTTCTGTGATGTCAGACTAGATATGTTAACATTGTGTTTTTTTTGTGATGTGTGAACTTAGATAGTTCATATTTGTTTCTTTTCATGTGATTTGGGTTTTCCCCTTGAGGGGGAGTATTGTCTATGTGTGGCAGGGGGAGTTATGAACCTGTATGGTCTGTTACTGCAAAGTTGCAGTCCGTACAAAGCTTACACAGTTTCATGTAGCTCGTGTTGTTTGTGATTCCGCTGTGTATAATCTTGATTTTTGCTAAGGCTGTTTTAACCAAAATTTGACAAAGGGGGAGATTGTAAGTTCCATGGTTTTTGGATTGGCAACATTTTGATAAAACATGATGTCAACAAGATGTTAAGCCAGATGTTTTGGTATGAGAGTCAAACATCATGTTCAACATGATGTTGTGACATGTACCAGGACTTGTTATACCAGAAAGTTGGGGCATGACTTTTTTGGTATTTTAAGTGTGAGTTTTGAGTGTCTTTTAATTCACACGTTATTGTTATCCAAGGGAGGATATTTTGGGAACTTCTGTTGTGACAGATTTGATTGTATTTCTTAAAAAGTATCGTTGAGCCTTTTTAGGAAACTTTATGTTATTGTTCCTATTATTGTGCAGGATATTATGCAACTAATTTAAAGTTGATTCCTGGTGATTTGCGTTTTATTTTGAGATCCCAAGCCTATAGAGCTGTGATGTTTATTTAAAGGGGTTTTATAAACCTAAAGAAAATGTGGATTTGAAGAATTAGGATTAGTCGTGTCTTAGTGGTTTTTTAGGGTTTAGTGTGTTTTCTTTGTATGTCACTCTTGTATCAGTTTTGATGCATTGAGTTGACTGATTGTGAATTGTTAATTGTTCACTCATAAGCTTTTAAGCAAGAGTGTGTTGTTCTTAGTTAAAGATTTTAAGAAAAACTAAGTATTGTACTTGGAAGTGTTGGTACTTCTATTTTATGTTGTTGTTGAATTGTCACTGGTTTGTGACTGATAGGAAGTGAGAGGGGGATCTCATATCTAGAGGGTGTCTAGGTAGAAGTTGCACAAGGTAGTGATTAGGTGATAAGTTTTAAACGGTGGAGTTTAGCTTTCAATTAATAATGTCATAGTGAATTTCCTTTCTGGCTTGGTAGCCCCTAGATGTAAGTGACGTTGCACCGAACTGGGTTAACAACTACTGGCGTTATTTATCTTTCTGTCATTTATTTTTATGCATATTTGTGAGTGTTCAAACTATCTTGATCCCAGTGTTGTGACATCTGTCTCGACATCTTGTATCTGTCTGCCAGAGTTTCACCTTTATTCTAACATCCATTAGCAAGTGGGTATCAACAAACATTTTGTGTCGCTTCCTTGATTCTGCATCAAAAGGAACATTCGCCAAAATAACCAGTCTCCTTATAAAATGCAATTAGTTGGTTCTTCAAGTATATCTATTCTTGGGATAAGTCATCCTCCTTGTAAAAATAAGATATGTTCCCCGTCAAGAAATGACTCTGACTCCAGAACTTGCAGAATATATTTGTAAACACATATGAGGGCTCAAGTTTTGTTTTACATATCGTTGCATGAGCTTTTTCATTGAAGGGAGTAACCAAGAAGAGTCGGTCCTTGGAATGCTTAATGTTGTTAGATTAGGTTTCACATAATTTGGGCGTTTGCATCAAAGAAATAAAATCTACGCCACACACCTGATTAACCGTGTTGTTTTAAGTCTTGAAAAGTTGGAAGAATAACATTATGGCCAACTTCCCCACCTTGTATTCGCCATAATATTGAAAAAACTAAACAAAAGCTAAATTCATCGGATGCAGATGCGTAAGGGAAATCATTAAGTGATTGATGATAATTATCTCAAAGTCATTGATGTTAGACGAGTGGCTTCAAACATAAGAGGGGGGATTGTGGTATTCAAAATTCGCTATTAGTTATAAGGTTTTGTTACTTATAAAATAAGTTGTGTTTGTATCTTTTGAGATCAGGGAAAAATATCATAAGAAATTTAAAAAGAGTAAATCAAATCTCGAAAAGTAAAACATTATGGTTTAGATAGATGGCACCAGTTATTTATCCAGGTTAGGCCGAATCTTCTCTTACTCATGTCCCCAAGATATTTTCTTGATATTTTGACTATAAACTTGAGCTTTTATAGGTTATTCCCACAGACTTTGTTACAAGATGATCTTGATATTTTGCCAAGGTTTATCCCCAACCAAAATGAAATATTTTACCTAGGCTAACAAACCAATTAGAGAATTTCTAGGCTTTTCTCAATAAAAAAGCATAACTTTTTCTAGCAAAGTTCGAAAAACCAAAACAGAGATTTCATAACTTGTTTATCTCAAGAACGAAACTCGATTCCTTAATGTCATACCCCAAATTTTGACCACTAAGATTTCCCATCATTTTGCAAATCATCATCACAATATGGATGTACCTTTATGCCTCATCAATCTCCTCAAGAATTGTTGAGCATTCCCTACAATCAAGCATTAGGGTTTTAAGCCCTCTCAGAGCACTTAGACAAAGGATGAATAAAGAAATGACATGATATTCAACTTGTATAAACTCTCTAGCACACATAAAGGATCAGGAGGACTCCCACATCAAGAATCAGGCACAAGGTTGCAGCATTCCAAGTGGATTAAGCCGCAAGATCGCCAGTGTCACCAAAATAGGGTTTTGGTCGACCAGGGCCTCCAAATGAAAATCTTCATCTGGGTATGAGCCAATGCTTCAAAATATAACTCAAGATACTCCAAGGGACCTCATGGACCCAATCATCAAGTCAATTTATCCTCAGGGGATGCATTCACCAAAAATCAGGAATTAGGGTTTCTTGACCTAATTCACCCCTAAATTGACTTTTGGGACAAAACATGAGCCAAGACCTCAAGAAATGATTTGAGGGTCTCTAATAAACCACATTGATCATTTGCAACAATGGATTGATCCAAGAAGCTTGATCCACAAGTTTCAATTTCCTCAGGACCACAATTAGGGTTTCGGGGAAAAAGTCAACTGAACCTTTGACTTTTGACTTGGACATGCTCCCAAACCCTAGGACATGATTCAATACACCCTATAACACCTATGGAACATATCCATCAAGTTTGATTTAGATCAAGGACTTGATTTCACAAAGGATCGCACAGTTTGGAATTCATCTGATAAAAAGTCAACTGTGCACAAAAGTCAAAGTTTGACTTTTTGAGATTTTTCACAATTATGGTTCCTCAACCCTAAAACAATGTTAATATGTGATTTGAATCATCATCCTTCAATAAAAATCAAAGAAAGTGAGGTAACTTGTAAAAGGGGTAACCATAAAAAAACTTAGAATTTTTCTAAGTTATGGAACAAAGTGGCTAGGGTACCAACTCTCAAGGATCATAACTTGAGATCCAAGCCACCATTTTTGATGGTCCAAACCTGGATTTGTAGCTCTCATGGCATACTTTAAAAGTGTCAACTACACCTCATTCCAATTCCTCATGGATTTTAAGTTATGGAGTGATCAAAATGGCTGAAAACACAAAAGTGACATTTTTCCAACACTTAGTGAAATTTTCACTAAGTCAGAATCTGCCTTATTTTTTCCCAAATGTAGAGGAATTTTTCATTATAATTCAGGTTGACTCAAAACCAAAGTTGGACATAATGTTGAAATAGGATATATCATCTTTCCAAAATGTCCAAGAACTCCATCAAATTCCATCTGAGCTAGAAGATATGATGGCTGCAATATGCCCTGATGCAAACTGTCTTGCAAGCCAGATTTGTGCATTAGGGCTCGATTTGATAAATTTTTGCAAATTAAAAACAAGTTTATCCATCTGCACACCTCAGGCGGGGACCAAGGAGGAACAAACACTGATCCATAAGCCTCCCAAGTCTTTGGAGCTACATATAGGTTTGGCACACCTAAAAGCTAAAGATGCCACAACACTCCAATTTTGTTTTGAGGCATTCAATGGATGCTTAGAGGTGGCATGTATCAGAGTAAAGATTAACACTTCAGTCAAGCCTTATCCTTGAATCAAAGAACCATAGGCCTGTGCTCTAATCTCAAGTCAATGGCTAGAGGAGACTTGAGATTCCATTTGATCCACATTGGCCAAAGGCCTGCTGCAGTTGCCATCCCATATTCCTTGCAAAAAAAACTTGACACACTATAAATAGACCTCGTTTCTGATCAGTTTGAGTACACCAAAGGCCTATAACACTTGCCTTTCTCAAAATCACACTCTCACTTCCAATTTTTCCTTCTAAAGCAAGTCACTATCGGGTTTTGAGTTTGAGAACAATTCCAACCAAACCAATCACACACACACACCTCATAAACATCATATAGAAGTGATCCAAACACTTAAACAACATCTGGAACACCAGATTCTCAAAATCACCAGCCATCTGCACAAGCCTTTGACAGATTTGCAGTTGAGGTGCCAAATCAAGTTCCAGCTTAATTCAATCCACTCCAAGCATTCAGACACACTCCATAGCACCTAGGGAAGCTGTCTACATCATTGGAACCAAGTTGTAACACCTCTAACTTAAAACACGATCACCAGCTGCAAGAGGTAAGCCTCAACTTGGTCATCTCATGATTCATGCATATTTCCTCGCACAATAATTTTGCCATATGTTCATAATCATGTGTGGAATGTTTCTCCTCATTTAATTTCTTTGTATAAATCGTGTGTGGAATTTCTGAGCCTTCATGCAGAATTTAGGGTTCTTGAGGTTTCTCTTTGATTTCTTATTTCTTATTTCTTATATTTGCAAAGAATTAATTTTTATTTGTTTTTTAACATTTAAAATATTTTTTCCTTCTTGATTTTCCAAACTTAATTGGGTTTCAATCATTTTGTGGATAAAAACATGATTTTTGAAACATTTATCCAAGATCACCACTCATTTTTCACATGTTTTCAATAATTTTTATTATTTTTTAAACAAAATTAATTCCATTTTAGACAAAATTAGGGTTTTGATTAATTCCACCCTCATCAATCTTTTTCAAACACTCATGGGCCTCTAATAGAGCGTAAGACCCAATCTCTCTTTGAAACCAAAATAGTTTGGGCCTCAGTCATTGTATAAGACCCACGGTGTTTTCAAAAATCTCGGCGCGATCGCCAATTTAAAATAAAACCATTTGGGCCTCTCCTTGAGTTGTAAGCCCCATTATTTTTCTTAAAATCACTCATGGGCCTCTAATAGAGTGTAAAACCCAATCCTTTTTTAACTAAAACCTTTTTGTGCCTCAGACATTGTATAAGTCCCTCTGCGTTAAAAAAATCTCGGCGCGATCGCCATTTTCAAACAAGAAAATCATCTGGGCCTACCCTTGTGTTGTAATTCCCATTTCTTTTCTTTAAATAATCTTTGGGCCTCTAATAGAGTGTAAGACCCAAACCCTTGTTGTGCATAAACCTTTTTGGCCCCCAGTCATTGTATAAGTCCCGGTACAATATTCAAAACAACAGTGCGATCACTGTTAAACCTTGGGCTCTCCTTGAGTATAAGCCCCACCAATCTTTTCAAAATAATTCCCTTTTGATTTAGATTCAAATATATGTATTGTTATCGAAACTTTCTTTAATTTCTTTGAACAATTAACAATACAGCATGGAAACTTGCTCACCTGTAAGTTTTATCAGCTTTCTTTTACACGCTTTCATATATAAATAACTGTATTGTGGGAAGCTGCGCATGGTTAGTCTTCTTTCATACCTTTTTTAAATACTTGGCATATATCAATTGTATATATACTAGTATAGTTATTTAGAGTTTTCCCCGGCAACTAGGTCTAGAACTAGGTAAAGCCCTGTTGGTCACTCTTAAAATACAAACAAAACTAGATCCCCATAGGATCTCTAGATAAAGTCTTGCCTTCTCTTGGGCTTAAACAATATGGAACAAAGAGAATGGCAGTATTCTTCGTGAACATTTTCTCAGGTTGTCACTTTAAAAATTATCAAAGAAATTCTACTCCCCGAAGTTGATCTATTCTCGGTGAATAGCATCTCTTGAATTTCTTCAAATCACAGAACTTTCACTAAATGATCTATTCTCGGTGAATAGGATTCCTTGAACTTTTCTTGGTTTGGGACCCACAGGCTTCCTAAAAGCATCCCTGCCTCCTCTTTGACTTTGTACAAGGACCCTCCGGCTTCTTAGAAGTTCTCATGTCTTCTCTTGGGCTTAATACAAGAACCCTGACGACCTCTTAAAGGTATAAGACAAAACTTAGTCATCCTTTGCTAGAGCAGTCTTTCCAGTGTTAGACCTCAGGCCACTTTAGGGTTGATTCTCATCCCTTATGCCCTTGCCTCCTATTGGGCATCATACAAAAGATAAAACTCTTCCACACCAGTAGACTTGGACAGTCTAATCCCCTTGAGTCTCAAAGACATTCTCAAGTTCCTTACAACTATAGGAAAAAACCCCGGGCATTCTGGATTGATCTCCAACAGAAACCCAGTCTCTCTCATGAGAGTTCCCCGACCAGGGTCAACACTATCTTAAATCAGAACCTCAAGGTATCTGACGTCTCAACTCTTCTATAATCCTCAGCAATAGTTGATTACCCACTTAGGCCTGCCTGGGGATCTCAATTATCCCCGGCAAAATATAGCCTCCTCTTAGGCTTTGTATAAGGACATTTCCTCGGCAGAAAGCTAGCCTCCTCTTAGGCTTTGTATAATGATCCTTCCTCAGTGAAGTCAGCCTCCTCTTGGGATTTGTACAAATAATTCTCCCCAGCGGAGCTAACCTTTTCAGACTCTCTTGTTGAGTCAATCACTTTTTAGAATCTCTTGTTGAGTCAATCACCTTTTCGGACTCTCTTGTTGAGTCAACCTTTTTTAGCCTCAATCTTGGACTTTGTACAAGAAAGATAAAAATAATCTCTCGTTGAGTCGATCTTTGTCCAAACTTAGTATAAAGATTTCACCTAGCAGGAGCTAGCCTCCTCTCAAGTTGTGTAGAATAATTTCTCCAGCTTGTTCAGCCACAATCTTGGGCTTTGTACAGGACAGATAAAAACACTATCTTGTTGAGTCAAACCCCTTTAGCCTCAATCTTGGGCTCTGTACAAGATATAAATCTCCCTCTCTTAAGCTTGGGACAGATATTTTATCCAACAGTCATTTCCTCTCAGCCTTCCTTTAAGCTTTGGGGAATGATTTTCCCCAAGAAGAGTCAAACTCATTTCAGCCTCCTCTTAGGCTTTGTATAATGATTTTCCCAGTAAGGTCAGCCTCAATCTTGGGCTTTATTCAAGACACATAAAAATATCCTCACTAGTTAAACTTCTCATTTCACCCTCAATCTTGGGCTTTGTACAAGACACACACAAACCACCTCTACGGAGTCAAAATACTTTTAGCCTTAATCTTGGACTTTGTGCAAGACAGATAGAACATTTTTCCTCGAAAAAGTTAAACTTCCAGCCTCCTCTTAGGCTTTGTATAAAGAAATCTCCTAGCCGAGTCAATTAACCTTTTAGCATCAACCTTGTGCTTTGATCAAGGCACACAAAAATCAACAATCCTTCTTTAGAGATGACAAATTCTCTCACAGTCAAAACCTTTTAGCTTCAATCTTGGGCTTTGAACAAGACACCAAACATCTTCCTCCTCCCTTAGAATAGGAGGAACTACGATTGTTCTGATTTCCCTGTTTTGTTTAAACGGGAATACGTAGGCATAAGATTGCGAAATCTTAGCGAGCATACTAATCAAAAACTTTAGGTCCAGTACCTTCATATCAATCAAAACTTAGGTCTAGTACCTGACCAAAAACACCCGAACATCAACTCACTCACTCGCTCATACTTCCCAAGAAACTTTCCCAACCCATTAACAGATAAACACCATCAATTACAAAGTGAAACCTAAAGCTAATATCCTATGGATAACCACATATAGGATGGGTAATTGACAACTCCCCATTGTATAACCTGACCCCGGACCCCCCAATCTCTTTTAAGCGTTTGTTCAGTTAAACATTCACGTGCAAGGTTAGTTTTAGATAGCTTCCCTTTCCCTTCCAGCTTCACGGGATAAATAAGAAACCGGAAAGTAGCACCCCCTCCTACCATTGCGGTGAGGAAAACTTCAGCGATAAGGTGGTCGTGTCACCAACAAAAATTGCTCGCTACAGGAAAATGGCGACTCTGCTAGGGACGTCGTTGATCTGTTAGGATTATAGGCTATAGCTCTTAAGAGGTCTAGGATGTTAATTTTAGGAATAAATATATATATATATATATATATATATATATATCGCTTTTCCTAATTGATATCTGTGTTTATTTTTCTGCTAATGGGACTACGGGTGATGCCACATCTGGAAAGATTGAGTATACACCTAAGATAAGTGATGGCACTAGATGGGTAATCTTACAGGGAGTGACTCCCAAATAAGAGACCCCGGTCAACCATCGAATCAGTGGAAACACCCTTTGTTGATTCAATGCCTATACGACTTCGGTTGTTGAAAGCAGATTGTTCGATTGTGGTTGTCTATGAAACTGAGGATTTAGTAGGCCGAGACCTTGTTACTATTTTGTAGTGTGGAAGCTATCGAAAATAGTTGTCACACGACACTACCCTCATTTGAGATTACTCTAAGATAGTGCAGCTCGCTCGGGTGAACCAGCCTGCTGTTGTTATCCCAAGAGGGGTCAATGATTTTGAGGACGGGTACAAAAAATCACCAGTACAACCTTTCGGGATGGGTAGAGCCATGAATTCATGACACCAAACCTTTGACCCCATGTTTTTTCTATGTTTTTATGTGCTTCATTCATGCATTCATTTCATTAAAAAACATTAATTAAGAAAAATCTTCTTTTCTAGTTTCTCTCTTTTCAAATTAAACTAAGACAATGATTGCAAATATCAGAGAAAGGAGATTGCGTTATGGATTTCGGTAGAAGGAAGACTCACAAGTACACCTTCAAGGTTCCAAAACCAGAGGATTTGAGAGGGTTGGCAAGGATGATCACCAACCCTGATGCTTTTAGAGCCAAGTACGGAGGACTGCTGTCTTTGTTAAGGGTCCGTGTAATTGAAGGAATATTAGCTACGCTCATTCAGTTCTATGATCCGGTTTATCACTGTTTTATATTCCCGGATTATCAACTAGCACCAACACTGGAGGAGTACTCTCACCTAACTGATTTACCCATCACTGACCAAGCTCCCTTTTCTGGACTGGAAGAAATTCCAAAGGATCAAACCATTGCAAGAGCTATCTATTTGGACGAGTCAGAAGTCAGGAGTCATATGACAACTAAGGGTGGAATCCAAGGTTTTCCAGCTAAGTTTTTGATAAAGAAAGCTCTGTACTTTACTAGTATAAGGCACGTGACTTTTTTCGAGAGCGTTTTTGTTCTGCTCACCTACGGGTTATTTCTGTTTCCCAACATTGATGACTTTGTTGATATCAATGCCATTAAGATTTTTCTTATTGGAAACCCCGTACCAACCTTGCTCGCAGATGCTTATCATTCTGTACACTTAAGGAATTTGTACAGCGGAGGAATGATCACATGTTGTGTACCCCTGCTATACAAATGGTTTACTTCCCATTTACCCAAGTCTGCTGCATTTTGGGATCATAAGAGTACTTTACATTGGTCTCAGAGAATCATGTCTCTTACCAACTCTGACATCGATTGGCACAATCGAATATATGACGGGATAAGAATCATTGACCGTTGTGGAACTTTCCCTAATGTACCGATCATAGGAATGAAAGGAGGAATCAATTATCATTTAGTTTTAGTTCGTCGTCAATTTGGATACCCGATGAGGCATATCCCGCGTAATGCTCATCTGAAAGGTCTTTTCTTCAAGGAAGGAGAAAATGATAGGGCACTAAAGACAAAAATAGTGCATGCCCGAAAACATGTTCACAAGAAAGGAAGAGAGTCTCTAGGAAAACCATGCTGTGTCTCGGTGGAACCTTATCTCCACTGGGTACAAACTAGAGCTCTCAAGCTGAGGATGCCTTACCCTCATCAGGAAGTTCTTCCATTAAAGGAGTCTGTCCTTTATTTTATGTCCAATACGGAAAAACTTCAGGTTACTCTCAACAAAGTTCAACAGGAGAAGAAGTCTTGGAAGAACAAGTACCGCATTCTCAATATGGAGTGTAAGAAAATACAACAACTGTTAAAAGAAAAAGATGCTCTGATCAAGATTTTAGAGCAACATGCTATAGAAAATCAAAAGACCAAAGGAATTTGCTCGCTCCTTTCACTTGGCAAAGGAATGACAACCCGACAACGGCTCGAGAGCCCCAGTTAAAGAAAAGGAAAGTACCAGAACCAGCACCTGAGCCCTCCTCAGATAGGACTCAAGGCCCATTAGCTTAGACATTTCCTTTTACAGCACTTTGAAATTACTATATTTCCATTTTCGCAATCTTTGAATTCAATAAAATGGGGTCTCCCCACTGTATGATATTTGCAATCCAATTGTCGAAGTTTATTTTGATTAAACAAAAAAAAAATATATATATATATATATATATAATATAATCATTGCATATCTTTCATCATTCTCACATAACGCATTCTTCTTACCTACGAATCTCACGTTTGTGTCTCGATTCTAGAGTCAAACTGTCTCATTCGTACAAACTCGGGCCAGTCAACAAAAGAAAATGGATAATCTCGAGGAAGAGAACAGAGAGTTAAGAGAAGAACTTGACGCTCTGAAAGAAGATCTGAGGAAACTTCACAATGACATGCAAGCTCTGGCAGCAACCCAGATGCAACAACAAAGGACTGTGCTCTCAGAGATCACATCGACGCCCATAGTGGAGAAGTATGATCCTCGGTATAACATGCCTAAAGATTGTCCCTGGGGCATGCCAATTAACTATATCCCGGAAGGATATATTCTGCCGATCACTGAAGATCCGGAAACTGCAGCAGGAACCGCTGGGCCTGAAGGTTACAAACTTCGGGAAAGCGAAGATGCCAAGGGCATGACAACAACTCCTGAAGGTTACAAACTTCGGGAAGCACCAAGAGTCACTGCCGCAATGACTATACCACCACCCGTGGTACACACTGTCCCGGAAGGACAGATCTCCCATATACAGTTTGGTGGAAACAAAAGTATGGACGATAAAATGAGGGAATTCCAGGAACAACTCCTGGAGATGCAGAAAGAAGTACAAGCCATTTGCGGCCAGGATCTATTCGGAAAGGACGCCGCAGACCTTTGTTTGGTCCCTAATGTGAAAGTTCCGCACAAATTCAAGGTGCCCGAATTTGAAAAGTACAAGGGTAACTCTTGCCCTCAAAGTCATTTGGTGATGTACGCTTGGAGGATGTCAACACAGACAGAGAACCAACAGCTACTGATCCACTATTTTCAAGATAGTTTAACCGGTGCCGCACTCAAATGGTACATGGGATTAAACCGCACTAAGATTGTCACTTTCCGAGATCTTGGCGCTTGCTTCGTTCAGCAATATAAGTATAACCTGGACATGGCACCAGATAGAGATCAACTCAGAGCCATGTCGCAGAAGGATAAAGAAACCTTCAAGGAGTATGCTCAGAGATGGCGTGAAATTGTCGCCCAGATTTGTCCACCTCTTGAGGAAAAAGAGATGACAAAGATCTTCTTGAAAACCATGAGCTCATTTTACTATGACAGAATGGTCGCCAGTGCGCCCAGTGACTTCACTGAGATGGTGGGCATGGGAGTTCGTCTGGAAGAAGCAGTCTGAGAAGGACGTTTGGTCAAAGATGCCGGACCATCAAGTAGTACCAAAAGATACGGTAGTGCTCTCCCTAAGAAAAAAGAGCAAGATATTGGTAATATCTCTCTTGGAAAGCAAAGGCGACTGTACCAACCAGTAGCAGCTGTAACTTCTGCTATCAACCCTGCACCTGCTTCTATGTAACAATCTCAGGTTGCTCAAAGCCAATCGAATCAACAACAATATCAGCAAAGGACACAACAGCCTCTTCAGCAGGCTCGTCCTCAGTACAACAACAATCGTACAATGCGACCACCAGGGTTCGACCCTATACCAATGTTGTACGCATAACTGTTTCCACTACTACTGGCCAAGGGGCACGTCCAAACCAGGTCTCCTCTTGAGGTACTGGAGAATCTGCCTTTTTGGTTTGAAGCGGATCAGACTTACCCTTATCATCAAGGAGGACCAGGGCATAACATAGAAAACTGCCTCAACTTCAAATCCGACGTACAGAAGCTTGTTAGGAGCGGAGTCTTATCCTTCAAGGATACAAATCCTAATGTTCAGACAAACCCGCTGCCTCAACACGAGAAAGCTATGGTAAATTTGATAGAAGAAGAGTCTAAGCACATCTATCAAATTCATGATGTACTCTTATTAGGAACTAACCTGGTCAAGATGCGTTGCAGACAGAGCGAATATGGTCATGTACCATCTCATAACTATCACCAGTGTGATTTCTGCTCTAGA
Organism: Lathyrus tuberosus; assembly: GCA_022829125.1. Lineage (NCBI taxonomy): Eukaryota > Viridiplantae > Streptophyta > Magnoliopsida > Fabales > Fabaceae > Lathyrus > Lathyrus tuberosus. The sequence goes on along the minus strand of JALAZF010000389.1, from coordinate 5,947,829 downwards.
AACAATCAAGGGTGTTCTATGGTGCAATCAGCTCTACAGGAACAGATGGATCTCGGATGGATCCAAGATCACCAAATTCGTGAAGTCAACATAACTTATACAAATTTCAACATCATTGAAAACCACGACATCCGTGCAATGAATGTCAACTTGGTGGCAATGCACTCAAGGCAAAGGCAACATCATAATCTTCCACGGCACGATTACAATTCCTGTCCTATCTACTCAATAAACGATCAGGGATGCTCTTTTGTACAAGAGGCCCTCCAGCGTCAGATGGATCTTGGATGGATTCAGGATTACCGCATTAGAAGTCAGTATCAAGTGAATATGATTCAAATCTTTGATATTCTATTGATGAATACCAGCTTGGTGGAGTTACATGCTAAGCAAGTCCAGCTCGGTTTTCTGACTTTGCATAATTATCAGAACTATAAGGAAACCCTACTAGGCATCAAAGTCAGGATGTTCGATAAATGGAAACAGATCTAGTGAGGTTACACTTCATACAGATCAGACGTGGCCAGGTGCCACCACACAACTATGAACGCTATAGAGTTTGCTCTAAAGATAATCAAGGATGTTACCTCGTGCGAGCAGCCCTTCAGGGTCAATTGGACCACAAAGAGATTCGACCGTGTCCAAGTCCTGGGTCAATCAACTTGATGCCCGACTATTTCGCTGATTGAATCAAGGACGTTGTCGTAATCTCCGATCATAAGAGGACCAAGGATGCTTGTACCATCATCCCTTTACTTGACGAATCGAAAGTTCCCAACCAGAAACTGATTAAAATTACTTACAATGGTCAGAAGAATCAGAAGGCTCCTGGAGTTATCTATCTACCGGGACCGTTACCGTATGAATCAACTAAGGTTATCCCTTACAAATACGGTGCAACAACAATTGAGAATGGAAAGGAAATTCCATTACCCTCCGTGGTGAATATTGCAGACATCAGTCGAGTAACACGGAGCGGTCGAATCTTCAACCGAGGAGTTGGAGAACCTACCAGAGAAAAGGAACCTCAAATGGAAGTTCCTGATCAACCGGTCGGTCAGTCTAGTGATCCCGACCTTTCAAAGAACAGCGATGAGATGCTGAACCTCATCCAGAAGAGTGAATACGACATTGTTGATCAACTGTTGCAAACTCCTTCAAAAATCTCTGTGTTATCACTTCTGCTCAGTTCCGAAGCTCACAGGGAAGCTCTACAGAAAGTCTTAGAGCAAGCCTTTGTGGAACAAGATGTGACAATAAGACAATTTGACAGCATCATCTCCAACATCACTTCCTGCAACAACTTGGGATTTAGTGATGAGGAACTGCCGGAAGAGGGCCCAAGTCATAACATGGCACTCAATATTACAGTCAACTGCCAGGACGATGCTTTAGCCGGCGTACTGGTAGACACCGTATCGACTCTAAACGTGATGCCGAAGTCCACTCTAATGTGACTATCATTCAAAGGATCTCCGATGAGAGGCAGTGAGGTCATCGTCAAAGCATTTGATGCATCCCGGAAAACAGTTATCGGCGAAGTCGATCTTCCCATAACTATCGGTCCCCACACTTTCCAAGTCACTTTCCAGGTTATGGACATCCGAACAGCATACAGATGTTTGTTAGGAAGACCTTGGATACACGAGGCTGGGGCAGTCACTTTGACGCTTCACCAAAAGCTGAAGTTTGTAAAAAACGACCAACTCGTCACAGTCTGCGGAGAGCAAGCCTTGATCGTGAGAAACTTATTGAATTCCACTTGTGTAGAACCAGAGGAGGTTGTTGGAACCCAGTTCCAAGCACTTTCGGTGAGCAATGACAACCAATCAAAAAGAGGAACGTCGATTTCCTCGTACAGAGATGCTCTCGAAGTGATAAAAAATAACAATGCAAAAGGATACCTACTAACAATAAGAAAAAGAAAGGTCTTAGTTTTTCTTCAAACTGTACCCAGACAGCTACTAACGATGAAAGTCTTCATCCCATTCAGAACTTCTTCCATAGTGGAGGCTTCCTTCACCTAGTGTCTCAAGAAGTACATACCATCAACGAGGGTGATTCCTCCGATACAGATGAAGAGTGAAAGTCCTATCTTAACGAGGACGATTATATGTCTCAGGAAGAGGTGCATACACCATTTTTCTTTCCAGAACAGAGTCTGAGATATATACCAAGGTCAGATGTCAAGATGATATACGGAGATTGTGATCCGGAAGGATGACGTGCTCCACCAAACTCATTAGAGGAGGACACTCTAATGAAGGACAACTTTGACCACGACTATTATGGCCCGATGGACGGCCTGCCTATGTGGCAACCGTACCCAGGAGACTCAGGGCAAAAGAGTCAGTCGAACGATGCCTATCAGATGAGTAATATTTAAAAGAATACCCATGTCCCCACCGAGTCATGGGATCATTACTCAGGACATTCAGAAAATATCCAACACAATGATGAATCTGCTAAGATTGCAGGACAAGAGTTCATCAACTATGCTTTTCCTGAGGTCAACGTCATCGAGAGGGATGATTCCTCTAGTGGGATGATTCCTCTAGTTCCAAAGAAGTGTGGGACACATTAAGACAACTAAGTGAAAGGTACGACTACTTGGTCAAGTACACCGCTCCCAAAAGCTCTCGTATCAGGCTCGAAGACATCCAGCCAACTGGGTGGGGAGATTTACCTGAGAGTGCAAACACTGCGCAAAATACAACAGAAGAGCTCTCCTACAACAACTCTGCTTGGGAGACAGATTCCAATGATCCTGCTCCACCAGAAATCAGCGTTATTTCTGAAGACAGACCAAGAAAGAAGGTGCTAGACTTTGTGATTCACCGAGGAGTTCGCCGCCAATGGGTTGCAGTCAACGTTCCGGAAGTCGTTCATAAGTCTAAGTAATTGTCGTCTTTATCTTAACCTTTCACCCTGCCCAGGTGAAATGGATGTTTTTATAGGGCTCAATTTCTGTAAATGTACCTCTTCGCTTCGCCCAAGGCGACATAGTTCTGTTTTATAGGGCTGTAGTTTCAAGAATCGACAAGATCATAAATAAAATAATGTCGTTATGTAATTTCCGCAATTATTGCTGTTTTCTCTTTTTCGCTTTTTCAGAAAATGGTAATCCTAAAAAACTACTCAAATAATAAAAAAAAGCAGTTTTCAAAAAAAATACACTACACGCACTATTGCTTTCTCTCTATCTCTTCTAAAAACAAATCATCATGTCATGCAGATTGCTTGCTTTAAACCCCATTGAAACATACGATCCAATGCCTTCTCCCAACTTTGAATTCCCGGTATTTGAGGCTGAAGAAGAAGATGACGAAGAAATTCCAAAAGAGATCTCCCGATTACTCAGACAAGACGAAAGGTCCATTAAACCTCACAAAGAGTCGTTGGAAACGGTCAACTTAGGTTCAGAAGAAGAGACAAAAGAAGTCAAGATTGGGGCACTGCTCAATACAACTGTCAAAGAAAGTTTGACAAAGCTTCTCAAAGAGTTTCCCGGTGTATTCGCTTGGTCTTATTAGGATATGCCTGGGTTGGATACCAGCATCGTGGAACATCATCTACCGTGAGATCAGAATGTCCGCCGGTAAAACAAAGGCTGAGACGGACTCATCCGGACATGACCATCAAAATCAAAGAGGAAGTACAGAAACAGATTGACGCGGGTTTCCTCGCCACATCAGAATATCCTCTATGGCTAGCCAACATAGTACCAGTTCTGAAAAAGGACGGAAAGGTCAGAATGTGTGTAGACTACAGGGATCTGAACAAAGCAAGTCCAAAGGATGACTTTCCCTTAGTGCACATTGACATGCTGGTAGACAATACAGTAAAGTTCAAAGTATTCTCCTTCATGGATGGATTATCGAGCTATAACCAGATAAAAATGGCGCCGAAAGACATGGAGAAAACTTCCTTCATCACCCAATGGGGCACTTTTTGTTACAAGGTAATGCCGTTCGGTTTGAAGAACGCCGGGGCAACCTATCAACGGGCCATGACTACTCTATTCCATGACATGATACACAAAGGAATAGAAGTGTATGTCGATGATATAATTGCCAAATCTAAGACAGAAGAGGAGCATATGACCCACCCGTCAAAACTATTCGAGCGGCTGAGAAAATACAAACTCCACTTGAATCCCAATAAGTGCACATTTGGTGTTCGTTCAGGGAAACTTTAGGGTTCATCGTCAGCCAGAAAGGAATTGAGGTTGATCCTGAAAAGGTCAAGGCCATTCAAGAAATGCCTTCTCCAAAGATTGAAAAACAAGTCAGGGGATTCCTGGGACGTTTGAACTATAATTCCAAATTCATATTCCTCATGACCGTGACATGCACGCCGATTTTCAAATTACTCAAAAAGGATCAGGACTGCGTTTGGACAGAAGACTGCCAAGCCGCCTTTGACAGTATCAAGGAATACCTGTTGAACCCACCGATTCTATCACCTCCAGTGGAAGGAAGACCACTGATTATTTACTTAACAGTCTTGGAGGACTCAATGGGTTGTGTACTTGGCCAACAAGACGAAACAAAAAAGAAATAGTCTGCCATCTACTATTTGAGCAAGAAATTTACAGACTGCGAGACTCGGTACACTATGCTTGAGAAAACTTGCTGTGTTTTGGCTTGGGTAGCCAAACGTCTTCGCCAGTATATGATTCATCACACTACTTGGTTAATCTCCGAAATGGATCCGCTCAAGTACGTCTTTGAAAAGCCTGCTCTCACGGGAAGGATTTCCCGTTGGCAGATGTTGTTATCAGAATACGACATTGAGTACCATGCTCAGAAAGCCGTCAAAGAAAGTATTTTAGCCAATATTTTGGCTCATCAACTGATTGACGATCAGGAATAAGTCGGGTTTGACTTCCTAGACGAAGACGTCATGTACTTGAAAATGAAAGAATGCGATGAACCACTACCCAGTGAAGGGCCAGAACCAGGTTCCCAACGGGGACTAATCTTTGATGGAGCTGTCAATCATTATGAAAATGGAGTTGGGTCAATCATCATAACACCTCAGGGTACCCACGTTCCTTTCACTGTCGGACTGACATTCAAGTGTACAAACAACGAGGCTGAATATGAAGCTTATATTATGGGTCTCGAAGAAGCGATCAACTTAAGGATTAAGAACTTGGATGTATATGGCGACCCAACTCTAGTTATCAATCAAATCAAAGGAGATTGGAACACGTACCAATCAGGACTGATTCCTTACAAAGATTACACGAGAAGGTTGTTACCATTCTTCAACAGAATCGAGTTTCATCATATCCCTCGTGAAGAGAATCACATGGCTGATGCATTAGCCACTCTCTCTTCCATGATTAGTGTAGGTTAATGAAATGGCATACCTAAGGTGGACATAATGCACCTTGAACAGCCCGCTTACATCTTCACGATCGAAGCAGTCATAGACGATAAACCTTGGTATCACGATATCAAATGCTTCCTTCACAAACAAGAGTACCCACCTGGGGCATTAAGAAAAAGATAGAAAGACCCTCAGAAGGCCAGCAGGAAGTTTCTTCCTGAGCGGTGATACACTCTATAAGAGAAACTTCGACATGGTCTTGCTTCGATGCGTAGACAGACCAGAAACAAACATGCTGATAAAAGAAATTCATGAAGGATCCCTTGGCATGAGTGCCAAAGGACACACAATGGCGAGAAAAATTCTGAGAGCAGGGTACTATTGGTTGACAATGGAATCTGATTGCTACAAGTACATGAGGAAATGTCACAAGTGTCAGATACACTCAGACAAAATCCACGTACCGCCAACACATCTCAAAGTTATTTCTTCCCCGTGGCCATTTTCTATATGGGGAATCGACATGATTGGCATGATCGAACCCAAGGCTTCGAACGGACATCAGTTCATCCTGGTAGCCATTGATTACTTCACCAAGTGGGTCAAAGCAGTGTCATACGCCAATGTAACCCGACAAGTGGTAGTCCGATTTATCAAAAACAATCTCATCTGCCGTTATGGTGTTCTAAGCCAGATCATTACTGATAATGGATCCAACTTGAACAACAAGATGATGAAAGAGTTGTGCGATGAGTTCAAGATCGAACACCATAACTCATCTCCCTACCGACCCAAGATGAACGGAGCGGTAGAAGCGGCTAACAAGAACATCAAGAAAATCGTTCAAAAGATGGTTATAACCTACAAAGACTGGCACGAAATGCTACCCTTTGCTCTTCACGGTTATCGCACGTCTGTCCGCACTTCAACAGGGGCAACCCCTTTCTCTCTAGTATATGGCATGGAAGCAGTGCTCCCCATAGAAGTAGAGATCCCATCAATCTGGGTATTGATGAAAGCTAAGTTAACGGAAGCTGAATGGTGCCAAAGTCGGTACGACGAACTGAATCTGATCGAAGAAAAGAAAATAATGGCTCTATGCCACGGTCAGTTGTATCAGGAAAGAATGAAGAAGGCATTTGACATAAAGGTCTGACCTCGCGTCTTCAGAAAAGGAGACCTTGTACTAAAAAAGATACAGTCGTTCCTCACTGATTCCCTGGGAAAATGGACTCCGAATTACGATGGCCCCTATGTGGTCAAGAAAGCTTTCTCAGGCGGCGCCTTGAGACTCCCAACCATGGATGGAGAGGAATTTTCCTACCCCACAAATGTTGACGTAGTGAAGAAATAATTCGCCTAAATAAAAAAAACGTCTCGGTGGATTGAAAACCCAAAAGGGCGGTCCAGGAAAAAATTAGAGACATAATGAAAAATCATCCCGTTGGATTGGAAATCTCAAAAGTACAATCCAGGAAAAAGTTAGGGATAATGGCAAGTAACTACGTTCAGCAAAGGGGCAAATCCCCCAGCAGCACTCATGCCATCCATCAGGAAAACTCTAGTCAAGGCCATCTTCGACGGAAGCTCAGGATGTCCAGAATTCAAATTTGGTAGATGGATATCGGTGGTTATGTTTCAATGCAGCCCTTTTCCCTTAAATTACCATTTTCTAACTTTGTAAATACTCCAGGGAATCACGCGTTTGGCTGATTTCCATCCTATCAATAAAATTTGAGCCCTAGTGCTTTTGTTTATAATTCTCATTTTTTTTTAGCTTTATAGAACGACATTTTAATATGATCAAGGATTCTTGAAATAAAACAAAAATGAATTTAATTGTCAAACGTTTTCTGCTTTTTAATAAAGATGGTAATTTTTTTGACTGTTGAACATCGAAAGAACATCGATCGCTTCTCCGGAAGTAGTCGAACGTCAAAGTGCAGAATCAAAGTACTTCTTCTTAACCAGTACACCTGAATGAAGGATCAGCTATGTCAGATGCGAATATTCTTTCCAACATCCCCGACAGAGTTCTTATCTCCTAAGCCCGACCAACGGTTTTCCCCACAGGGACTATCTCTCATAAGCAAGGCAGAATTACTATTTTGGACTAAATGGCACTTCCTCGTTCCCCGCAGTGGCCGAGTATCCAATCATGTTCATCCGTTAGTCTGTATGTCGCGTCAGTTTCGTCAGCATATACATACATACATCATGCATTATTGATTCATACATGTTCATATTGCATCACTACCACGCTAGTCGGTCTTACCCCCTAGTAATAAAAGTCCTCTTGTCAATTGAGTTGTCAGTTCTTTCCTCGTCAGGAAGTGAATCATCTAAGCAATCTCTCTCCAGTTTATCTCTGGATTAGAGACGGTCTTCGACCACTTTGATATCTTGAACCTCTGAAAAGCAAGGAAACTTTTGACAAACATCACTCTTTGCCATTGAAGATGATATCTTCGCTTTCCCGGATTAAGGAAAATCCCCAGAGAAAGCCTCTTAATCAAAGCTTTGGCAATATAGCAGTTTTTCTCCAGAAAATTCGCTGACGAAAAGGTCATCAGCACCTCAAAACTGGATTACATCACATGGCATTTCTTCGAGAAGATCTCGAGGAAAAGTATGATGTAATACCCCTAAGAAAAAAGCAGTCTCTCAAGAGACTCGTTTTCCCTAGTAGAGTCAACAAATGGCGTCTCCAATAGAGAAGTTTGTACACCTCTGCAGCTCAGACGAATGGGTTCCCCAGCAAGTCTGGCATCAAAACTTTTTCCATAAAATGGCATCTCCCCAAGAAAATTCGACGAGAAGTTTGAGGAAAACCGCTACGAATACCGTCCCTTGTCAAGAAAGTTTATTGACAAAAGAAACTGAGACCAGATCCTTGGTAGGAAACCAGGATCGAGGGGAAGTTTATATCAGAAACTGAGACCAGATCCTTGGTAGGAAACCAGGATCGAGGGGAAGTTTATATAAGAAACTGAGACCAGTTCCATGGATGAAGACCAGGATCGAGGGGAGGTTTAGTCCAAAAGAAAACTTAGACCAGTTCCTTGGTAGGAAGCCAGGATCGAGGGGAATTTTGTATCAGAAATTGAGACCAGTTCCTTGGTAGGAAACCAGGATCGAGGGGAAGTTTTACCTTTTCTAAGTATCAACGCTTAGCAAAAGAAGATGAATGCTTAAACTACCATTCATAACCACTGTCAAAATTTCAGGTATTCCGATATTTAATCCTCTTGCACCCTGAATGCCCGAATACCTTCACCATTCACACCTTCGGGTCCAAGAAGATTAAATAAGGGCATCTGTCATACCCCAAATTTTGACCACTAAGATTTCCCATCATTGTGTAAATCATCATCACAATATGGATGTACCTTTATGCCTTATCAATCTCCTTAAGAATTGTTGAGCATTCCCTGCAATCAAGCATTATGGTTTTAAGCCCTCTCAGAGCACTTAGACAAAGGATCATTCAAGAAATGACATGATCTTCAACTTGTCTAAACTCTCCAGCACACATAAAGGATCAAGAGGACTCCCACATCAAGAATCAGGCACAAGGTTGCAGCATTCCAAGTGGATTAAGCCTCAAGATCGCTAGTGTCACCAAATTAGGGTTTTGGTCGACCAGGGCCTCCAGATGAAAATCTTCATCTGGGTATGATCCAATGCTTCAAAATATAACTCAAGATAATCCAAGGGACCTCATGGACCCAATCATCAAGTTAATTTAGCCTCAGGGGATGCATTCACCAAAAATCAGGAATTAGGGTTTCTTGACCTAATTCACCCCTAAGTTGACTTTTGGGACAAAACATGAGTCAATACCTCAAGACATGACTTGAGGGTCTCTAATAAATCACATTGATCCATTTGCAACAATGGATTGATCCAAGAAGCTTGATCCACAAGTTTCAATTTCCTCAGGACCACAATTAGAGTTTCGGGGAAAAAGTCAACTGAACCTTTGACTTTTGACCTGGACATGCTCCCAAACCCTGGGACATGATTCAATACGCCCTATAACACCTATGGAACATATCCATAAAGTTTGATTTAGATCAAGGACTTGATTTCACAAAGGATCGCACAGTTTGGAATTCATCTGATAAAAAGTCAACTGTGCATAAAAGTCAAAGTTTAACTTTTTGAGATTTTTCACAATTATGGTTCCTCGACCCTAAAATAATGTTAATATGTGATTTGAATCATCATTCATCAATAAAAATCAAATAAAGTGAGGTAACTTGTAAAAGGGGTAACCATAAAAAAACTTAGAATTTTTCTAAGTTATTGAACAAAGTGGCTAGGGTACCAACTTCCAAGGATCATAACTTGAGATCCAAGCAACCATTTTGGATGGTCCAAAGCTGGATTTGTAGCTCTCATGGCTTACTTTAAAAGTGGCAACTACACCTCATTCCAATTCCTCATGGATTTTAAGTTATGGAGTCATCAAAATGGCTGAAAACACAAAAGTGACATTTTTCCAATACTTAATGAAATTTTCACTAAGTCAGAATCTGCCTTATTTTTCCCAAATGTAGAGGCATTTTTCAGTATAATTCAGGTTGACTCAAAACTAAAGTTGGATATCATGTTGAAATAGGATATATCAGCTTTCCAAAATGTCCAAGAACTCCATCAAATTCCATCTGAGCTAGAAGATATGATGGCTGCAATATGCCCTGATGTAAACTGTCTTGCAAGCCAGATTTGTGCATTAGGGCTCGATTTGATCAATTTGTGCAAATGACAAACAATTTTATCCATTTGAACACCTCAGGGGGGAGGCCAAGGAGGAACAAACACTGATCCATAAGCCTCCCAAGTCTTTGGAGCTACATGTAGGTTGGGCACCCCTAAAAGCTAAAGATGCCTCAAGACTCCAATTTTGTTTTGAGACATTCAATGGATGCTTAGAGGTGGCATGTATCAGAGCAAAGATGAACACTTCAGTCAAGCCTTATCCTTGAATCAAAGAACCATAGGCATGTGCTATAATCTCAAGTCAATGGTTAGAGGAGACTTGAGATTCTATTTGATCCACATTGGCCAAAGGCCTGCTGCAGTTGTTATTCCCTATTCCTTGCAAAACAAACTTGACACACTATAAATAGACCTCATTTCTGATCAGTTTGAGTACACCAAAGGCCTATAACACTTGTCTTTCTCAAAATCACACTCTCACTTCCAATTTTGCCTTCTAAAGCAAGTCACTATCGGGTTTTGAGTTTGAGAATAATTCCAACCAAACCAATCACACACACACCTCATAAACATCATATATAAGTGATCCAAACACTTAAACAACATCTGGAACACCAGATTCTCAAAATCACCAGCCATCTGCACAAGCCTTTGACAGATTTGCAGTTGAGGTGCCAAATCAAGTTCCAGCTCAATTCAATCCACTCCAAGCATTCAGACACACTCCATAGCACCTAGGGAAGGTGTCCACATCATTGGAACCAAGCTGTAACACCTCTAACTCAAAATACGATCACCAGCTGCAAAGGGTAAGTCTCAAATTGGTCATCTCATGATTCATGCATATTTCCTCGCACAATAATTTTGCCATATGTTCATAATCATGTGTGGAATATTTCCCCTCAATTAATTGCTTTGTATGAATCGTGTGTGGAATTTCTGAGCCTTCATGCAGAATTTAGGGTTCTTGAGGTTTCTCTTTGATTTCTTATTCCATTCTTAAAATAATTGAAATTAAAGACCATAAACATGACCGTGAGGTGAAAACGAGTAGATTGATACGTGGATTGTGTGATTTCATCAAGTATTAAGTGAGATTGATGAGAAAATGTAAATCTGGGCAAAACTCAGAACACGCGCGTGTTCTTGGGTGTTCTTGGCCCCCTTTTTCAAAAATTCAAATATTTGAATTTTGTGATTTTATTTAATTGATTCAAAAATTAATTTCTCTTTGAATTTTAATGATTTTGAGTTGATTCTTTTTTTAATAATTCAAAAAAATGTTAAAATATTTTATTTTACAAAAATTTCAAAAAAATATTATTTATTTCATATATTTGATATTTTTGCAAAGAATTAATTTTTATTTGTTTTTTAACATTTAAAATATTTTTTCCTTCTTGATTTTCCAAACTTAATTGGTTTTCAATCATTTTGTGGATAAAAACATGATTTTTGAAACATTGATCCAAGATCACCACTCATTTTTCACATGTTTTCAATAATTTTTATTATTTTTTAAACAAAATTAATTCCATTTTAGATAAAATTAGGGTTTTGATTAATTTCACCCTCATCAATCTTTTTCAAACACTCATGGTCCTCTAATAGAGTGTAAGACCCAATCCCTCTTTGAAACCAAAATAGTTTGGGCCTCAGTTATTGTATAAGACCCACGGTGTTTTCAAAAATCTCGGCGCGATCGCCAGTTTAAAATAAAACCATTTGGGCCTCTCCTTGAGTTGTAAGCCCCATTATTTTTCTTAAAATCACTCATGGGCCTCTAATAGAGTGTAAGACCTAATCCTTTTTTTTAACTAAAACCTTTTTGGGCCCCAGACATTGTATAAGTCCCTCTGCGTTAAAAAAATCTCGGCACGATCGCCATTTTCAAACAAGAAAATCATCTGGGCCTACCCTTGTGTTGTAAGTCCCATTTATTTTATTTAAATAATCTTTGGGCCTCTAATAGAGTGTAAGACTCAAACCCTTATTGTGCATAAACCTTTTTGGGCCTCAGTCGTTGTATAAGTCCCGATACAATATTCAAAACAACGGTGCGATCACTGTTAAACCTTGTGCCTCTCCTTGAGTATAAGCCCCAGAAATCTTTTCAAAACAACTCCCTTTTGATTTAGATTCAAATATATGTATTGTTATCAAAGCTTTCTTTAATTTCTTTGAATAACTAATAATACAGCATGGAAGCTTGCTCACCAGTAAGTTTTATCGGCTTTCTTTTACACGCTTTCATATATAAATAACTGTATTGTGGGAAGCTGCGCATGGTTAGTATTATTTCATACCTTTTTTAAATACTTGGCATATATCAATTTTATATATACTAGTATAGTTATTTAGAGTTTTCCCCGGCAACTAGGTCTAGAACTAGGGAAAGCCCTGTTGGTCACTCTTAAAATACAAACAAAACTAGATCCCCATAGGATCTCCAGATACAGTCTTGCCTTCTCTTGGACTTAAACAATATGGAACAAAGAGAAAGGCAGTATTCTTCGTGAACCTTTTCTCAGACTGTCACTTTAGAAATTGTCAAAGAAATTCTACTCCCCGGAGTTGATCTATTCTCGGTGAATAGCATCTCTTGAATTTCTTCAAATCAAAGAACTTTCACTAAATGATCTATGTTGCACCCCAAATTTTACCCTCAGATGCTCTCATCAGTTTGTCGTATCATTTTTAGGTCATCCATTTTCGCATTTGCAGACACGTGGTCCATTGATCATAATCATGCAATTTTCGTCTATGGTTTTTTGTCACCTATTTCTTTTTATTCTTATTAATTATTCAATTATTTTTTTTATGAGTTTTAGAACATTTCTTTTAATTTAGATTTTTGTTACTTTTAAGTCACTAATTAAATTCTTCTTCTTCTTAATATATTTCATTTATTTCTCTTTTTATTATTAATATCATTTTCATTTACTTATTATTGTTATTTTATCATTATTTTTTATCATTTTTATTATTTTTACCATTTTTCATTAGTATCATTATCATCATTTTTATTATTTATTATCATTTATTATTATTATAATTGTTATTATTATTTTTATTATTAGTGTATTATTGTTGCCACAAGCATCCAAAGCCTCGCGAAAACGCATTAGCAGCTTGCCAAAACCAAGTTCACCACAACAAAGGCCATGCGCATCAAAATGTAGCGATAAGCCTAAACCTTGCTTTAACCAGCAATTGTACCAGTACACCATATCCCTTAATATCCTCAAAAGCCTAAAACCGTACCAACCTGCTGCAAACACAGAGAATAGATCATCCTGCTACATGAGCTGTTACCCTACCATCATCCATTGTGTTAAGTTTCTGATACCTTCAGACTAAGGAACCCTATGCCATACCAAAATGGTGCAAGGACTTACAATGACAACCCAATGCCATAAGCCAACAAAACCTGAGGTATCCTGCAAAGCTGAGGGAGACATATCAAAAATCAAATAAAATTCCTTGCTTTTCTGAATCATTTGGGAAGAAAGAGAAAACAAATTGAAAGGGAGAGGACGAAATGGAGGGCTTTGGTTTTTCAATATAACACAAATAGGGACAGAGAAAAAGAGGAGGAACCTTTGAGCATGGGTCCCTCATTTCTTTTAAACACAAAACCTCCAGTCTTCAAAGAAACCATACGACGCCATCTCAAACAACAGTCACCTCCAAATTCCATCACAACTCTGATTCCATATTGTTGTACCCCAAATTTTTCCCTTAGATACATTGATGTGTCTGCATAACCTATTAGGTCAATCATTCGTGCATAACTAACCGCTTTACCTAGTTTGCTTGTTTGTTTCATTTGTGAATACAGGTGCTGGTGCAGGAGATGTAATTTTAAGGAGGTCGTGTAAGGGCTCATCGAGATGCTGGTCTCTTGCAATTGGTGATAAACTTATGTGGGGATAAAGGAATGACATACCCATGGCCCTTTAGGCAGTACAAAGTCAAGTTGATTCATGATGTTCAGATCCCAATTCAAGATTCCATGTCAAAGTTACCAATTCACGAAGTTCAAGCACAGCTCGTGAAAGCAACGAGTGGTGAAATAAGTGTAGAAAAGAAGTCAAGATGAGATAAGGATTGGAAGAAGCATGCTTGAGGAAAGAAATGGGCCAAATTGATCTTGGTGTGAAGGGTATATAATCATTTGAGACTTTGATTTCAAATAATGGGCATTAACATCAACGTGGTCATATTTCTTAAAAAAGAAAGGATGCCTGTCATTATGTTTTTCCAAATCTCTGGTGGTACCAACTTCGAACTGGCCAATGGGAACTGATTTTCTACCCTCATGATTAATAACCAGGCGCTTGTGTCTCAAAACATTCAAGGCTCATCCCGATTGCAAATGAATTCAATACATATTACAAGAGCCAAATAGGAAGAATAAATTATGTTACAAATGCCAATCATCATTCGTTGAAATTCAAGTCGCTATTTGTACAAATATGTGAACGGTGGTCCAAGTTTCATTATGGGAAAGATTCTGTGCAACCCTTTTTTTTTGAGAGGCACGTGAAAGTTAAGGTCATTCATTTCTAGAAGTCCCAAGTTCAAGTGCAAGAATTGAAAGTCCACATTAACTCTCAAATTGAAAAACATTTAACTCAAAGTAAAACAAATATGGAAAGTCAATTCAAGGTACCATTTCAATTATCAGGAAAAGGTACATTGGGTAATCCAAATCATACCCAGGTTCGTGCTACCCAAGTATGTTCAAGTACAAAATGGAAAGGTTCTCAAAATATTCACAAGTTTATTACAAGACAAACTTAAAATAATTCCACTACTAAGAGTTCAAGGAAGAACGAATTTATCTATGCAGAGCAACCCAAGGTACCAAAGTTTGTGTTAATCCAAGGCTTTTGTTCTTTTCGAAGTATTTACACGTGCGATTAGAACATCATCATCATCAAATAGACTTGGAAGTTGATGCTGGAGGCTTTACCAAATCAGCTCCATGCCGTCACCTCTTTGAAAAAAGACTTGAGAGCCTAGTGAATAGGCAATTCTTTGAGCCTCTCTACAATCTCATGCCGTCCCTAAAAGTTTAGTTGACTGAGCATAACTTTGATTGGTTACCTTTGGATTGGATAGAATAGTTTGCTCCTCACAAGTGGCCATTGTTCTGAATCGTACACTTCGCATAAATGCTAAACTTATATTTTCAATGACATTAACACATGGAGAAGGAGAACTGAGTGAATCGAAACCTATAACCTGCATTTCAAAAAGAGGGTCACACTAACATCATCAAAGAGCCATGAAATACGAAAGCTCAATGGCCATCAAGTTAATTAGGCAGAACGTCACAAAATCGATTTTACATGTTCATCACCTGCATTTTATCACAACTCACATTAGTGCACAATTCATACAATTCAAATCTCAGTCATCATGTAACCATAGTACCCACGAAGCTCACGCTCGACAGAAGGCCAATGTATATCTTCACTTGTGAATTACGAACCTCAGTAGAAGAGTCGACGGTCGGATGGAAGGTGACGTCTTGGCTGGCCGCAAGCGAAAGATCATCATCATTAGCAATCATATAATATATCTAGTATGAACCTTGGTCCTGTTACAAAAGCCATGAAAAGAAAAGTTATAATGACAGAACAGGGTCTAAGGCATTATGGCAGGAAATTTACATTGTCACGTGGTCAATTTGAAACGACATGTTTGAATCAAATTGTCGTCAGCAAGCTAACTTTATTGAAGAGAGATCTGAATAAGCTACAGGCACAGACATGTTTGAACTTAAAAGGAAATGACATCACCATAGCAAGTAAAAACTAGAGAAATGAGTTGCTACAATTGGTTATAACCTTCATTTTCCACCTCTGTAGCTACCGAGTAAAAGTTCCGCTCTGTGGTTGCTGCAAATGGTGATTCCGGTATTGGCTAAAGTGACGGTCCAGATTTGGTTTTGATGAAAACGCTCAACCTGCAAAACGCCCCCACACAAATTTTCGAGTGGAACACCAATGGTCAGATGATTTCACTACCAGTCACCTGAACAAGGTTATGAATTTTCAACTATGAATAAAGTCAAGAGTTTGTAGGATGTTACCTTCATTGTTGACCTTCAGCCCAATGTCCCTCTCAAATGCCATCACCCTCGCGCTAACTCCGTGTTCACATGAAAAGAGGTGAAGTTCAGCAAGGTACCGCAAGCTACGAAATCTAATCAAAACCCAAATAATATCAAGTTGGTTACAGAAGAACGGCGAGGTTACATATCAATTTCAAACTAATTCAAAGGGACTCACCTCATTACAACTTTGAGCGTGATGTCGATAAGGATTTGTCTACAAAAATAAGTCTGTGGTTGAAGCTTCATCATGACCAAATACCAGACAAGATAGGCCTCTCCACCCTGCAAAAGAAGTCGCATATATCAGAGTTACAACACGCCAAAACTGGAAGACAAGAAGCAGTACGCATACATTTCTAATCAAACGTGAAAGTTCGAAAAGGGAGCAGCCATCACATACTCACGAGCAACTGAACATGCTGAGCGTGGTTACAGTGTAAGATCATATAAAAAATCAAAGTTCCTCACGAGTCATGAAATCACCCGTACCAAATAAAGTTTAAACATTCCAAAACCGTCAGAAAATCACAATTTAATCCATTTCCATATCAGTAAAAGCAAACCGATTAAGTTTTCAAGAGAAAAAAGAAGAAGTTAGGGATATTGAATGGGAAGAGAAATAATGCGCATGATTTGTTATCAAAGCGATTTTATCGTGTTTCAAAGAGAATCAATAGGCCTCAGTTATTATGAATCAGAAATATTCTTCACGTTCAAGTAAGGAAATTTTGGGCAATATCTCAAAAATAGGTACCGCCAGCCAAATTTCCAAAACCAGAAGAGATAGGAATTAAACGGGGCAATATTTGAAATCAAGATCCCAATCGCAAAATCAACATCAAATCGTATCAGTTATCCAAAACACTTTAAAACTTCCCAAATCAAGCACAGATCGTATCAATAATTTCATTTGTTTTCAAATTCAAATTCCCAAATCAAGACACAATGAAATCAGATCCCAACGTATCAATACCAACATTTAAGACCTTCCAAATATTCATCATTAGCCATGTCTATATAAGGGTCACTTGGCATCAGAAAAAGGGGACGAAAAAGAAATCGGAGAGAAGCCATACGAAAAGAGACGGAGAGAGAAATCACGAAAAAATCACAAATCAGCAAATACCAAATCATTTCCAAACCCACCGACTCAGGCTCGGAACACTGGGAGTGCTCATCATCGCCTCAACATTCAGAAAGAAGAAGAACAAAGCCACATCACGAATCGTACAAAAGAGGTAAAGAGAAGGAGATCTTCCCTGAGGAGAACACCGTTCGCGAAGTCCTTGCCGCCATCGCCGACCTCTTTTCCCTTTTTCTTTCTCGTTTTGCTTTAAATTCCAGTATCTTGTAAATGTAATCAGCAAAGATATAATGAGAATGGGGGCTGGGAATCATGGGGGTGGGGTTTCATGCATTTGATTTTGATTTGGCCGAGAGAGAAATCGAGAGAGTATGTGAGGAATCGAGAGAGAAGAAACGAAGATGACGGCGGCGGCGATTAGGGTTCAAACCCTAATTGTTGAGCGAATGTGAGAGAACGAGTGAGAAGCCTGAGCCGTGTGAGATCCCTCCGTCATTAAATCTTTTTGATTGAATCAAATTAACTTTCTTTTTTTTTACACTAAACTTTTTTAAAAAAAAAGAGAAATCGAAATGTTTATTAATTTAGAATAAACCCTTCTATTGTAACCTTTTTCTTAATTTAATTATATCCTTATTTTATTTTAATTTAAGATAATAACCTTAATAAATCTTTTTTGCAATAACCTTAAAATAAACCTGTTAGTAAATTCACATTTAGTTTTTTTACTAAATTAATTAACCCTTAATATTTTTTCTTAACAACTCTTAATAAACTCGAAACTAAAATACATTTCTAAGGTTTTCTTGTTAACTTAGCACATAACTCTAATCAAATCAATCCGTAACAATTTCTCACAATAATAAATTTAAAATCAATTCTTTTTATAAGACTATAATAATCAACTTTCTCTTAATAATTAAAATTCCTTTTTATTAAGAAATACTAACTTTCTCAGAAATAATCTTTAAGCATGATTCTAACTAAAAAATAACTTTTATTAATAAATCTCAAAACCAACCTTTTTCATAATAAACCTCAAATTAAACTTTTTTTTGATAAATCAACTCGTTAGATCCCCAACGTGAGTGAATCGCTTGCTGTATGCCATTTTATGATTGATATTGTTGCTTTACTATTACACTTGATGGTTACTGTCTAAACCCTTTTAAAACACAAAAAAAAACCCTCGATCCAACGTCGAGCCAATTTTATACCTATGTAAGTCGAGTGCCTCCGGGCGTCGCATTCAACCTTATCGGTCACTATACACTTAAACTAGCCCACTTTGCTAGTACGCACTAATTAATCAGTTAGTTGGGTCCCTCGACATTCCAAAGGAAAGGTACCCTAATATGGACTCAAACGTCATAGGACTAACTTTAGAACCCTTGGCCTAGGATTCGGAGTCCCCGTACTCCACGTCTCGCCGCAGACATTTAGTACCTTAGCCTTAGGATCGGAGTCGCCGCACTCCAAGTAAATGCTCCACCGCGAACATTTACAATCCTACCCCTCTTAAACCAACCTACAACCTCAGAGTCGCCGCACTCTATGTAAAGTCTTGCCCAAGACTTTACCTCCCCCTTGGAACCTTGACCCCGTCAAGAAGTTCCTCTTTTTAGAACTACGCATACTCTGATTCTACTCCCGAGGATACGTAGGCGTAAGGTGCGATACCTTATCGAGTATACTTAGATACTAACCCCTAGGGTTCAACCTTTAGCATAGCACCCTTAGCAAGCGAATGAGAGATAACATAAGTACTAACGAGAGGTTCCCGTAGAGTACTACGGACGTTTAGGATGCTAATACCTTCCCTAGGCGTAACCAACCCCCGAACCTTAGATCTTTAGGTTTTTTTTCGCTTTTGAACCTTTCCTTTGGATAAATCAAAGACGGTGGTGAACATTTAAAGAAGTGTGATCCTAGTTCATTAATAACTATGGTATCTAATTCTCACCGCAACAGAAATGGCGACTTCACTGGGGACTGTCGAGGGTTTCCCCTATCTTGTTTTTCTTATGTTATCTTTCTTTATTATATTTTGCTTATTATTTGTTGTGCTGGGTTGTTTGTGTGGTGAGACAAAGTCCTACACCCGGACTAGAGTGAAAATTATGATAGGAACGGTGAGAATTCAAGGATACTTTGAGGGAGTCGATTCCTGAAGAAGTTGAATTGAGACTTCACCACTCGGTCTAGGCCCTCTCGAATTTAATTTTGTCCAACGAGTCTATTCGTGAAGACGCTATTATTTCGAACTAAAGGCCATCGAGACTGGGGACCGTAGTTACCTTTAACCCAACTTGGCCAATTAGGATGTAGTGCGGGGACTATGCGGGAGTCTATTTCTGCAATAGTCGCTACGCGATACTACACTCGGACGAGATTCTCTTGAGAATATTATTGACTACCAAGTGATCTGGAAAATCGATAATATCCGAAAGATGGATTGTAGACTCTGGGAACTTTTAGAACCCGTTCCACAGGTACATCTTGAAACTATAGTACATACCTTATGGGAGGGTAGTCCTTGGCTCCATGCTGTGATCTCTCAAACCTAGGACTTTTGATTGTCTGTTTAATCTGTTTCTGCTTATCCGTGCTTTGTGCTTTGTGTGTTTGCATTCCCTGCATTCATAAGCATCATTTCATAAAGGTTCATGGAACTTAGTCTTTGTTTATAAACATCATAAGGATATCATGGACTCTAAAAATTAAAAAAAAAAAAGAGAAAAAACGTTGAAGTACCTTTACAAAAGTCATAACCTGGACGATCTAAGGAGACTAGAGACTTTGCTGGCAAATAAGGAAAGGCTCAAATCAAGATATGGGAAGCTATCATCTCCACTCTATTATGGCCTATTATTCGGTACCTAAACTTGAAGACTATTCTAATGGAGTTACTAACTCAAGACAAATATCCATTTCTCAACTTCGGTTAGTATTCAAGCTAGCTAAGAGGAGGTTATTGAAAAAAAAAACTACTTATTGCAAGAAATGGAAAGCTCAATACGTCTTATGCCATTCTAAGTCATCAACCAACACTTCGTCGACAGGCTTATTCTAGAAGAAGCTCAGTTGGAAGACAGGAGTCAAAGGATTCAAGAAGACCGTTGGAAGAGTCCCCTTAGATCCATCATTATTAGCTTTTATTTAGCTATTACGTTATGACTGTTGTAAAGCGTATAGACACGTTTTAATTTTATAATAAATCATTTTTTAATATTCCGGTACTAATGATTATAACCGACTTTTATGACCTATTAAAAACGAGCCTTTTTGATATTCCATGATGGTTATAAATAGTCGAATTTCCATGAACCTTGTTGCATAGCATTTGCATCTTGCATTTCTCTCTCTATCAAGGAACTTGAAATCTTGTATTGCAAGCATTGTACGATGGATTACGGAAGGAAGGGAGTTGTACCGTACACCTTTAAAGTTTCGGATGTTGAACAACTAAGGGAACTAGGAGGTCAGATCGACGATCCTGAGGCGTTCGCTAAGAAGTATGGAAACATCCTCCCGTTGTTGCAGACTCGAGTAGCCGCTGGTTTATTGGAAACGCTGGTTCAACTTTACAGCTTGATCTACCATTGCTTCATCTTCCAAGATTTCCAGCTGACACCTACTTTGGAGGAATACTCCGCCCTTATGGGTATTCCTGTCAAAGACTCACCTCCGTTCTCGGGTGGAGATGGAAGACCCAGCCAGGAAGACATCGCAAGAGCAACCCGCATAAAGTTGTTAGAGATCCAAACCCATATGACGTTCAGAGGAGGAATTGACGGCTTGCCTGCCCAATTTTTGTTCGAGAAAGCTCGCCACTTTGCTAGTGTAGGGAACACTGGGGCATTCGAGCACATCTTCACGCTGCTAGCCTACGGTTTGTTCTTATTTCCGAATATCAAAGATTTTGTCGACGTCCATGCCATAAAGATTTTTATGCTCAAAAATCCAGTTCCGACGTTGTTAGCCGATGCTTACCACGCTATTCACTCGAAGACCCTGAAGGGAGAAGGTCGGATTACTTGTTGCACCGCTATCCTCTATAGGTGGTTTATTTCGCACCTACCAAGGTCTACTAATTTCTGGGACGTGAAAGATGGTTCAGAATGGCCTGTGAGGCTCATGGCTCTTACTCACTTGGATATCGTTTGGCATGACCCGATGTATGGAGGGATCCCTATGATTCATAGCTGTGGAGATTTTCCCAACGTACCTCTTCTTGGTACAAAGGGATGTATCAACTATAATCCTGTGCTCGCCTGTCGTCAACTGGGGCACCCAATGGAAGAAGTACCTGATCCGGAGAATCTGACAAGACTTTTTCTCCATAAAGGAGAAAACCTGAATTTGAAAACTGGAATTGTGTTTGCTTGGCGTCGCATCAATCGACAAGGGATGACGGTAACAACAAATCCAGATTGCTCAGTTACTGAAGAATGTCTAGCATGGGCGCGTGAAAGGGCTCTGACCTTGAGTATGCCTTATCCCCGTCCCAAGCCTCCTGTGGTCCAATCGGATGAAGTTTTGAAGCTGAAGGCTGAAATAGAGAAGCTTACCCTGGACAAAGCAAGGATGCAGGACCAGATCGACAGGCTGATGGAAGAACTTTGCAGAAGACAAGGGGCATCATCCAGTGGATTAGACTCCTAGTTCCTTTTGTGTTATGTTGCCTATGTAATAAAACTCTGGAGGTGTACCAGCCCTTGAAATTTTAAATAAAATGTTATTTGCAATATCTACAATGAACGTAATACGGTTTTAGTTCCTTGATAGTTGCATTGCATTCGCATTCCATATCAGCTGCATGTGCATGTTTTTTTTCTTATGTCCTTTGTTTTCCTCTTCAGTCTCGTCACCCTGAGTCCTCTGCACCGATACAACACTAGAGCTCAAGCTCGAAGAAGGATTATGGAACACAATCAGGAGCTTGATCGTGTCAGTAACGAGTTGGAAGACCTACGCGGGAATGTAGGACAGATTATGGAAGTGCTGAATGTCATACGTGCGAAGATGGATACCCAAGCCACCGTTGTCTCTGAGATTACCAACACAGTTATGGATGCTCAACCTACTGCTGTTACTACTACAAATATACCCCCGTACGGCTTACCATTCGGATTCGTGCCTCCACCAACCGTCGGTCCAGTCGTTCAACAAGTGCATCAGGCCATTCCTGTAATCACTGAAGCTCCTCAGGTGACCCCTACATTTGCTCCAGCTGCTGTGCACACTCGTGTACAACCTTATTTTAATGAGAATCAGCAAGTTTATGATGGCCCTGACATGTCTGAAGATGGGGACGAGAACCATGAGAAACTCAGGGAGAATATGGTTACTCTTGACAAGAGATTAAGGGCAGTAGAAGGTGATCAAGTATTTGGTACTCTCGCCAGAGAAGCATGTCTGGTATCTGGTTTGGTCATTCCTCAGAAATTCAAGACTCCGAAATTTGACCTGTATGATGGAACCACGTGCCCAAAGAGCCACTTAATCATGTATTATCGAAAAATGGCTGCGCACGTCAAAAATGATAAGCTAATGATCCATTGTTTTCAGGATAGTTTGAAGGGTGTTTCATCAAAGTGGTATATGAGTTTAGATCAGTCTCGCGTGAAGTGTTTTCAGGATGTGTCAGATGCTTTTGTCAAGCATTACAAGTATAACATCGATCTAGCCCCTGATCGAAGGCAACTCCTAAACATGTCACAGAAGAACACTGAATCGTTTAAGGAATATGCCCAGAGGTGGAGGGAAGTTGCTTCACAGGTAGAACCCCCCTTGTCTGATAAAGAGCTAGCTGAGTGGTTTGTCGACACAGTTCGCCCAGAATTCTTTGAAAGGATGGTCGGGAGCATAACGGCCAATTTCTCTGACATTGTTGCTGTAGGTGTGAGAATAGAAGCTGGTATGAAAAGTGGGAAGATGCCTACCCCTGCTAGTAGCCCAAGTGCCAATAAGGACCATGTTAGAAAAGTTTTCAGTAGTCCTCACAAAAAGAAAGAAGGTGAGACCAATGCTGTGATGACTGACGGAAAGAGAAGTCAACTTCGGAAACATCAACCAGTTTTTAATCCACAACAAGGTTACCCTGTCCAGTTTGCACAACAACCCTATGTGGCCGCTGTCACCCCTACCTACCAGACGATTCGACCAGCTCCGGTCTACCAACCTTTTGTTAATCAACAGCCTCCTGCATATCAGCCAGTCCCTGCATATCAGCCAGTCCCTGCATATCAGCCAGTCCCTGCGTATCAGCCGATTCCCGCTTATCAGCCAGCCCAAACTCCACCAAAGTATCAACGAGCGCCCGACGCTCCCAATTATCAACGAGCGCACAACGCTCCTCGCCAGAATACTCCAGCCAGAAGACCTCACCGACCTCATCCTCCCATCCCGATGACCTATACAGAGTTGTACCCTTCTTTGGTCCAGAAAGGCTTGATAACTACCAGAGCTTTGGGTCCACCTCCAAATCCACTTCCACCTAACTATAATCCCAATGCCCACTGTTTGTTTCATGAAGGAGCTCCCGGCCACGATTTGGAAGATTGTTATGCCCTGAAGAATCTTGTCAGAGATTTAATAGAAAGGAAGATTTTAGCCTTCGACGACGCTCAGCCGAATGTTAAGAGTAACCCTTTACCTAATCACGGAAGTGCCAACGCTATTGAAGAAGCATCTGAGGAAAACCCGATTCTGGATGTGAGATTAAAACCCCTCTCCAAGTTTTTCATTCAAAGTTGTTTGAAGCCGGTATCGTGAAGGTTTGCCATAGAGATTGTGAAGATTGTGAGACTAGTGTCCGGGGATGTCAGACGGTTCAAGATGATATTCAGACTCTGATCGACGATGGTTTCTTACGGGTGAGTGGTAAGCATAAGAAGAATGAGGTCGCTGTGGTTGAGCCTATATTCAATCTACCAGACCAAAGTGCCAAAGTTCCCGTTTTTAACTTGCCTGAATCAAGTCCTACAGTGGTTGTTTCCAGCAAGCCAAAGCCAATCTTCAACATACCGAACTCTGCTACTACAGTTTTAGTTGGGTCGCCAAAGACTGTGATTATTCAAAAGCCTTGCCCTTCCCCTCTCAAAGATTTTACATCAGTACTCTGGAAATACGGTAAGGATTTCAGAAAGGTTTGTCCGAAAGAAGAAATGAAGAGTGCTGACAAAGAAGTAACTAATATAGCTGGGGCAAGCAGGATGACACGGAGTGGTCGTATTTACACACCCCATTTCAGTGAAGCTCCACCAAAAGAAACAGTCACGACCGTTCCTGCCAACAACAAGGGCAAAGAACAAGAAGTCGTTACTAATGACGAAGACGCTGAGTTCTTGAGAATCATCAAAAGAAGTGATTATAAAGTTGTTGACCAGCTCCATCATACTCCTTCAAAAATCTCTATTTTGTCTTTGTTGATGCATTCACCTGCTCACCGAGCTTCATTGCAGAAATTGTTAGCTCAGGCTCATGTTGCACAAGACATCACCACTGGCCAATTCGATAGCGTGATTGCTAACATTACTGCTTGTAACACCCTCAGTTTCAGTAACGAGGAGCTGCCGAGAGAAGGTCGGAGCCATAATCGAGCTTTGCATGTATCTGTGAAATGTCAGGAAGATACGCTGGCAAGAGTGCTTGTAGACACTGGTTCTTCCTTAAATGTGATACCCAAGAGGACTCTTAACAAGTTGGCTTACAAAGGGGCAGAATTGAGACCTACATCTCTTATAGTCAAAGCTTTCGATGGCTCCCGAAGGACTGTAATGGGAGAAGTTGATTTACCAATCTTGGTGGGACCACATGTTTTCAATATTACCTTCCAGGTGTTGGATATTAACCCCGGTTATAGTTGCCTACTTGGAAGACCCTGGATCCATGCCGCCGGTGCCGTAACTTCGACCCTACATCAAAGAATGAAGTTCGTGATTGATGATAAACTGGTAATCGTTCATGGTGAAGAAGACCTTATGGTCAGTAATTTGTCTTCATTTCGCTATATAGAGGCTGATGAGGATGCCTTGGAAACTTCTTTCCAAGCACTCGAGATATCAAACGCTGTTATGTTGGAAGTTGAGGAAACAACTGGTAAGGGTAATCCATCTTTCGCATCTTTCAAGAGCATCAAGTCTACCATTGAAGAAGGTGTGCCTGAAGGTTGGGGCCAGATCATAGAAGCTACAGCAAATCCAGATCATCAAGGGTTGGGTTACAAACCAACTAAAGATCAACAATCAACATCTGTCGCCAGTTATCCGAGAACAATTCGTGAAGTGTTCATCAGCGGAGGTTATCAAGTTAACGCTATTGGAGATAATCATGAAGATGGAGACTCAAGTGACTTTGTGTTCAAAAATGCTGCTGCTCTTAACAATTGGGAAGCAGTAGAAATCCCAGTGATCATTCCTTTGTCAAAGTAACTTGTCACCTTTTATTTTGTTAATCCGTAGCTCCGCCCAAGGCTATTGGATCATGTTTGTGGGCCACCATTTCCACTTTCGAATAAATATCAATGAATGCATTTTATCATTTGTGTTTGTGTTATTCATGAGTCATTACTCTAAGAAATTGGCAATAAGTAAAAAGGTTTAATCTGCACTGTCCTTTGTGCATCTTAATAAGACAAATTATTTTAAAACTTGCAGATTGAATTTAAATCACATTGAATCCGACGACCCTATCGTTATCCCTAACTTTGACTCACCCATCTATCACGCTGAGGACGAGGATGAAGAAGATCTCGAAGTTCCCAATGAACTGGTCAAGTGGGCAGAGTATGAGTACACTGAACTTCAACCACACAAAGAGCAAGTGGTCTTGATTAATATCGGCTCCGAGGAAGACAAGAAAGAAGTTAAGATTGGTAGTACACTGGGGGCAGATGTCAGACAGAGATTGGTCAAGTTACTAGGAGAGTATGTGGACGTATTCGCCTGGTCATATCAGGACATGCCTGGCCTAGACACAGATATCGTTGTTCACAAATTGCCACTTAAACCAGAGTGCCCACCTGTAAAGCAGAAGCTTCGGAAGACTAGACCCGACATGGCTCTGAAGATTCGAGATGAGGTTAAGAGACAACTTGATGCAGGTTTCCTGACAGTAGCAAGATATCCAGAGTGGTTAGCCAACATTGTACCGGTGCCAAAAAAGGACGGTAAAGTTAGAATGTGTGTGGATTACAGGGATTTGAACAAAGCAAGCCCAAAGGACGATTTCCCTTTGCCGCACATCGATACACTTGTGGATAACACGGCCCGTTTCGGGGTGTTCTCTTTTATGGATGGTTTTTCCGGTTACAATCAGATCAAGATGGACCCTGCAGATAGAGAAAAGACTGCTTTCATTACTCCTTGGGGTACTTATTGTTATAAAGTCATGCCTTTCGGTCTGAAGAACGCCGGGGCAACATATCAAAGAGCGATGGTCGCTCTCTTTCATGACATGATGCATAAAGAGATCGAGGTATATGTGGATGATATGATCGCCAAATCCCAGAATGAAGAAGACCATTTGGATCATTTGTTGAAACTGTTTGAACGATTAAGGAAATATCAATTGAAGTTGAATCCCGCTAAGTGTACTTTTGGTGTCAGATCTGGGAAGTTGCTTGGATTTATTGTTAGCCAAAGAGGAATTGAAGTGGATCCCGATAAGGTCAGAGCTATCCAGGAGATGCCTGCTCCACAAACTGAATTGCAAGTCAGAGGATTTCTTGGGCGTCTGAACTACATCTCCAGATTCATTTCTAATATGACGGCTACTTGTGAACCATTATTCAAACTACTCCGTAAAGATCAGACCATTGAATGGAATGCTGATTGTCAGCAAGCATTTGAGAAGATCAAGGGTTATTTGCGAGAACCTCCTATTTTGATTCCTCTTGTGCCTGGACGACCTCTGTTTATGTATCTGACTGTTCTTGAGAAGTCCATGGGTTGCGTCTTGGGGCAACATGATGAGACTGGACGAAAAGAACACGCCATTTACTATTTAAGTAAGAAGTTCACGGACTGTGAAAGCCGGTATTCGCTGTTAGAAAAAACTTGTTGCGCGCTGGCATGGGCCGCTAGACGTCTTAGACAATATATGATCTGTCATACCACCCTGTTGATATCAAAAATGGATCCCATAAAGTATATTTTTGAGAAGCCTGCTCAGACTGGAAGATTGGCACGTTGGCATATGTTATTATCTGAATATGACATACAGTATGTGACTCAGAAGGCTATTAAAGGAAGCATTCTATCGGACTATCTTGCTGACCAACCGGTTGAAGACTATGAACCTCTGAAGTTTGACTTTCCTGACGAAGACATCATGTTGGTAAAAGATTATGAAGAGCCCGGTCCCGATGAAGGTCCTGAGCCAGGCTCCCGTTGGAAGATGATGTTTGATGGCTCCTCCAATTATAGTGGACATGGCATAGGCGCAGTTTTGGAGAACCCAGATGGTGGATACACCCCATTCACAGCAAGGTTGGATTTTGAATGTACAAACAATATCGCAGAGTATGAAGCATGTATTCTAGGTCTTGAAGCAGCTATCGACCTCCGGATCAAAATCCTCGAGGTAATTGGGGATTCAGCTCTAGTGATCTATCAAGTCAAGGGTGAATGGGAAACTCGAGACGAGAAGTTAATTCCCTACCGAGCTTACATTGTGGATATGATCCAATACTTCGATGAAGTCACTTTCCGACATGTTCCGAGATCTGAAAATCACGTGGCTGATGCTTTAGCCATGCTAGCCTCAATGTGGAAGGTCAGATTTGTTAATGAAGCTACTCTCATTCGAGTCGAGCGAAAGACTGAGCCTGCCTACTGTCAGCTAGTGGAAGAAGAAACTGACGACAAACCCTGGTTCCATGACATTAAGAACTACTTGCTGAAGCAAGAATATCCTGCTGACGCTACAAACCTTGACAGGAAGACTCTAAGAAGACTGGCATCCAAGTTCTTTATCAGTAATGATGTATTGTATAAGAGGAACTACGATATGGTCCTACTTAGATGTGTTGATAAACATGAAGCAGATCTGTTACTTCAAGAGATTCATGAGGGGACATTCGGGACCCACGCCAACGGCTATGCTATGTCAAAGAAACTTCTGAGAGCTGGGTATTATTGGTTAACTATGGAGTCTGATTGTATACAGTATGCCAGAAAATGCCACAAGTGTCAGGTCCATGCAGACAAGATGCATGTGTCCCCAACACAATTGAATGTCTTATCGTCGCCATGGCCGTTCTCAATGTGGGGCATCGACATGATTGGGGCAATAGAACCTAAAGCATCCAATGGTCACCGTTTCATTCTGGTCGCTATCGACTATTTCACTAAGTGGGTAGAGGCCGCTTCTTATGCCAATGTGACCAAGCAGGTGGTAGCCCGCTTCATCAAGAACAACATTATCTGCCGTTATGGGATGCCAAGCCGAATCATAACAGACAATGGAACCAATCTGAACAACAAGACTATGAAGGAGTTATGTGAAACTTTCAAGATTACTCACCACAATTCCTCTCCTTACCGTCCTAAGATGAATGGGGCCGTGGAAGCTGCAAACAAGAACATCAAGAAGATTCTGAGGAAGATGGTGAAGACATACAAAGACTGGCACGAAATGCTACCTTTCGCATTGCATGGATACAGAACCTCAGTGCGAACCTCAACAGGGGCTACCCCTTTCTCGCTAGTTTATGGAATGGATGCAGTCCTCCCGTTTGAAGTAGAGTTACCATCTTTAAGGGTAATGAGGGAAGCCAAACTGGATGAGGCAGAGTGGATCCAAGAAAGACTTGACCATTTGAATCTCACTGACGAAAGGCGCTTAACTGCGATGTGCCATGGTCAGTTATACCAGAAACAGATGAAGAGAGCCTTTGACAAGAAGGTTCGAGTCAGGGAGTTCCGAGAAGGAGAACTGGTACTTAAGAAGATTCTGCCTGTTCATAAAGATATGCGTGGAAAATGGGCACCCAATTATGAAGGCCCATTTGTCGTGAAGACAGTCTTCTCAGGAGGATCATTGATGCTCACCACAATGGATGGGGAAGAGCTTGCCCATCCAGTCAATTCTGATGCCGTCCGGAAGTATTATGCATGAAGAGTCCGCCGTGACCAGAACCTAGTTTGGGGGTCTTAGTTGTAGGTTTAATAAGTGGCGTGGGATTCAATGTAACCTTACGCTATTGCCAATTTCAATTGTAACGCTCCCTGAAGCTTTTCACTGTGTACAACTTTTATTTTGAATAAAATCAGACTGTTACTTTTATCTCTTTGTTTTGACCTATTCATTGATGATAATTTTGAAAGTGGGAAATTTTCAAACTTAACTTTTTCCGAAATTTCCGGTAAGATAAATTGCTTTGACTCATGAAATGATCCGAAGGAAGTCATTGCTCCCCAGCAAGTCGTCACTGCAGGAATTCACGACGATTCCCCAGTGAATCATTGTTTTAGGCAAGAATGGCAGATCAGTACAAGAATGCAGCATCTGGTTGACTCAAAGATCCCCAGTGAACTTCCTCGATCATCAATCTTCGTTAATAAAGCAGTGGATATTTATTTTATCCCCATCCAAAGTCTCTATGAATACGAGCGATCCGTGCCCAATGGATCTTTCTCATACTAATAATCGGATTCATCTTGACGGTCCTCTAAGTGAAGTCATGAGGTCGTGTTCCCAAGTGGAGCGCTATTTCCCCAGAGAAGTTTGGACTTTGAAGTTCAACTATTGGATTCCATCTTTGGATTCCTATACAAGCTTGACAGACGCATCTTTCGTGCAGAGGATGGACGGGCTTCCTCGTTGTTTTCTTTCACCTCTTGTTTTTGTCTATTTTGTCAGCATGAGCATAAGCATCGCATGGCATCGTTTGCATTCGCCTCCGCGCGTGTTTTCTTTGTTTGTTTCTTGTCGCTTTATCTTGATCTTTGGTTGTGTTTGCGCCAGTTTGGGTTCGTCTGATCTCTCCAAGTAGGTCATCAGCCTTAGGCAGAAATCGCTAGTTATTTCCAAGTTCCCCCACAGAGTTCTACCCTCGTGGATGATGGTTATTTCAGTTATCTTTTTCCTTGCTTGGATAAGATAAAATCGTCGTTTGAGTTCATTTCTCAATGACAGGTCTTGTTTGACCATTTCATTCTAGTTTGATCCTAGATTGAACTTTGGTCTGTGACAACTTGCCTTCCAGGCGCCTAGCAAAGTCAAGCGTGCACCTATGCTTTGTACGTTTTGAGTCGCTGTGCTCTATACTTTATTTTGCCTCACCTTGTTTTTCATTTTGGTTTCGAGCCGCCGCGCTCCTTGTTTTTCTTTTTTGGTTTCGAGCCGCCGCGCTCCTTGTTTTTCTTTTTTGGTTTCGAGCCGCCGCGCTCCTTATTTTTCTTTTTGGTGTCGAGCCGCCGCGCTCCTTGTTTTCTTTTTGGCGTCGAGCCGCCGTGCTCCTTGTTTTCCTTTTGGCGTCGAGCCGCCGTGCTCCTTGTTTTCTTTTCTTGTGTCGAGCCGCCGTGCTCCTTGTTTTTCTTTTGGTGTCGAGCCGCCGCGCTCCTTGTTTCTTTTTGGTGTCGAGCCGCCGCGCTCCTTGTTTTTTCTTTTGGTGTTGAGCCGCCGCGCTCCTTGTTTTTTCTTTTGGTGTCGAGCCGCCGCGCTCCTTGTTTCTTTTTGGTGTCGAGCCGCTGCGCTCCTTGTTTTTTCTTTTGGTGTTGAGCCGCCGCGCTCCTTGTTTTTTCTTTTGGTGTCGAGCCGCCGCGCTCCTTGTTTTTCTTTTTGGTGTCGAGCCGCCGCGCTCCTTGTTTTTCTTTTTTGGTTTCGAGCCGCCGTGCTCCTTGTTTTTATTTTCTGGTTTCGAGCCGCCGCGCTCCTTGTTTTTCTTTTCTGGTTTCGAGCCGCCGCGCTCCTTGTTTTTCTATTTTTGGTTTCGAGCCGCCGTGCTCCTTGTTTTTCTTTTTTGGTTTCGAGCCGCCGTGCTCCTTGTTTTTCTTTTCTGGTTTCGAGCCGCCGCGCTCCTTGTTTTCTTTTCTAGTTCGAGCCGCCGCGCCCCTTGTTTTCTTTTTGGTTTCGAGCCGCCGCGCTCCTTGTTTTGCTTATTTTCTGGTTTCGAGCCGCCGCGCTCCATGTTGTTTTTCTTAGTGGTGTGTAAGTCCTGTGCGAAGATAAGTCACAGGGCATCTTCCCTACGAAGTCCATTTACTTGGCATACATGAGTTTTTTTTATAACCCTATTCTTTTCCTTGGTGGTTCCTGAAGATCCCGTTTGATCTCTTCATTTGAAGGAATTTCCAGGTCGTAGTTGTTTTTTTGTTTGCATGATCCTACCGCCGTGTGGATCCCTTCTTATCCTTTTGTAGCTTATATATCAACTAGTCACGCTTGAACTCACTGGGTCGTCATTTTCTTTTCCCCAGTGTTGTTCCTGTTCCCCGGTGCGTCTGGCCGTCCCCAGTGAGTTTGTTGCTCATTGAGTTCGTCGTCCGCTCTGTGTTCGCTTTTGCTTTCGTCTGCATCTTGCATTGTATCATTCCATCATTCTCATCATGCTAGAGTTCATGGCATGTCAGCATTAGGTCTAGTTTTGTCCGTGGCATTGCATGATCATTGCATCTAAGGGCAAAATTTCCGGTTATCTATATTTAAATATCTCTCACCATGACCTAATGACGATTTTCATCGTTCATGTCATCCGGTGACAATATTTAAATAGGGGCAACTGTTGTACCCCAAATTTTTCCCTTAGATACATTGATGTGTCTGCATAACCTATTAGGTCAATCATTCGTGCATAACTAACCGCTTTACCTAGTTTTGCTTGTTTGTTTCATTTGTGAATACAGGTGCTGGTGCA
This sequence comes from Lathyrus tuberosus, assembly GCA_022829125.1. Taxonomy (NCBI): domain Eukaryota; kingdom Viridiplantae; phylum Streptophyta; class Magnoliopsida; order Fabales; family Fabaceae; genus Lathyrus; species Lathyrus tuberosus. The sequence goes on along the minus strand of JALAZF010000389.1, from coordinate 5,915,693 downwards.
GGAGATGTAATTTTAAGGAGGTCGTGTAAGGGCTCATCGAGATGCTGGTCTCTTGCAATTGGTGATAAACTTATGTGGGGATAAAGGAATGACATACCCATGGCCCTTTAGGCAGTACAAAGTCAAGTTGATTCATGATGTTCAGATCCCAATTCAAGATTCCATGTCAAAGTTACCAATTCACGAAGTTCAAGCACAGCTCGTGAAAGCAACGAGTGGTGAAATAAGTGTAGAAAAGAAGTCAAGATGAGATAAGGATTGGAAGAAGCATGCTTGAGGAAAGAAATGGGCCAAATTGATCTTGGTGTGAAGGGTATATAATCATTTGAGACTTTGATTTCAAATAATGGGCATTAACATCAACGTGGTCATATTTCTTAAAAAAGAAAGGATGCCTGTCATTATGTTTTTCCAAATCTCTGGTGGTACCAACTTCGAACTGGCCAATGGGAACTGATTTTCTACCCTCATGATTAATAACCAGGCGCTTGTGTCTCAAAACATTCAAGGCTCATCCCGATTGCAAATGAATTCAATACATATTACAAGAGCCAAATAGGAAGAATAAATTATGTTACAAATGCCAATCATCATTCGTTGAAATTCAAGTCGCTATTTGTACAAATATGTGAACGGTGGTCCAAGTTTCATTATGGGAAAGATTCTGTGCAACCCTTTTTTTTTGAGAGGCACGTGAAAGTTAAGGTCATTCATTTCTAGAAGTCCCAAGTTCAAGTGCAAGAATTGAAAGTCCACATTAACTCTCAAATTGAAAAACATTTAACTCAAAGTAAAACAAATATGGAAAGTCAATTCAAGGTACCATTTCAATTATCAGGAAAAGGTACATTGGGTAATCCAAATCATACCCAGGTTCGTGCTACCCAAGTATGTTCAAGTACAAAATGGAAAGGTTCTCAAAATATTCACAAGTTTATTACAAGACAAACTTAAAATAATTCCACTACTAAGAGTTCAAGGAAGAACGAATTTATCTATGCAGAGCAACCCAAGGTACCAAAGTTTGTGTTAATCCAAGGCTTTTGTTCTTTTCGAAGTATTTACACGTGCGATTAGAACATCATCATCATCAAATAGACTTGGAAGTTGATGCTGGAGGCTTTACCAAATCAGCTCCATGCCGTCACCTCTTTGAAAAAAGACTTGAGAGCCTAGTGAATAGGCAATTCTTTGAGCCTCTCTACAATCTCATGCCGTCCCTAAAAGTTTAGTTGACTGAGCATAACTTTGATTGGTTACCTTTGGATTGGATAGAATAGTTTGCTCCTCACAAGTGGCCATTGTTCTGAATCGTACACTTCGCATAAATGCTAAACTTATATTTTCAATGACATTAACACATGGAGAAGGAGAACTGAGTGAATCGAAACCTATAACCTGCATTTCAAAAAGAGGGTCACACTAACATCATCAAAGAGCCATGAAATACGAAAGCTCAATGGCCATCAAGTTAATTAGGCAGAACGTCACAAAATCGATTTTACATGTTCATCACCTGCATTTTATCACAACTCACATTAGTGCACAATTCATACAATTCAAATCTCAGTCATCATGTAACCATAGTACCCACGAAGCTCACGCTCGACAGAAGGCCAATGTATATCTTCACTTGTGAATTACGAACCTCAGTAGAAGAGTCGACGGTCGGATGGAAGGTGACGTCTTGGCTGGCCGCAAGCGAAAGATCATCATCATTAGCAATCATATAATATATCTAGTATGAACCTTGGTCCTGTTACAAAAGCCATGAAAAGAAAAGTTATAATGACAGAACAGGGTCTAAGGCATTATGGCAGGAAATTTACATTGTCACGTGGTCAATTTGAAACGACATGTTTGAATCAAATTGTCGTCAGCAAGCTAACTTTATTGAAGAGAGATCTGAATAAGCTACAGGCACAGACATGTTTGAACTTAAAAGGAAATGACATCACCATAGCAAGTAAAAACTAGAGAAATGAGTTGCTACAATTGGTTATAACCTTCATTTTCCACCTCTGTAGCTACCGAGTAAAAGTTCCGCTCTGTGGTTGCTGCAAATGGTGATTCCGGTATTGGCTAAAGTGACGGTCCAGATTTGGTTTTGATGAAAACGCTCAACCTGCAAAACGCCCCCACACAAATTTTCGAGTGGAACACCAATGGTCAGATGATTTCACTACCAGTCACCTGAACAAGGTTATGAATTTTCAACTATGAATAAAGTCAAGAGTTTGTAGGATGTTACCTTCATTGTTGACCTTCAGCCCAATGTCCCTCTCAAATGCCATCACCCTCGCGCTAACTCCGTGTTCACATGAAAAGAGGTGAAGTTCAGCAAGGTACCGCAAGCTACGAAATCTAATCAAAACCCAAATAATATCAAGTTGGTTACAGAAGAACGGCGAGGTTACATATCAATTTCAAACTAATTCAAAGGGACTCACCTCATTACAACTTTGAGCGTGATGTCGATAAGGATTTGTCTACAAAAATAAGTCTGTGGTTGAAGCTTCATCATGACCAAATACCAGACAAGATAGGCCTCTCCACCCTGCAAAAGAAGTCGCATATATCAGAGTTACAACACGCCAAAACTGGAAGACAAGAAGCAGTACGCATACATTTCTAATCAAACGTGAAAGTTCGAAAAGGGAGCAGCCATCACATACTCACGAGCAACTGAACATGCTGAGCGTGGTTACAGTGTAAGATCATATAAAAAATCAAAGTTCCTCACGAGTCATGAAATCACCCGTACCAAATAAAGTTTAAACATTCCAAAACCGTCAGAAAATCACAATTTAATCCATTTCCATATCAGTAAAAGCAAACCGATTAAGTTTTCAAGAGAAAAAAGAAGAAGTTAGGGATATTGAATGGGAAGAGAAATAATGCGCATGATTTGTTATCAAAGCGATTTTATCGTGTTTCAAAGAGAATCAATAGGCCTCAGTTATTATGAATCAGAAATATTCTTCACGTTCAAGTAAGGAAATTTTGGGCAATATCTCAAAAATAGGTACCGCCAGCCAAATTTCCAAAACCAGAAGAGATAGGAATTAAACGGGGCAATATTTGAAATCAAGATCCCAATCGCAAAATCAACATCAAATCGTATCAGTTATCCAAAACACTTTAAAACTTCCCAAATCAAGCACAGATCGTATCAATAATTTCATTTGTTTTCAAATTCAAATTCCCAAATCAAGACACAATGAAATCAGATCCCAACGTATCAATACCAACATTTAAGACCTTCCAAATATTCATCATTAGCCATGTCTATATAAGGGTCACTTGGCATCAGAAAAAGGGGACGAAAAAGAAATCGGAGAGAAGCCATACGAAAAGAGACGGAGAGAGAAATCACGAAAAAATCACAAATCAGCAAATACCAAATCATTTCCAAACCCACCGACTCAGGCTCGGAACACTGGGAGTGCTCATCATCGCCTCAACATTCAGAAAGAAGAAGAACAAAGCCACATCACGAATCGTACAAAAGAGGTAAAGAGAAGGAGATCTTCCCTGAGGAGAACACCGTTCGCGAAGTCCTTGCCGCCATCGCCGGCCTCTTTTCCCTTTTTCTTTCTCGTTTTGCTTTAAATTCCAGTATCTTGTAAATGTAATCAGCAAAGATATAATGAGAATGGGGGCTGGGAATCATGGGGGTGGGGTTTCATGCATTTGATTTTGATTTGGCCGAGAGAGAAATCGAGAGAGTATGTGAGGAATCGAGAGAGAAGAAACGAAGATGACGGCGGCGGCGATTAGGGTTCAAACCCTAATTGTTGAGCGAATGTGAGAGAACGAGTGAGAAGCCTGAGCCGTGTGAGATCCCTCCGTCATTAAATCTTTTTGATTGAATCAAATTAACTTTCTTTTTTTTTACACTAAACTTTTTTAAAAAAAAAGAGAAATCGAAATGTTTATTAATTTAGAATAAACCCTTCTATTGTAACCTTTTTCTTAATTTAATTATATCCTTATTTTATTTTAATTTAAGATAATAACCTTAATAAATCTTTTTTGCAATAACCTTAAAATAAACCTGTTAGTAAATTCACATTTAGTTTTTTTACTAAATTAATTAACCCTTAATATTTTTTCTTAACAACTCTTAATAAACTCGAAACTAAAATACATTTCTAAGGTTTTCTTGTTAACTTAGCACATAACTCTAATCAAATCAATCCGTAACAATTTCTCACAATAATAAATTTAAAATCAATTCTTTTTATAAGACTATAATAATCAACTTTCTCTTAATAATTAAAATTCCTTTTTATTAAGAAATACTAACTTTCTCAGAAATAATCTTTAAGCATGATTCTAACTAAAAAATAACTTTTATTAATAAATCTCAAAACCAACCTTTTTCATAATAAACCTCAAATTAAACTTTTTTTTGATAAATCAACTCGTTAGATCCCCAACGTGAGTGAATCGCTTGCTGTATGCCATTTTATGATTGATATTGTTGCTTTACTATTACACTTGATGGTTACTGTCTAAACCCTTTTAAAACACAAAAAAAAAACCCTCGATCCAACGTCGAGCCAATTTTATACCTATGTAAGTCGAGTGCCTCCGGGCGTCGCATTCAACCTTATCGGTCACTATACACTTAAACTAGCCCACTTTGCTAGTACGCACTAATTAATCAGTTAGTTGGGTCCCTCGACATTCCAAAGGAAAGGTACCCTAATATGGACTCAAACGTCATAGGACTAACTTTAGAACCCTTGGCCTAGGATTCGGAGTCCCCGTACTCCACGTCTCGCCGCAGACATTTAGTACCTTAGCCTTAGGATCGGAGTCGCCGCACTCCAAGTAAATGCTCCACCGCGAACATTTACAATCCTACCCCTCTTAAACCAACCTACAACCTCAGAGTCACCGCACTCTATGTAAAGTCTTGCCCAAGACTTTACCTCCCCCTTGGAACCTTGACCCCGTCAAGAAGTTCCTCTTTTTAGAACTACGCATACTCTGATTCTACTCCCGAGGATACGTAGGCGTAAGGTGCGATACCTTATCGAGTATACTTAGATACTAACCCCTAGGGTTTAACCTTTAGCATAGCACCCTTAGCAAGCGAATGAGAGATAACATAAGTACTAACGAGAGGTTCCCGTAGAGTACTACGGACGTTTAGGATGCTAATACCTTCCCTAGGCGTAACCAACCCCCGAACCTTAGATCTTTAGGTTTTTTTTCGCTTTTGAACCTTTCCTTTGGATAAATCAAAGACGGTGGTGAACATTTAAAGAAGTGTGATCCTAGTTCATTAATAACTATGGTATCTAATTCTCACCGCAACACATATACCACCTCTCAAATCCCGTTTCTCCTTCCAATTTTCTGAACCCACAACAACAAACTACCCTGAATCGCTTTTCTCTACGCCCTCATCAATTGGACCTAACATCATCACCACCACCAATCTCCCTTCAACCACTTACTTCCCTTCGCACCACCACAAATCATCACCAAACCTTTTCAAATAGACCCACCTCTTTCGTTTTTTGTGAACCTTCAACTCACCTCAAACCGCTCACGACCTCCATCAGACCTTCAAAAAATCACAACAAACCATCTTCAAATCATTAACCCAAAAATCGTCTCTGATTCCTCCACCACCCAAACACATATCACCTTCAAACATCCCACAACAACCGTTAACCCTCTTCCACCAATCGCACAACCCTTCGCTCATTCTCAAACCCAAATAATCCAAAACAGAACCCATTCGAAACCAGAAGAGCAGTGAGATAAAGAGAGTTAAGACTCAAACCTTCGTGAACATACCTTGCGGTGAATCACGAACCTTGAACCGAAACAAAGCAAGACGGACCGAACGATTCATGAACGGAAGAAAGCTGGAGTGTCGTTCGGTAGTTGATGTTGCTTTTCCAAAATCTTGTTTTAATTCTGATTTTGTTGATGAACAAATTTTGTTGTTTCTGTGAGCACCTTCATTCACCGTGGTTTGTTTGTTGTGAGTTTAAAAATGTTGAAAACTTGAAAGATGAGTAGGTTCCTGTGTGTATCGTTGAAGCTTTGTTTGTCTCCGTCCCTTTTCTTGTTTAATGAAGCAGTTTAGGTTTGTTTTTCCTTGGGCTTCCAAGCCCGTTTTCTTTTTCTGGTGTTTTTGTGGGTATCTGGGCTTAAGGTCAAGCCCGGTTGAATTTTGTGTTTGGCATATACAGCTCCTGTTTCCAAATTCGCCCCCTCCTTTTATTTTTTGTTAATTTAATCTTGTTTTAAAGTTCCTATTTAATTCTACAAGAGTTTTTTTTTAAGAATAGTGATTTATGTTTTTTTATTTAGCTAGTTCATCTCAATATTTCTTTTAAATCCTATTTCTATTTGATTTTTCCTTATTATGGGCCAATGATATTACACAAATCTTGACTTTGATTATTTCAAATCAATAAAGTCTTGATAAATATGAGGCCACTTTTTTATTTATTTTTATTGGTCGATGAAAGTCAAAAATCTAAGATTATCGATTTAAATCTTGATTAAGACGAGGCCAACTTTATTCTTCATTTCGTTTCCATTTTCTTTATTTTGGGCCAATGATATTACACAAATCTTGACTTTGATTATTTCAAATCAATAAAGTCTTGATAAATATGAGGCCACTTTTTTATTTATTTTTATTGGTCGATGAAAGTCAAAAATCTAAGATTATCGATTTATCGATTTAAATCTTGATTAAGACGAGACCAACTTTATTCTTCATTTCGTTTCCATTTTCTTTATTTTGAGCCAATGATATTACACAAATCTTGACTTTGATTATTTCAAATCAATAAAGTCTTGATAAATATGAGGCCACTTTTTTTATTTATTTTTATTGGTCGATGAAAGTCAAAAATCATTGATTATCGATTTCTAGATTAAATCATGATTAAGACGAGACTATTGCTATTTAATTTCAATTTTTAATTTCTTTGAATACTAACTCTTCATTTCTCCCTTTGGTGGGACTTGTACCTAGTTTTTGATAAAGTCTTGTGGACAACTATTCTATTATGATTGTGGTTGCCTGTTTCATTTGACACATCCTCAATACTATTCCAAAGGAAAGTCCTCCTCAGTTGACTCATAAGTCAATAAACAAATCATACCACCCTGGCCTCATAAGAGCCTCCCTATTTCCTTGGCCTCATAAGAGCCTTTCCTTTTTCTTGGCCTTATAAGAGCCATTGAATCATAACTTAGCAATAGGTTAGAATTTTGAACTCTATGTGATTCTCACCATCATGAGAACTCACTTTTCCCATCATAACTTAGATTTAGAGAGTTTCTTAAAACTCTAAAATGAGCTCACACTCATTTCCCCTTGGAACTTTGGCCATAGTCAATGGTTCCTCTTTCACCCTTAGTTAGGTGAACTACGGTTGCTCTGATTCTTTAGTTAGATATGTAGGCACAAAATGAGACGTCTTGGCGAGCAAACTTAGTGTACATACCCTTAGGTCTTTACCATTACTTTATCCTTAGCAGATTCCTTTAGCAAGCAAACATAACATAACACAAACCAAATAAGAGGTTCCTGTAGAATACTACAGATATTAAGGGTGCTAATACCTTCCCTTAGTATAACCAACCCCCGAACCTTAGATCTCCCCCCCCTTTAGGTTTTTCTCGATCTTGAACCTTTCCTTTGGATAAATCAAAGTCGGTGGTGAATTTCAAAGTTTTGCGATGCAAGTTAATTAATAGCTTGTTATCCGATTCTCACCGCAAGAGAAATGGCGACTTCACTGGGGAATATTTATTTTTGAGGGTTAAGCTTACCTTGTTGTGTTTGTGTTATTTATGTTTGTTTGCTATACTTGTACATATCTGTATATATTTGTATACCTGTTTTGCTTGGGATCTTCTGTGTGCAGGGTGCTACTATTGAGTGGTGAGATAAGTCCTAACCCGGACTTGAGTGCACTTATTATAGGACAATGGTATATTCAAGGAGGCTTTGAGGGAGTCGATTCCCAAAGAAGTTGATATGAGACACCATCACTCAGTTGAGGCCCTCTTGAGAGTCTAGTCATGTTGAATGAGTCTATTCGTGAAAACGTGCTACTCTTGACATAGGTGCCGTCAAAACTGAGAACCGTAGTTACCTCCAAACCCAACTCGGCCTTTTAGGATGTAGTGCGGTGACCATGAGGGAGTCTATTTCTGAAATGGTTGTCACGCGGTACTACACTCAGACGAGATTCTCTTGAGAATATTATTGATTACCGAGTCATTTGGGAAGTCGATAATATCCGAAAGATGGATTTTCGACTCTGGGAACTTTTTAGAACCCTGTTCTGCAAATGAAAACACATAGTACACACCCTTTGGGATGGGTAGACCATGGCTCCATGCTCGTGATCTTCAAGCCTAGGCCCTCATTCTGTTTGTCTGTGTGAATATGTGAATATCTGTATATGTGTGTTTGTGCATACATTCGTCCATTCATGACAGCCTTTCGGTTTCAAGGAATTCAAGTGCCTTTTCCTTTGTAAAAATCAATAAAGATCATGGATTTTGAAACAAAACACTTCAGTTTCCCAAAATGTTTGCAACTCGCCCTTGAGTTCCTTGAAACCATTTGGCTCGCATTAGCATTACATGTGCATGTCATGGCATTTGCATTTCTCAGCCTTGAGTCTCATCCGTCCTTTGTCTGCAACCCAGCAGTTGACTTCCCGAAGCCATCATTGGACTTGAAGTAGCATTTGAATGATCATGAACTCAGAAGAGCAGAACCAGTTTGTGACCAAAGCAGATTTTGACTTGTTGAGAAACCAGTTGGATCAGATTGTGACAGCCTTGGCAAAGAAAGATGACAGCATTCAAAGGACTTCTGTGAACGATGTTGCCCAAGCTCAACCTGTACGGATTCCTGTTGAAAATCAGGTTATACAAGAGCGTGCCATTGTCCAAGATGGGTATTCCTCTTCTGTTGATGCCATGGAATACCGTAGCTTCGCGTTCTCTGATCCAGATTCCCAAGAGTTAGTCCTTGTGGTGAAAATCAAGGATCCACGATATGTTGAGATTATGGGAGAATGTCGTGCCTTGGAAGAAAAGCTTGACGCACTTAAGGGTCGTGACTCTGCTGATCTGAATGCTTTGAACATGTGTTTGGTACCTAACCTTGTGATACCACCTAAGTTCAAGACGCCAAAATTTGAGAAGTACAAAGGGGATAGCTATCCAAAACAGCATTTGGTGATGTTTTTGCAGAAGAATGACTTCACGTGTCTGTAATGAAAAACTCATGATCCACTGTTGTCGCTACTCGAAAAATAGTCGACCGGAGGCGAAAAGAGGAAGAAACAGAAGAGTTGCCATCGAACTTTATTTATCCCATGAGGGGAAGGGAAAACATCGAGAAAACCCAAGGAAGGAAGGATAAGATGGTCTCACAACCAAGATATGGGTTCGGAAGCCGGTTATGCGGAGGGAAGGTATTAGCACCCCCCACATCCATCGTACTCGATGGGAACCATTTGCTTGTCTACGTGTAAGGATGTTTGCTAAGGATATTGCTTTCTAAGTGTGTTCTAAGAGGCAAAGAGAAGGGTAAGAAACAAAGAATGTGAAAGAAAATAAAAGAAAAGGTGGGGAGAAGAGGGTGGCTCGCCAAGATCATCACAATCTTGTGCCTACGTATCTTACATTCGGACGAGAATGAAGAATCAGAGCAATCGTAGTTCGACCGACTACGGTTTGTTAGTGTTTTTTATGGACGATGTTAACATGCGGGTTCTAGCAGTTAGGTGTTTTGCAGCTCGCTCGTGGAGTCTTATGCGTTACCTGTTTGCGGTAGAACGAACGTAACATGTCCTTTTTGAAAAGGCTTAGATTTTCGCCATCAAGGCAAGATGCCACATTTGATTTGTTGAGATTGTTTTTAAGGGTGAAATAAGTCCTCGGATAGGAACCCCTTCGGGTAGTACCCAATTCTTTATCTCGAAAAGTTTATTGTGAAAATTGTGTGGCGAATATAGTCACGTCTTCGTATTGAAAGACGAGTATCGAGACCACACACTCTAAAGTGAGCATCCTAATACTCGAAGAGGAAGAGGTCTTCACCCAATTCCCTCTCTTTAGTTTAATACAAAGAGAACTTTATTCTCTTATTAAAGGTGTTTTGAGTTAGATGGTAAGTGCTTTACGACAGTGAACCCTAAAGGTAATGTCAAGCACTCGGGATAGGAGAAGGCCTTCGCCTAACCACTCCACGACTATCTAAGTTTATTAAGAAAAGGTTTGAAAATGCACTTGGTACAAGACCAAGGTTTTTAGACACAAGGAGATGAAATAAAGAGAGAAGAAGGTTTTTGAAAGAATGAGTGGTGAATATAGCCACGTCTTCGTATTGAAAGACGAGTATCAAGACCACACACTCTAAAGTGAGCATCCTAATACTCGAAGAGGAAGAGGTTTTCACCCAATCCTCTCTCTTTATTTCAATACAAAGAGAACTTTATTCTCTTATTAAGGAAGTGTTTTGAGTTTGCATTTGAATCGGTCAAAGGAATTGGATTAAACAGGATGGAGGACCTAATTGGCTAGGATAAGGTCGATGGTGACGCACGAGGCAGTCGACTTACAAGGGTGTAAAATGGCTCGACGTTGGATCGAGGATTTATTTTAAAAATGGTTTGAATGTGCAAATGAGATACTAATCAAATATTATCATGGTGTAAACATATCACAAGAGAAAATCGCATACTAGAAATAAATAATCGAGAATTTTGTGATGAAACCAAACTAAACAACACACAAAATCATTAATTAAATTAAATATGAATATTTAATAAAATTAAGTAATAATTTAATTAATTAATATTAAATAAATATATTTAAGATAATTAATAATACACATTTTATATATTTTCTATGAACTTAACAATAATGAAAAAAAAACTAATAACAATAAAATAGCTCAAAAATAATAAACAAAATAAAAATACAAATAAATTAAATGCGTAAGGAAAGCAAACGGACTGTCAAAAAAGAAAATGGGGGTGTAAAAAAAAGCAACAAGGCCCATCAGAACCGAGCCCAAGGCGTTGGGGAGGAAAGGGTCTACCGTGGACCCTCAGGTGAATCTGACGCGTTGATCCGAAACGGGTCCACCAGAAGACTCAGATCAAAGGATGAAACAATGAGGGTGCATCGTTAGCCTATGGTGGGCCGCGCACACAGGATCGTAACAGATCAAAATACATAAAATTATTGAGAACACAAAAATCAACCACTGCAGACTTGGGAAAGTACACGCAGGGCATGGGGAAAAGCAAGTCTGATAGTTGAAAATAGTGAACATTTAAGACATTAATATAATAATTAAAATTGAATTAAAAAATGTGAGGAAAACTGAATAAGTAGAAAATGAAACAACACCTCAGTATAACCCTCTCTTTACTCGGCCTCACTCTTTCTTATTTTCTAAAAAATAACCTCGCCGGAACTCACAAGAAGTTCGTCGGAGAAGACGAGCCACGGCGAAACCGCCGTCACCTCCGGTGAGGGGACCCTAAATCGCTTCAACTTAAACACCAACCCCCACCGAAATCACGTCCTGAACCTAAATCCGACATCAATTTCTCCAAAATCCTAATGAATCAATCAAATCGGACCTCCCTTTTTCAAAACCCTAAACTAAAAAATCTTCAGAAAAATGACCGGAACGAACAAGAGATTATTATGCGTGAATTAACAAGGATCATCAAAGCTCTCAAAAGCAAGATGACACAATTATGGGACAACAAAAACAAGAACGACACGAACAAGGATGAAAACATGGAGAAGAACTCACCCTTGAAGACCCCGAACTCAGGTAATGTTTGTTTCTCGCTTCCTTTCTCCAAACTCTTCTTCTTCTGTTGCTGCGTTGTTGTTTTTTTTTTCTAAATTCTGACAGGTTCCACTTCAATGAGGGACTCAACAAGCTCTTAAAAATGAACTTTGGATTAGGTTTTTTGATAGATTTTTTTAATACCAATCGTGGCTGTCCTCTTTATTTTTCTCTGTTTTCAAACCGCTCTCCATTCTGTGAATTGAAGCATGGTTTTTATAGTAACAACATTAGGGTTTAGTGATTTGAACGTTGCTGAGGAATCTTCATTTCCATCCATGCCCGTTAACAACTTTTTTATGCTAAGAAATGTTTTTTTCCATTTTGGTGAATCCCTTGCTGTCTCTGTTCCGCCCTTTTGTTTGCATGTGAATTTCTGAAATCCCTGCTCTGCTATGGCTATTCTCTTTCTGCTATGAATTTTGTCTTGTTTCCAGTTTTATGCTACAGTGGTTGTATTGTGAATTTCTGCTATTGTTTCTGTTTTTCCATTTTCAGCTATGTCAAAAATGTGGTCCCATTTCTCTATTTAGCATTGCTTCTGAAATTCTGACCTTGAATTTTATACGAAAATGAATATGATAGGCTGTGAAAAAAACTGACTTGTGTGAAATATGATTTGGTGTGATGAAATTTTATGAACTGATTTTAATTTCATGCCTTGGAATATGAATTGCTTGGTTATGGTTTAGAATTTGAAATGGTTCTGGCCATGGAAATGAATTGAATTGGAATTGTGATGAATGGTTTGTGCAAATTGTCTTTGAATGGATTTTTTGAATTGACTTGAACATGCTTGCTTGAAATTACAGGTCTTTGGACTTCAACCGTGGCATCATGAGTGGAATGAAGTGTATTTGGTCTTGATTTTTGATTCGCATGACATGGCCATACCTTAACCTTTGCCTTGACTTGTGGAAGATAATGTTACGCTCATGGGAGGTGATGGTTATGCCCGCGGGATTGTTTTAGTTCAAACTCTCATGGCGTATTTTTGGTCATTAGGCTTGGATAATGTATTTGATTGGGATAAACTAAATGTTCACATGATTAACTTGTATGACAAAATTCATCTTGATTTGCTCATGTCTTCCAATTTTGATTCTTGTACTTAAATTTAGCTTGTATGGCCTTGTATGCTCTTAAATTCAAATGGTAATATATGCAAATGAACATCCCTTGACACTTGAAGCTTGCATCCAAAATCTCAATGTTTGAAATCATTTCACACCAAGTTGAATTCTTCACTAGAAACCAAATTTCAAACGGATGGACTTAGGCCTTAATTTTATGATCAATACTTGATGATGAAACATGATTGTGATAGAAATATGATGAATTTTCTCACTTAGGCTTCACATGTGATGAATGGGAATATCTTGGCATGAATTGCTTAAAATCGGGTCCAAAACTGACGTTGTCCCCACTAGAAATTCTTCTTGAACTTTCATAAAAAACAAAGTTGCAAATGGATGAAATTGGCTTGATTCCACTTAAAACTCGGCCATAAATAGATGATATTCAAATTTCTTATCTCTTAAGCAGATAATAGTACCAAAAATCAACAATTGAAGCTTCTTTGTAAAATCAAACCATCATGAACCAATGTGAACTTGTCTTGAGAAGGAATGATCATGCGAAACTCATTGGACTTGAATGACACCAAGAGCCTCTTAATCCAATCTTTCACTCTTAATAAGCACAACAAGGAAACAAAGCAGTAAATTTTGTATTATGGAAACACAAAGACCAGAGAATAGATTGGGTTACAGAAAACCCTAACTTGCAAAGGCTAACACATCCAATGGTGAAAAACCTTGGGAAACCTTTCAAGCGAAACCCTAATTTGCCAAGCTCGAGCCTACGACCCGATGATCAAATGAGATTATATGATGCATGTATGATATGAAGGGCTAGGGTGAAAAATGAGGGTTGTAATACCCTAAATTTTGCCTTCTCATTTTTTCATATCACTTAGCATGTGCTTTCATTTCATGAAATTCATGTTATATATGTTCATTGGACAAGATTTGGTCAAGAAATGATGGAGGAATAATGAAGAATCAAGAAATCACAAAACTGCCAAAAATAGAAACTTTAGGGTTTCCAAAAATGGCAAGTTTGGACCATTTTGTACCCTACTTTGAGGCTCTTTTTCTCTAAGATAAAAGCTCTAAGCTTCAGGCCCAAGTTGAGCCAATTAAAGTTCATGTTCTAAGCTTCAAATCCATATAAAGAACTCTTCCATCGGATCAAAATTGAGGGAGTTATGATCAATCAAAGTTTGGTAAAATCAAGGCAAAAAAAAGCAAGTCATGGCAAGGCAAGTGCAGGCCCATAGGCCATAATTTCATCGAACAGTTGGCGTGCCAAATGTCAAGCCAATTTTCTCCATCAAGAAGGCTTCAAATGAAAAACTGTTGAACATCAAAGTTATTCATCTCCATGCCCTCTTCAACTTTGATATTGGACATTTTTTCATTTGAACAAGTTATGAAGTTCATATGAGGGCTCGAACATGGTGGTTTCATGCTGAAAGTTCACAAGTCACAAAGCCTTGCTTGCAGCCCAAGTCACACACACATGCACCAATTGTGGTTCCTTGTTTTCCAAGCAACCGAGTTGATCCTAACTAACCGAGTTAACTAACTTGACTCGGTGAGTTGAGTCTAACTAACTCCGACCCTGGCTCCAAACCCAAACCTCATTCCAAACCACTTATACTCCAAACCTAAAATCTATTTAAGAGATGCTTCACTCATTTTCAAAGGGACCTTCAACCATTTTTCTCAAATTTCTCACATTTCACTCTCAATTCTCTCTCATTTCTCTCTTCACTTTGCTACAACTTCTACTTCTCTCTTCCAAACCACACACAAAAGCTCTTATTTCTTGAAGAATAATCACTTTTTACATTGAAAAGTGATTAATTCTTGAGCTAAACTTCATCCCTTGATTTGCATTGGTTGGATTTTTTGGAATTTCAGCTTGTTCTTCTTCAATCCAAAGGTTTCTCACCATTTATTTTGGTGCAAGTTGGATTTTGGTGGATTTTCGCGATTTCGTTCGGTTCGACGCGTTTCGGCTATTGATTGAAGAATCTCTGATTTTCTTTCATTTTCTGCACCAAGATTACTTTGCAACAATTACCAAAGCAATTCTCCGCTTTGTAGGTTGGTTTTCCTTAAATCTACATTGTTTTTAGCTTATTCGCAACTTATTCGATGTAGATCTTTGTGGATTTTCGATTTGGATTCATGTGCTAGAATTTGATTCTTGATGTTGTTGATTATTGAATCCAATTGATGTTTGTTGACTGTAATTCAATGTAATTTCGTGCCTAATCGCTTACATGTCCATTTGGAAGTTTGGAGAAGTGATTTGTTGCTGAAAAGTGCTTTGGAAACTAGTTTTTTTGACTGCTGTCCTAGAGTAACCGGTTACTCACCGTTTGTTAACCGGTTACTCTGTGTATTTTTGCGTAAATTGTCTTATTTTCAACTAAGTAACAGGTTACTCACCGTTTGTTAACCGGTTACTCTGGGACAGAATGCAAATTTTTGTGCATTTTCTTGCTTGTTTGACATCCTTAACATGTTTAAACTTCATGGATCAATGCATTGATGATTGGTGGATTATTCTTGAGCTATCTTAACTCACACCACAGTATGAACTTGATTTTACGACACGCGTGCCTTTGTTTTTCATCATTGAACATAATGTTTGCATTGTAGATTAATTGATGTGATGAACACATGATGCACTTACTTTGAACTCATTAATTACTAATTTATGTTATGTTGCTGGAATCACTATGCGCATGTTCATTTGCTTTCCATTTCAAGAGATGTATACTTGGTTTGACTTGCTCATATTCTTGACAATGTGTATTCTTTTGTAATGTGCACTATAGCATGTTTGATTTCAAGGATTGTTCATCATGATTTGTAATATGATTGTGATCGAGTTTGTTTGATGAATGTGCAAGGCTTGAAGCATGTTTGTTCTTTTATGAATAAATCATTTGTGAATGCATGCTGTCTCTAATCTTCCACTACTGTCTGAACATATATGTGATGTAGTATGTGCTGCCAAATGCTTGTTACACCCATTTTGTGTGCTGAATATGAGCTGTTGTTTGCTGTTTGGTATATGAAACTGAATTTACCGTTGTTCTGTTACATGTGGGCTGTAACAGCTGCTGTTTTCATTGTTTCCTTCCATTTGTTTGTTTGACCAAGTTCTTTTGCTTATGCTTTTCTTGCAAATAGTTTTTGAACTAACCTTTTCATGTAGGTGTTAAGGGTAAGTAAGTGTGTGGATATGCTTCCACATACAATTCTTTCTCTCATCTTCTCTTAGTTCTTTTAATGATCAATTTGTGTTGTTTAAGCATTTAATGATGCTTTGCTTTCATGATCTTCTTTCTTCCCTCTTAGAAACAACTTAACTTCCATATTGGAAGTAAGTTGCTTTCTATCTTCTTCTTCTCATTTCTTTTAGGATTAGGTTCCTTAAACCTCATTAACCATAGGATCATCATGTATGATAACTCTAATGTTGAGTCTTAGTCTCCCTCATTAGATTTTCACCTTTGATCCTCCTTTGAGTCTCTTCTTCACCTCAAAAAGTAAAAAAACACTTAATAAAGGTTAATGCATATTGCATGTGAGCCTTGTATGTGAGAAATGGAAGAAGGGGAGCTTCTCTCCACCTTTCTAGAATGTTTAGCATACGGCCTGTTAGGACGACCATGCGACGCATTCGATCCTATATCATAGACTTGAATGCAATACGTGTTACAAAACACCAAAAACAATCAAAACACTTCTTTCTTAAAAGACAAAAACAAACAAACAAACTCTCTTCTCATATCCTTCATTCTATTCCTTAAGGACTCGTCAAGTCCGTTCTACCGCAAACAGGTAACGCCTAAGTCTCCCTACAGCGAGCTGCAACACCTAACTGCTGGAACGCGCATTCTGACATTTTCACTAAAAAACACAAACAAACCTTTCCCTAGCGAGGGGAACTACGTCGCTCTGATTCTCATGCTCCCGATGAGATACGTAGGCAGTGGGGTAGGGCCCATTCGAGCACTTCTTTTATTTTCCCTACATTTGTTCCTCTTCCTCTGTCCTTTCCTTTTCCATTTCTCCAGCTAGCAGTTCCTTTTCCAGTATCCTTTTCCTTACACCCTTTGATCGAGACAAGCAAGCATGGATCCCATCGGGTACGATGGACGCGAGGGGGTGCTAATACCTTCCTCTCGCGTAACCGACTCCCGAACCCAGTTCTCTTGGTCGTAAGACCATGCTCTTTCCTTTCTTTCAGGTTTATGCGATGTTTCCTTTCCCTCTCTTGGGATAAATACACATTGCTGGCGACTCTGTTTTGGTGCCACTTTCGAGTTTGTACTTGGATGAAAATCTCGGGAGCGACAGCTGGCGACTCTGCTGGGGATATGCCAGAATTTCTAGTTTCCTTAGCGAGTCAATCCTAGCGCTTGTCTGTTTTTCTTTCATTGGGTGTTTACTTTTTTTGCTGTATTTACTGTTATACTGTATTGCTATTTACTGTATTACCGCTTTATTGTATATTACTGTATTTACCGCATTTTAGCATTTTCATTTCATATGCTATATTATGCTATATTGGAATGTGCTGTGCTGCTTTTCCTGTTTGGCGGGCAGGGTGTTCTGAGAGATAAGCCCACTACCCAGGCTTGAGTACACACATAGGTATTAGAGTGGATAGTCGTGACGCTTGCATGGTGGTGACCACGTATTGTTGTTCATGAGACCCACAACCAGATGAGGTTCTATCGGGAGCTTTCTGCTACTGCATGTTATGCAGGCCAGTAGTTATTCTCTTGAGGAACTGTCGACTCTGGTGACCATTCCCGAGGACTCAGTTGCGGAACTCCTCCCAAGATGTGACAGTGGCAGACCACATTATGTGGCAAACCCATTGCACATTCTCGATCTGAGGACCCAACGCTGGGAACTTGCTATAGGATGTCCTTTTTGAAAGAGAATCAGTGGAGGCACTCCTCGATTGGCGATAGTACTGTACCCCGAGGGATGAATGTACTATTGCTTCTCGACCTCAGTGCCAGAAGCCGAGGACCTTTCGTTTTGTGAATCAGTTGAGGCCTCCTCGATTGATGATGCCAAACCAGAAATGGTGAACGTATCATCATTTCTCGACCTGAGAGCCCGGGATATTGAGGATCTTAGTACCGACACGTGAGAAGGGCGGGTTGTTTACAGGTTTGCAAGTAACCATAACCTTCTACATACCCGGTTTTCTGGTGTCGTTACACAGAAGGAGAATTCATCCTGTTATTATCAGATGGTTCTTATCTATGGTTCTATATTGATCTCAGAGCTACACTGACACCGTTCACGGTCCAGCACAGACACTTGGCACCTTGATACCATGCCATTTGCATTGCATTATCATATCCTAACATACATGTTTGTTCATTTCCAGATGCATATTTTACCCTTGATTCCAGTCATCAGGTTATCACGAGGATGAATACCAAAGAGAGGAAGAATATCATCAGTTACAAGTTCTCCACGCCTACTCTGGGCCCTATTATTATCTTGAAGGGAATGGAAAGCCCTGAAGTGCGGGCAGCTTTCGAGGAGAAATATGGTTGGATCTTATATTTTGTGTACAATGTCAGTGACTACGAATACAGGGGTCTCCACACTTTGATGCAGTTCTATGACCCTCCGCTGAGATGTTTTGTATTTTCGGATTATTTGTTGGTACCTACTTTGAAGGAATATTCCAACATGTTGGGGATTGCTATCAAGGAGGAGCCTCCTTTCTTTGGATCTGTGGGTGATCTTGACTTTGGAAAAGTGGCTGGTGCTCTTTATTTGAGCAAATCAGAGTTAGAAGCCAATGTCTCCAACAAAGGAAAGATTCGTAGTTACAAGCTGGAATATCTGATAAAGAAGGCTCAGGAAGCAACTAAAGGCGAGAAATGGGTTGTTTTTAATGCTTTGCTAGCCCTTTGTGTATACAGAATTGTATTGTTTCCTAAAGAGCAGGATTTTATTGATACGGACGCCATACGGATATTCATGATGAAAAATCCGGTACCAACACTGCTAGGAGATCTTCACTATTCCTTGTACAACCGAAACGAAAAGAAAAGAGGAGAGCTACTTCGTTGCTGTGCACCTTTGTTCTATAGGTGGTTTGCAAGTCGCTTACCACAATCAGGGGCTTTTGTGGATTCTAAAGATTCTATAGAGTGGAGTCAGTGCTTAATGGGATTAGTGGCCAAGGACATCATATGGGTAGATCATGGGCTAATTGGCAAGAATATTATCCACAGCTGTGGTGAGTTCCCTAATGTTCCACTGATAGGAAGAAAAGGGGGAATTAACTACAATCCTTCTTTGGCCGTCCGACAATTTGGGTATGCTCTGACGGGTCCGCCCATTAAGAGAGATGTAGAGGAGTCCCTGTATTTCCATGCATCAGATGGTTGGGAAACAGCGCAAAAAGCTTCTGAAATCTGGGTTAGCATACTGAAGAAGGTGAAAGTTTCTCTGGGCAAGCCCAACAACCGGGCTTATCCAGCATATGAAGAGTGGGTGAAGAAAAGAGTTGAAGATTTTCTCTTGCCTTTTGGTAAGGCACCCCTTTTGTATCCGGAGAATGAGAAAGCAAGAAGCACTGCTACTATGGAAGAAGTCAACAAGTTGCAAGCTTTGGTGAAAAAGCTCCAGGGAGAGAATTCTGAGCTGAATAGTCGTCTTCAAGAAGCGCTGACTACCAACCAAAGATTGGAACTAAAAGCACAAGATGCTGAATAAATCCTAGCTGCAAAAGAGAAAGATTTTGCCGGAAAAGCTCAACATTTCTAGAAAATCAGTAAAGGTGCCGATGCTGCTACTCAAGCTCACAAGAAGACCAAACAGGTCTTAGCGTAGAACAAAGAGAAGCTAACCAAGCTTCAGCAAGCCTGGGATGAGGTCAGGTTTGGAAATGCAGAGTTACAGGAACAGTTAAAGGCCAAAGATGACGAGCTTCTTAGAGCACATGAACAACGTAGAAAGCATTGGGAAGACTTTGCAAAGATCCAGGAGCAGCTGGAGAATGTTAATGATGAATTGAAGAGGGCCAAGATAAAGCTTGAGGACGCCATGGTGGAAATGGGAAGACTCAAGATACAAGCTGGGGTGAAAAGGTTTAAGGAAGTGAGTGCTGATGAAGCTCTCTTGATGCACGCAGATTCATTAACCGAAGCGCTGAATAAGAGAGACATCTTGATCAGGGAGTTGATTGAAAAGTTGGGTCATCAACGCACTAGAATCCTTTTTGAAGAAATCAAGCATTCTAGTGAGAGATTGAAAGATTTGGAATTAGATGTTTGATCTTAATTTCTTGTCTTTTTAATGTAGTTTTGCTGATGTATTGTTGGGTACCATCAGGCTTGTTGATGGAGTTATTTCCTTGATGTATTTCTCATTTTCGAACTCATTGTAAAATGTTTCGGCACTTATTAGCTTTCTGTTTAATGAATGGTTTATTCAAAGGGGTTTCTTCGGCATCACGTTATTCACCAGCACATTATCACAACGCAGTTCTTCACAATATTCTTCTCGCAATATTATGTGACTATCAGTGATATTCTTGTGATTAAGACTGGAATTAGGGTGAAAAATGCCCTGGCAGTGATAAACATGGCATTTGCATTGCATGTCATTTTGCATGTTGTTTGCTTTGCAGGTACTTGTTGTAGGAGATCCCTAACATTTATTTGGTTTCAGGCATTATAGCTGAGAATCACATTCACCGATATTTAACTCGAAGAAATCAAGCAAGGATTATGGATCAAATGCATAATGATTTGGCTGAGATGAGGGCACGCATGGACCAGTTCATGACTCTCATGACTGGTATGGCACAAACTCAAGAGAGATTGAGGCTTCTGGTCGAGCGTCCAGAAACTACGCCTGAAGGTAATCAGAATGACAATTCACAGACAAGGGCCACTCCTCCTCCTGGTGGCAATCCTCCTCCTGGTGGCAATTTGGGTAATGGAAATGGCAGAAATGCTGGTGTTGTTCAGGAAGATGTTCTGGAAGACCAATTTACCCTGCTGGACGCCGATATGGGCAACCCTGGTGACCGAAGGTATGATGAGTTAGCTGAGAAGATCCGGGCCACAGAGTGCAAGAATTCTATGGGTATTGATGTTACTAGTTTGGGGCTGGTACCAGGAGTCAGAATTCCTCCAAAGTTCAAGCCGCCTACTTTCGACAAATATCATGGCAATACGTGTCCCCAGACACATATTCAAGCTTATTTTGGGAAGATCTCAGCCCATACTGATGATGAGAAGCTATGGATGCATTATTTTCAGGACAGTTTGGCTGGAGCATCGTTGACCTGGTATATGAAATTGAACAGAGCTGCTGTGAGAAGTTGGAAGGATCTGGTAGAAGCATTCCTAAAGCAATATCAGTACAATATCGACATGGTGCCTAACCGCACTCAACTGCAAGGGTTGTCACAGAATGCTAAGGAAAGTTTCAAGGAATACGCTCAAAGGTGGAGAGAGATGGCTGCACAGGTTCAACCTCCTTTGTTGGATAGAGAAATGGCAGATATGTTTATGGGCACCCTGCAATGGGTATTCCTTGATAGATTGGCTGCCTGTCCATCAACAGGATTTTCTGACATCGTGATTGCGGGTGAAAGGATCGAGAGTCTGTTGAAGCTCGGAAAGATTCATGACGTAAGTGGGGCTGGTTCTTTTGGAGCGAAGAAACCATTTGCTAGTGGTCAGAAAAGAAGAGAATGTGACACCAACGTTGTATATAGAGGACGAGGGAGAGGACGTTCTTAAGCCTATCACCAGGTAGGTGCAGTGACAATCCTAGCAACATCTATTCAGCAGCATCAACCCCAACAACAGGTTCAGCAGCAGTAGCAACCTCCTTTCCAACAGAGATCTAGGCAGAGGGATCGTAAGATAGACCCTCTCCCTATGACCTATTCAGCACTATTACCCCTGTTACTCAAATTTAAGTTGGTTGAGCTTCGTACTATGAAAGCTCCTGCTGCTGGAAACTTGCCACCTAATTTTGATGTTAACGCCCGCTGTGAGTTCCAATCAGGTGCTCAGGGGCATACCACTGAGAAGTGTTGGGCATTTCAGAACAAGGTGCAAGACTTAATTGATGCTAAGGCAATCAATTTCTCGTTACCTCCTAATGTTCTCCAGAACCCCATGCCTGATCATGGTGTGGCAGATGTCGTGCTATTGAAGACAGAAAGAGGTTAAATTTGGTAACAGATGTCCGTAAGGTGAAGACTCTGTTGCTAGTGGTGAATGATCATTTGTTGAAGGGACATGTGTTCCCGGGTTGTGATCAAGATTTTTCTGAATGTATGAGTCAGAAGAATGGTTGTGATAAGTTGAGAATTGGTTTACAGAGTCTGATCGACGAGGGACGTCTACAGTTTGACCGGGCTGTGAAAGAAATAGATGAGGTGTCAACTGTGACCATCTATTATACTCCGCTGAGATTCAGGTGCCTGCAGGTACAGTTCCCGTAGTAAGTGTTGTGCAAGAAAGACCCAGTCCTGTTACCATCACAGTGCCAGGACCAGTTCCGTTTACAACTACGAAGGCAATCCCATGGCACTATGAGGCAGACGTGTATTATGAAGGGAAAAAGCAAGAAGTCGGGACATCAGCCAGTTCAAATATTGATAATGTGGGTGGTGTAGGAGGCTTTACAAGAAGCGGAAGATTGTTTGCTCCCCAAACTTTGCGAAGTAATAAAGAAGTGGAGGCTGCAGCAAAAGCTAAAGGAAAACAGGTGGTTGAAAGTGTACCTGTGCCTGAAACAGAGACAAAGATTACTTTGACAACGAGGTGGAAGAGTTCATGAGGATAATAAAGAAAAGTGATTATAAGATTGTCGATCAACTGAACCAGACGCCCTCGAAAATTTCAATTTTGTCATTGTTGATGTGTTCTGACGCGCACCAGGAGGCTTTATTGAAAGTGTTGAAGAGAGCATATGTTCCACAGGAAATCACCGTTAATCATCTTGAAGGTGTGATCTCTAATGTCAATGTCAGCCACGGATTGGGGTTCATAAGTAGAGATTTGACTTCTGAAGGAAGAAACCACAATAAAGCTTTGCACATCACAATGGAGTGCAGGGGTGCAGTGTTGTCCCACGTGCTGGTAGACACTGGTTCCTCGCTCAATGTCTTGCCTAAAAAGGCGCTGATGAAGCTGGAAGTTGATGGTTTGATTTTAAGGCCAAGCGATTTGGTTGTCCGAGCGTTCGATGGAACGAAAAGATCTGTGTTTGGTGAAGTGGAATTTTCCGTGCAAATTAGACCTCAAGTGTTCAAATCTAAGTTCCACGTAATGGATATACAGCCTGCGTATAGCTGCTTATTAGGCCTCCCTTGGATTCATGCGGCCGGAGCTGTTACATCCACCTTACACCAAAAGCTGAAATACGAGTTCGAGGGACAAGTTGTGACCATGTGTGGCGAGGAAGACATTTTTGTTAGTCATCTGTCCACGTTCAAGTATATAGAGATGGATGGGGAAATTCACGAGATGCTGTGCCAGTCGTTTGAAGCAGTGAATATTGACAACGTGCCTGAATCTTCTTTCGCACTAGAAAGAGCCAGTACATCCATTTCGTCCTATAAGCAAGTTGTCGAGGTTGTCAGAGCAGGCAATGCCCAAGGCTGGGGCAAGCTGATAGAGACACCAATGAAGGAGGACAAGTTTGGTATTGGTTATCATCCCTCTATGACTTCAGTTGCAGAGAATGGTGGACTCATCACTTTCAGCAGTGGGGGAATCATTTACCCAGATCAGTCTTGTGCAGCTACGGAAGATGGCGTTGACAGTGACTGTGACTTAGACAATTGGGTATGCCCACGCGCTCCGGGACAACCATTGCAGAATTGGTCTGTTGAAGAAGTCATCCGGGTTACTCTTCATACAGAGTAATTTTCTTTGTTTTTCTAACCATAATGCATGTTAAAATCTTGCGCTCTGCCCAAGGCGTATAGATTCATTTGTAGGGCCACCCTGTTTGCATTTGCAATGTTAATCATTAATAAAGGACGTTTTGTACTCAAATTTTGTTCTCTGTCTTTCATTTTTATGTTGCACAAAATAATAAAATGGCAATGTTTCATTTCTTGTTGTTTTAAAACAAATTCTAAAATAAAGCATGAACCCGTTCGTGCAGACTTGATCCTCCGGATTCCATTGATAACGATTTTGCTATGGCTATGTATGACTTTGACAAACCGATTTATCAAGCCGAAGAAGGGGATGAGAAGGGCTGTGAACTCCCTGAGGAACTGGCCAGATTGTTAAAACAAGAGGAAATAACCATCCAGCCTCATCAAGAGACCATAGAGATCATCAATATTGGTACCGAGGATGCTAAGAAAGAGATCAAGATTGGCGCCAGCTTGAAAGCAGATGTGAAGAAAGCTTTGACTAAGATGTTGTGTGAATATGTTGATATCTTCGCCTGGTCGTATCAAGACATGCCAGGGTTGGATACTGATATTGTTGTACACAGGCTTCCATTGAGAGAAGAATGCCCGCCAGTCAAGTAGAAGCTTCGTCGGACTCATCCCGATATGGCCATAAAGATCAAAGAAGAAGTTCAGAAGCAGTGGGATGCAGGGTTTCTTGCTATGACTAACTATCCTCCCTGGGTCGCCAACATCGTACTGGTACCAAAGAAAGACGGAAAGGTGAGAATGTGTGTGAATTATCGAGATCTTAACAAAGCTAGCCCAAAAGATGATTTTCCACTACCCTACATCGATGTACTGGTTGACAATACAGCTCAATTTTCAGTATTCTCATTTATTTAACGTTTCTCCGGGTACAACCGGATTAAGATGGCGCCTGAGGATATGGAGAAGACCACGTTCATTACTCCGTGGGGTACATATTGTTATAAAGTGATGCCTTTTGGGTTGAAAAACGCAGGGCCAACATATCAGCGGGCAATGGTAACTTTATTTCACGACTTGATTCACAAAGAGATCGAATGTTATGTGGATGACATGATCGCCAAGTCATGAACAAAAGAGGAACATCTGATTAACTTGAAAAAGTTGTTTGAAAGGTTGAGAAAGTTCCGCCTAAGGTTGAATCCAAACAAGTGCACTTTTGGGGTGCGTTCTGGAAAGTTGCTGGGTTTCATTGTGAGCGAAAAAGGGATTGAGGTTGATCCTGCCAAAGTGAAAGCAATACAAGGCTAACCAATATAAGAGACTCAATAGGGAGACTCTGAGGAAACACTGGCGAAAACAAAAGCACACTCTTTACTGGGAATGGAACCAGAAAGAAGACATGATCTCCACTAGGGATCAATTTGAAATAAAAGGATAAACAAAAGATTTTCTGGGATTTTCTCATATTGAAGAGTTCAAACGGGATCTTAAGAAACGCCAGAAAGGACAGAGAAAGGCACATCCAGAAAAACATCATATGGAAAAAGAAACCAGACATCCAATAATGGCTTTGAATGAAAGGTACAAATCACAATATCTAATAATGGCTTTAGATAAAAGTGAAGAAAGCATTGGGTGCAAAGAAATCAGTCATCCAATAATGACTTTGAATGAAAGGTAAACTCATAATATATGTGAAGGCATTAGGTAAACGTGAACAAAATAGGGATCCAAGACAGCATTGGATACAAAGAAAACAATCATCCAATAATGGCTTTGAATGAAAAGTAACAAGTCATAATATCTAATGATGGCTTTAGATGAATGTGAACAAAGACTCGATCTGGAAAAACATCAGAAAGAGAGACACATACGGAAAGGCATCAAATGGTAGAGAAACCGGACATCCAATAATGGCTTTGAATGAAAGGTATAACTCACAATATCTAATAATGGCTTTAGATAAATGTGAACAGAGACTACATTCAAGAATGGCATTGAATGCAAAGAACCCAGTCATCCAATAATGGCTTTGAATGAAACGTATAACTCACAATATCTAATAATGGCTTTAGATAAAAGTAAACAAAGACTCGATCTAAAAAACATCAGAAAGAGAGACACATCCGGAAAAGCATCAGATGGTGAAGAAACCAGCCATCCAATAATGGCTTTGAATGAAAGGTATAATTCACAATATCTAATAATGGCTTTAGATAAAAGTGAACAAAGACTCGATCTGACAAAACATCAGAAAGAGAGACACATCCGGAAAGGCATCAGATGGTAGCGAAACCGGACATCCAATAATGGCTTTGAATGAAAGGTATAACTCAAAATATCTAATAATGGCTTTAGATAAATGTGAACAGAGACTACATTCAAGAATGGCATTGAATGCAAAGAACCCATTCATCCAATAATGGCTTTGAATGAAAGGTATAACTCACAATATCTAATAATGGCTTTAGATAAAAGTGAACAAAGACTCGATCTGAAAAACATCAGAAAGAGAGACACATCCGGAAAGGCATCAGATGGTAGAGAAACCGGACATCCAATAATGGATTTGAATGAAAGGTATAACTCACAATATCTAATAATGGCTTTAGATAAAAGTGAACAAAGACTCGATCTGGAAAAACATCAGAAAGAGAGACACATCTGGAAAGGCATCAGATGGTAAAGAAACCAGACATCCAATAATGGCTTTGAATGAAAGGTATAACTCACAATATCTAATAATGGCTTTAGATAAAAGTGAACAAAGACTCGATCTGGAAAAACATCAGAAAGAGAGACACATCCGGAAAGGCATCGGATGGTAGAGAAACTAGACATCCAATAATGGCTTTGGATGAAAGGTAAACTCATTCAAGAATGGCACTGAATGAACAAATAAAACTTTCAGGAATGGCATTGAAAGATATCCAAGCAAATTTGATGGGTTTACAGGAGATAGGAAAAACTTCCAGGAATAGCACTAAGAGAAACAAGAGGAATAAGATATCCAGGAATGGAACTGGAGATCAAAAGAGACATACATCCAGGAATGGCACTCGAGTGAAATAATACAAAGATCCAGGAATAACACTGGAAAGAAGGAAGACAAAAATCTATCAACAGGATTAGATGCGCAAGAGAATGACAACATTCAGGAATGGTACTGAATGAAAAGGACAGATAATGTTTTGGTAAGGTAAGACGTGGATAACGACACGACCTCGGGAGAAATGCAAATGAGGATGAAACACTCATGATATGCATATGTATATGAATTATGCAGATGACGTATGATCAAATGCAAATGCATATGCTAACGACACCGCTCGACTCTTTTGTGGAGAAGACAAGACCGGAAGACTGATTCCTCATCACGGAGATCACTGCCATTCTGTCTGGGGACTAGAGATGCTTCTGCTGAACACACCTCTACCATACTGGTAAACTGTATCAAGTGATGCCCTTTGTAGGAAGGATGGAAAGTTGCATGGGGATTCTTCAATTAAACTGCCTCAGATTAGCTGACTGTTGTGGATGAACTGATCAATGCTTCAGTTTGTCTGATTATGTAACTGACTATTTCACGGTGCTTTTGGAAAGATTGCCCCAGTCTGAGTCTTGAAAGATTGTCTTACTATACACTGGGAAAGCTTGCCCCAGATTAGCCTTGAAAATGATTGTTTTACTGTACACTAGGAAAGCTTGCCCCAGTATGAGTCTTGAAAATGATTGTTTTACTGTACACTGGGAAAGCTTGCCCCAGATTAGCCTTGAAAATGATTGTTTTACTGTACACTGGGAAAGCTTGCCCCAGTATGAGTCTTGAAAATGATTATTTTACTGTACACTGGTGTCGTAACCCAGAATTTGACCTCCCTCTTTTGCCCTTTGCATAAGCATGCGCATTCGCATCGCTAGCATACGCACTCGCATTTTGTTTCCTCTTTGATTTTGTTGCAGGAATATTCAAGTTTTCCAAGCCCTATTAATCACATCCTCACAAGATCATCGCATCATCAAAACAAACTCAAAATAAAGGTTTCCATGTTTATTTATCAAGACAAGAGGTGGAAAATCGAAATCGGGACTTCAGCATCATCTTTTTGTAAATTTGTGGAAATTTGGCTGAAGTAACCGGTTAGCACATATGCTGTAACCGGTTACCCAGTGTATTTTTCACCAAAAAACGCAAGTTCTCAAACAAGTAACCGGTTACTCTGTGCAAAATTTCAGTTCCTGCTGCATTTTGTGGGAGAGCACCTTGCACACTCTTTGGTCATTGATTCTACAATATTCTAGCAGCATGTGGAATATTTCAGACTTCTCTAGACATTTCAAGGCTATTCAATTCAATCCAAGTGCATGTACTCTAATGTTTCACTCCAATTTAAGTGCACCATGTTCCTTGTTTTACAAGCATGCCAACCTTTGGATGATGGAGTTCACATTGGGAATGTTACCGAGTTGGTTCTAACTAACCGAGTTAACCACCTTGACTCGGTGAGTCAAGCCCAACTAACTCCTAGCCTAGTTCCAAACCCAAAGCTAAGTCCAAAGCTAGCTCCAAACCTCTCATACTCCAAACCTAAAGTCTATATAAACTCACCTTGACTCATTTTTCAAGGACCTTCAACCATTTGCACAATTCACTCTCAATTCTCTCACATTCTCTCTGATTTTTTTTGCTACATCTTCATCTTCATCTCAATTATCTTCCAAAACCTCACCAAAACTCATTTCTACTTTGAAGGATAATCACTTTTACATCAAAAGTGATTATTTCTTGAGCTCAGCCTCCATCCTTCTTGCTAATACACTTGGATTTATGGAGTTATTTCAGATTGTGGATTAATCTTGAGTATTTGTTGCAACATTCAACGGTTCGAATTCGCATTTTGGAGATTTATCGTATTTTGCTCTATTTCGACACGTTTCGTCACCAAATTGAAGATTCCTCTGGTTTTCTTTAATTGTTTACATCAAGAACACTTTGCAACAATTACCAAGGCACATCTCAGCCTTGTAGGTTGATAGATCTCACTCTACTCTTTGTTTCGATCCTTTCACACATTTATGATGTAATTCTATTTCATTTTAGGTTTAATTTGTCGTGCATTTGATCGATCTTGGATCTCCATGATTATTTGCTTGTGATCTGTGTTAATTGCTCTCATATGGTGTAATTTTCGTGCACCAATTCATGATCTAGCATGTGGTGGTTGGTATAAGTGATTAAGTGCTGAAAATCACTTTTGAAAAGCTGTTTTTGCTGTGATTTTTGCCACTGTCTCAGTGGTAACCGGTTACAGCATATCTGCTAACCGGTTACTCAGTGTAAATTTCACCAGAAACGCAGTTTTTGCAAGCAAGTAACCGGTTAGCATATATGTTGTAACCGGTTACCACTGAACAGATTGGCCAATTTTGAGTTTTTCCAAACTTGTTTGGTATCCTTTCTTCTTCTAACTTCCATGGATTGATATGTTTGATTTTTATGGATGTTTTAAGTGTCATTTAACTTCTGATTGAAGCATATTCAGGAACTTTCGATACATTTTTTCGATTATTCAATTTGTTCATATTTTGGCATCATGTGAATATAATCATTCTTGCATTTCTCTTTGATCACATAACATGACTTCGTGTTGTATATTTGTTTATCATTTGGTACTGTTTTGTACTCCCTTTCTTAGGTTTTCATTAAGTTCATTCTTCATGGATGGGCTTAATCTTGTATAATCAATAATTCACACCTTTTACTTTAATGATTTTCATCCTCTTTGGAAAATTGTTAGCATGACATCCCCCTTTGATTAATTGATCGAAACCATGTTTCGATTGGTTGATCTTCCCCTTCCTTTAGAGCTTTCTCTCTCGTTCCCTCGCAGAGTTGGAGTTTCGCGCTACGCCCTGCATCAGAGCACTGTATAATTGAAGCTGTAACATTGTCTGTTTCTTCACGCGAGAGCACTATACAACTTGGAGTTAATGTGCCATCCGATTCAACTTCTGCATTACACCCTGTGTGTTAGAGAAGGAATGAGAAGGGAGAATTCCTACTCTCATTCTGACTACTTCAGGTAGGGGACGAATGACCCTGTGCTTGGCTTAGTCATCTTTATCTCCAGGCGGTAGTGTGCTCTCTTTCCCCAGTTGGGTCGATCTTTGATCACTCCTATCTCTTTCGATCTCTCTTTTGATCGATCACCTTCTCGATTAAGATCAATGTTCATTGGGTTAACAAGCTTCCTTTGTTTCAATACCCTATTCTTTTCTTGCGGTCAATCATTGTTTCTTGATTCCCCAGAAGAGTCTTTTTTCTCCTTCTTCGGTTAAATACAGTACTCCTGTTACAATCGAATTCCCTACAGAGTTCGCAACCTTCTCTTGGTTCTTCTCCTTTTGTTTGGTTAATCACTGACTGTCAGTTAAAACACCAATGTTTGCATACTTCTCAGTTAACCACAAGCCGTCTGTTAAAACACTGAGTTTCCTCTTGGGTTAATCACCTATGCTTGGTTAATGACCCTTTCCTTCAGTTAACCACAGCCTGTCTGTTAAAATACTGAAACCCTTTTTGAGTTAATCACCTTCTCTTGGTTAATTACTCATTCTTCTCGGTTAATCATAGTGTTCTGTTAAAAACCGAACCCCCCAGCGGTTAGCAACCTCTTTTGGTTCAATACCCTTCTTCGTTGGTCAAGCGTTGTTTGTTCAATCAATACAAACATCCCTTTTGGGTTACGATATGTCCTACACCCGTTCTTCTAATTAATCACAATTTTCTCTGTTAAAACCAATGCTTCTCTATCCCCACAGAGTTGCAGTCCTTTCTTTCTTCGGTTAACCACTGCCAGTCAGTTAATATACCGATGCCCCCTCAGAGTCAAACACCTTCCCTCGGTTCAGTACTTTCTTTTTGGTTTATCATAGTCCGTCTGTTGACACCAGCCTCTTTTTCCCACCCGAGTCTTACTCTTTTCTCTTCGGTTAACCACTGCCAGCCTGTTAATATACCGAGTCTCCCTTTTCTCTCGGTTTTGACACCATCCCTTTATTTGGATCCCCAGCCGGGTCGCTTACCCTCTAATTCCTAGTAGTTCTTTGATCTTTTCTCCCTCAGAGGAGCCCTTTCTATTCACTTTGCTCTTACTTTCTTGGTTTTGACACCAGTCTTCTTTGTTATCCCCAGCGGCGTTTCTTTCATTATTGGTTTTGACACCATTCCTTTTCTAGTTTCTTGTGTAATCGCTCTTACTGTTCGGCTTTTCCCCAGTAGAGTTTTCTTCCGCTATTGCTCTTGGTTTTTGATACCACCTATCTCTTTCTTATTTTGTTTTCCGTTTGGTTCCCCGAACTACGGAAGCTCTGATTCTGCATTCTTTCGAATGTATGATACGTAGGCACGAGATCGCGATGATCTTGGCGAGCACACTTCCACACTTCCACCCTTCCTTCCTTCTTTTCTTCTCCCTTCCTCTCTGTCCCCTGGTTCCATGAACTACGACGCTCTGATTTCCTCATTGCACTATGAGGGTACGTAGGCACGAGGGCCCCAATCCTCCACCAGCACTTTCCTTCTTTCTTTTCTTTTTCCCCTTTCTTCTCTCTCCTATTTCTTTTAGCTAGAAGCCTTTAGATAGATAACCCATCCAAGCCTAGAAGCAAGCGAAATGGTTCCCGTCGAGTACGATGGATGCGTAAGGTTCTAGTACCTTCCTTTCGCATAACCGACCCCCGTTCCCGTTTCTCTTCCCCTTGGGTTTTATCGATATTTTCCCTGTCCTTCGGGACTAAAAAAAGTTCGGTGGCGACTCTGTGTTATCTTTGAGTGTGCGATTCACTCAGGATGTAAACCAGCCATCTTCAGCTGGCAACTCTACTGGGGAGTCCTTACGCTTGTAAGTTGGGGTATCGCCTAGTTTTGTTTGCTTTTTTGCTTGCTTGGGTGTTTATCTTTCGCGCTTTGTTTGATTTATCTTTATGCTTTAGCTTTATGTTTATTTACTACATTTCTTTACTGCTTTGAATATTCATATGCTGCATATTCTGGATATCTGCTGTTTTCTGCTGTTGTTGGGATGGGTAGATATTACTGGAGAGAAAGGTCCTAACACCAGGCCTAGTATACACATAGGCTAGAACGTGGATAGTCGTGAGGCCTGCATTTTGTACGTTGGGTTATCACGAGAGCCATATCCTAGATCATGATTCGCTTGAGAATACTTCCGTTCTATGAGAATTCACTACGGTGGGGATTTTCATTCTAAGTCCTATGGTTTGGGCGACCTTTCTAGGGACCACCTTGTTGTGTCTAGATCACACCTGTGAGGGGGATGGGTTTTTGCAGGAAAACAAGCCACTTCATACCTTTGTTCTCTCACACACGCCACATTCTTCACCAACACATCAGATTATGTTGCACCGACACGGAATTATATGCAGATATCCGGATTGTTCAGACTTGATTATTCAGACAGTGCTGGCTTCTTGTTGTTGTGTTGCATGTCATTTCATCCTATAAATTAATTTTTGCATGTGCATTTCCAGGTTTTTGAGGTCTTATCTTTTGTTGACAGTATCATAGAGATGAGTACTGGTTCTCGTGGCATCTTCAGTTACAAGTTTGTGGAGCCTAAGTTGGGTATTTTGAGAGGTTTGGCATCTTTGTTGGTTGGAGATCACAGAGGGGTTTCCATAGATACTTATGCTAATCTGTTGTCCATCCTCAACACAGAAGTGAACATCACTGCTATTCATACTCTGGTTCAGTTCTATGATCTGCCATATAGGTGCTTCACATTTCAGGATTATCAGTTAGCACATACACTCGAGGAGTATGCTTATATTTTGGGGGTTGAGATCAAGAGGCAGGTTCCCTATGTTTACACCAGTGGTTGTCCGAAGTCTCCCCTTATTGCTGATGCGCTTTGCATTAGTAAGAAGGATGTGGAGGATAATCTCAAAACCAAAGGGAAAGGTATTCGAGGGTTCACTTCGAAGTTCTTGGTTGACAAGGCCACTTCCTTCACTAAAGACGAAAATTGAAAGGCTTTCAATGCCGGTCTTGCTTTGCTGATATATGGGATTGTCTTGTTTCTGAACATGGAAGATTTCGTAGATCAGGCTGCCATCAGTATCTTCTTGTCCAAGAACCCTTTTCTGACACTTTTTGCTGATACCTACCATTCTATTTAATCCAGGAATGAAAAGAAGAAGGGAACCATTGTCTGTTACGCTTCTCTGTTGTACCGATGGTTCATGTCTCACCTTCCGCAGAAGGGTCTTTTTGTTGAGAATAAGGGTAATCTCAAGTGGTCTCAACGAATCATGTCTCTTACTGCTGATGATATTTCTTGGTATTCTCGAGTCTTTGACGATACTATGATTATTCTTCATTGTGGAAAATTATCCAATGTGCCCCTCTTGGGTAAAAAGGGTGGAATTAACTACAATCCGAGAATGGCTTTCTGACAGTTGGGATACCCTATGTGTAGCGCGATTTTTGTGGTCCTGAGTCACGATCGCACGGGGTACTACAGTTCGATTCATTTTTTATCCTATTGACCTGATTAAGGAAGGGAAATAGATGTCTCCAATTAACCCTGCTTGCATACTGAGTTTGAACAGCGGTCTGTTAGGTTACAGATGCTATGTGGAGGTGGGGCCCAATCTTTGGTTATTTTGATTGAGAACATGGTGTCTGGATTATTTTTGAGGTTTTTGATACTGTGTTTAGATTTGATGCTTTTGGGTTGATTTGGTAGAGATACTGGATTTTGGGTTTTTTTATTAGTGTGCCCGCTAAGATTTTTCAATCTTATGCCTACGTATTTCCGTTTGATGAAACAGGGAAATCAGTGCGGTCGTAGTTCCTCTTATTCTATGGGAGGAAAAAGGTTGTTTTGGTGTCTTGTTCAAAGCCCAAGATGTGAAGCTAAATGTGGTTTGTATCTTGTTCAAAGCCCAAGATGTGAAGCTGAAGGGTCTATTTGTATCTTGTTCGAAGCCCAAGATGTGAAGCTGAAGGGTTTTGACTTTAGAGAGAATTTGTCATCTCTAAAGGGGATATTTTGTCTGTTTGTCACAACTGTTGGGTGACTGATTATCAAGGAGAATTACTTTAACTGGGATATGTGAATCCAACAATGCCATAATTTCTTTATAGGGAATTTTAACTTGAAGGAGAAGACTTTAACTCAGTTTAGAGTAACGCCATCTTTCCTTAGGAATTTCTCATGCTAAAAGAGGGACAGTGGCGTGGATGTAAATAATCCAGAGGCTTACCGCTTACAGCAATTAGATGAAGGAAAAGGAGTTGTTGATGTTTATATACTATGAGTGAAGCACATATTTTGATGGTAAAAGGTTAATTGACTCAACCGGGGTTTCCTTATACAAACCCTAAGAGGAGTCTATTGACCCAACAAGAGGGTGATTTTTATCTGTCCCGTACGAAGCCCGAGATAGAGGCTAAAAGGGTTGACTCAACAAGAGAGTGCTAATGAATAACTGACTCAACAAGAGAGTGCTTTTAGGTGTCTTGTACGAAGCCCAAGATGGAGCCTAAAAGGAAGATTGACTCAACAAGAGAGTCTTTTATACTCAACAAGAGAGTGATTTGGTATCTCGTACGAAGCCCGAGATGGAGGCTGAAAGGTGTGACTCAACAAGAGAGTCTTTAATACTCAACAAGAGAGTGTTTTCTATCTCGTATGATGCCCGAGATGGAGGCTAAAAATGGTTGACTCAACAAGAGAGTGTTTCATACTCAACAAGAGAGTGATTTGGTATCTCGTATGAAGCCCGAGATGGAGGCTGAAAGGTGTGACTCAACAAGAGAGTCTTTTATACTCAACAAGAGAGTGTTTTCTATCTCGTACAAAGCTCGAGATGGAGGCTAAAAGTGGTTGACTCAATAAGAGAGTCTTTTATACTCAACAAGAGAGTGTTTTATATCTCGTACGAAGCCCGAGATGGAGGCTAAAAGTGTGACTCAACAAGAGAGTCTGAAAAGGTTAGCTCTGCTGGGGAGTATCATTGTACAAAGCCCAAGAGGAGGCTACTGTGCTGGTGACTGTTTCAGTTTAGTGACAGGTCCAGTATATTGGATAAAAGAAAAAATCAGTTCTTATAAAGGGAACGATTAAAGGTATGGCTGGGCTTTGGTACTGATCAGAGGATCAGGGTTATTTCCTGTTCTTTAAGGAAATGGGAAATCCAAAGGGTATTGAGACTATCCAAGTCTATTGGTGTTTTGAGAAATCGATTCTCAGGTAGTGATGATCTTTGTATGATGCCCAAGAGAAGGCTGGTATGTTAAGGGATGAAGGTCAACCCATTAACTGGTCTGACACTTGACTCAGAAAGACATCTCTAGCAAATTGATGACTAGGTTCTGTTCCTATACCTGTAGAGGTCTCTGGGTCCTTGTACTAAGCCCAAGAGAAGGCATGAGAGCTTTTAAGAAGCCGAAGGGTCCTTGTATTACACCCAAGAGGAGGCGGGATGCTTTTAAGAAGCATGTGGGTCCCCAAACCCCGAGAAGTTCAAGACATGCCATTCACCGAGAATAGATCAAGCCAGGAAAGTCCGATAATTTGGAAGAAACTCAAGAGATGCCATTCACAGAGAAAAGATCATCTCTGGGGAGTAGAGTCTCTTTGACAATTTCTAAGGGTGACAGTCTGAGAAAGGGTTCACCGAGAATGCTGCCTTTCACGTCTCCATATTGTTTAACCCCAAGAGGAGGGAAGACTGTGTCTGGTAATCCTATGGGATCTAGTTTTGACTGTATTTAAGAGTGACCAACAGGGCTTTACCTAGTGCTAAACGTAATTGCCGAGGAAAATTCTAAATAACTATACAAGTATTACACAGTGGATATATGACGAGTATATAAAAGTTTGTGAAAGAAGACTTACAGTGAGCAGCCCCATAATACATTTATATATATGAAAGCGGATAAAGAAAGTGGGTAAACACTTACTCGGTTGTAGAGCTTCCATGTTGTAGGCCCAAGGTTTTATCAGTGATTGCACTGTTGTTTTGAAATTGTACAGGGACTTATACAAGTGATTGAGGCCCAAAAAGTTTTCTGTACAAAGGTATGGGTTTTACACTCTCTCAAGAGGCCCAAAGGTGTTTATAGAAAAAGAGTGGGGCTTATAACACGAGGGTAGGCTCAGATGATTTGATTTTTTGAACTGGCGATCGCGCCGAGATTTCTTTAGCGTACTGGGTCTTATACAATGCACTGAGGCCCAAAAAGTGGTGTATTTATAATGGGGATGGGTCTTACACTCTAATAGAGGCCCAAAAAATGTTTAAAGAAAAGAAATGGGGCTTATAACACGAGGGTAGGCCCAGATGATTTTCGTTTTGAAATGGCGATCACGCCGAGATTTTTGAAAACACAGTGGGTCTTATACAATGACTGAGGCCCAAAAATGTTTTGGTCTTCAAAATGGTTGGGTCTTACACTCTATTAGAGGCCCATGAGTGTTTGAAAATGATTGATGAGGTTTGAATTAATCAAAACCCTAATTTGTTTTCAAAATATATCTTAATTGAATAAAAATTCAATTAAAATGATCAAAATTGTTAAACATGTGTGAAAAATAAATTGTGATCTTGGATTAATGTTTGAAAAATCATGTTTATATCCACAAAATGATTGGAAATCAATTAAGTTTGGAAAATCAAGGGAGAAAAATATTTCAAATGTTAAAAACAAATAAAACATTAATTCTTTGCAAAAATATCAAATATATGAAATAAATAATATTTTTGGGATTTTTTGGTAAAATAAAATATTTTAACATTTTTGTGAATTATTAAAAAAAGAATCAACTCAAAATCATTAAAACTCAAAGAGAAATTAATTTTTGAATCAATTAAATAAAAATCACAAAATTCAAATATTCAAATTTTGAAAAAGGGCGCCAAGAACAATGGCAAGCATACACGCCACCCTCTGTTTCTGCAGATTTGCGTTTTCTATCCAATCTCACTGAATACTTGATTATATCATTCAATCTACATATCAATTTGCTCGTTTTCACCTCACGATAATGTCTATGGTCTTTAATTTCATTTATTTTAAGCATGGAATAAGAAATCAAAGAGAAACCTCAAGAACCCTAAAATTTGCATGAAGGCTCAGAAATTTCATACACGATTCAAACAAAGCAATTGATTGAGGGAAAACACTCTATGCATGATTATGAACATATGGCCAAATTATTGTGCAGTAAAATTTACATGGATCATAGAGTTAGAAGAGCTCATGCTTACCTCTTGCAGCTGGTGATCGTGTTTTGTGTTAGAGGTGTTACAGCTAGGTTCCAATGATGTGGATAGCTTCCCTAGGTGCCAAGTGATGTGCCTGAGTGCATGGAATGGTTTGAAACAAGCTGGAACTAAAGATTATATCCCAACTGCAATTTGGTTAAAACCTTGATCAGTTGGCTGGTGAATTTATGAAATCAGTGTTCCAGATGTTGTTTAAGTGTTTGGATCAATTCTATATGATGTTTATGAAGTGTGTGTGTGTGTGTGTGATTGGTTTGGTTGGAATAGCTCTCAAACTCAAAACCCGATAGTGACTTTCTTTGGAAGGCAATTTTGGAGTGAAGAAGGAGATTTTGAAGAAAGCATTTGTTTGATGGCTTTGGTGTACTCAAACTGAACACAATTGAGCTCTATTTATAGTAGAGCAAGTTTGTTTTGGGAGCAATAGTGATTGGCAACTGCTGCATAGGTTTGGCCAATGTTGATCAATGGGAATCCAAGTCTCCTCTAGCCAGTGACTAGAGGTTAGGGCACAGGCTGCTGGTTCCCTTGGTCTTGGATAAGTCTTGACTGAATTCAGTTGGAAATGGTTCACTCCATGCCACCTTGGTGCATCCATTAAATGCTCCAAACCAAAATTGGAGTTTTGTCCCTCTTTTAGGCATTTCTAGGTTTGGCATGTTACTTTTGGTTCCAAAGACTTGGGAGGCTTATGGATCAGTGTTTGTCCCTCCTTGGTCCCCCCTTGAGGTGTTCAGATGGATAGACTTGCTTGCCCTTTGCAAATTTTGAGCAAATCGAGCAAAACTCCCAAATCTGCCTTGCCATGACAGTTTTCAGCAAGGCATATTGGCATGGCCATATCTCATGGCTCAAGTGGACTTTGATGGAGTTCTTGGCCATTTTGGAAAGCCCACATATGATACAACAACTGTTTGATCATAATTGGTTTTGATACTTTTTGGATCCAAGTGAAAAATGCCCCTACATTTGGAAAAAAGTGAAGGCAGATTCTGACTTAGTGAAAATTTCACTAGGTGTTGGAAAAAAGTGACATTTTCACTTTTTGTGATTTTGATCATTCCATAACTTAAAATCCATGAGGAATTGGAATAAGTTGTGTTTGAAGCTTTTGTAGAGGGCCATGAGAGCTACAAATCCAGCTTTGGATGGGGAAAATGGCCTTATGGTTTAGGAGTTATGATCCTCCAAAGTTGGTACCCTAGCCACTTTGTTCCATAACTTAGAAAAATTTCTAAGTTTTTATGGTTACCCATTTTACAAGTTATCCCACTTTTCTTGATTTTTCTTGATGAATGATGATTCCAATCACACATTAACATCATTTTAGGGTTAAGGAACCATAATTGTGAAAAATCTCAAAAAGTCAAAGTTGACTTTTGTGTACAGTTGACTTTTTGTCAAATGAACTCCAAACTGTGCGATCCTCTATGAAATCAAGTCCTTGACCTAAATCAAACTTGATGGATTGATTTCATATGTGTTATAGGGTGTATTGAATCATGTCCTAGGGTTTGGGAGCATGCCTGGATCAAAAGTCAAAGGTACAGTTGACTTTTTCCTCAAAACCCTAATTGTGGTTTAGATGAAAATGAAACTTATTGCTCAAGCTTCTTGGATCAATCCATTGTTGCAAATGGATCAATGTGGTGTATTAGAGACCCTCAAACCATGTCTTGATGTCTTGGTTCATGATTTGTCCCAAAAGTCAACTTAGGGGTGAATTAGGTCAAGAAACCCTAATTCCTGATTTTTAGTGAATGCATCCCCTGAGGCCAAATTGACTTGATGATTGGGTTCATGATGTCCCTTGGAGCATCTTAGGTTATTCTTTGAAGCATTGGCTCATGCCCAGAGGAAGATTTCCATCTGGAGGCCTTGGTCGACCAAAACCCTAATTTGGTGACACTGGCGATCTTGAGGCTTGATCCACTTAGAAGGTTGCAGCCTTGTGCTTAATCCTTGATGTGGGAGTCCTCTTGATCCATTGTGGATGTTTGAGAGGTTAGACAAGTTGAAGATTATGTCAATTCTTGATTGATCCTTTGTCTAAGAGCTCTGAGAGGGCTTGAAACCCTAATCCTGATTGTAGTGAATGCTCAACAATCCTTGAGGAGACTGATAAGGCATAATGTTTCATCCATATTGTGATGATGATTTGCACAATGATGGGAAATCTTAGTGGTCAAAATTTGGGGTATGACACTATGGTTGCTAAGCCAGATCCTGAGCTAGTGGAGGAGTTCATCATTCATGAAGGGGTTGATGACATGGGTTTGCTAAAGAGGTTTAGTGCCGCTTGGTCTCAGATTCATCTCGAAGGAAGAGCCGATTTAGGTAGGAAGAATTGCGTATCCAAGGAAGCTTACACACTTTGGGTCAAAGAGCGCGTCAAAGAGATCTTGTTGCCGTTTTCTCCTGAGACTTCTATGAATGCCAAGCCTCCTGAACTTGCCATTGATCCGCGAGCGCATGCTTAAAGAGGTGGAGGTTGAACAAAATAAGCGTAGGAAGGTGGGTGATGCTTTGAAGAGCACCTATGAGAGACTTGCTTCGAAGAAGAGATAACTTGCTGATGCTCATTATCAAGCCTACAAGGACGAGCTGAGCTACAACAAGCAACTTGAAGAGCTTCGAGAGAAGGTATCCTAGTTCAAGACAAAGTGGCAAAGTTAGCAAGACCGTGCTAATCAGTTGGCAAAGGACTTTTCTCAATGTCAACCCCAGCTCGACAAAGTCTTCGGTGAGATTCAGAAGCTGCAGGATCAAGCACATCAGAGCCGAGAACAGATTAGTCAACTTAACATAGAGAGCACTCATTGGGAGCATCAAAGTCGTCATCTGCAGAACCTCTTGGATCAGAAAGAGGCCTTTCTTCCGAATATGCTTCAGGGACCTAACGATTCTTTGCTCCGTAACCTCATGAAGGATGCGAAGTATTGGAGTGAGAGGCATGGCCGTCAAGCCAGATTTACTGAGCATGCATTAGAGGATCTACCAGGGTTATTGAGGGATGCATATGCGGATGTATTACTACACTAGCTTCCTTGGGTTGTTTTCCATTTCTTGTCTGTTTGCAGGGTGGTATTTGATAGGATCCATGCGGATTTTGTTGTAGCCCAAAAGGCAGATGTTTGACTCGTATTCGACTTGTACTTCTTTCCTTTATTGTTGAATGAATGAATGAAGTTGCTTTCCAATTTTATCTGTCGCACCTTTACTTATATGCTTTATGATTTTTGTCAACAAAGATAAGTTTAAGAATTCCTGGAATTTAAATTTTTATTTTTGCATGCATAGCATACATTCATTTGCACACATATGCACGTCTCTTCATCTGAAACCGTTGCTCATCCTTGTCCGCCTTCCTTGTAGTAAGACGACGACTCGACATCGGTATTTTACTCGCTCAAACAAATCCAGGATCATGGCTGACTTCGAAGCTGAGAACGCCGCTTACAAGGAAACTCTGGCTCAATTCCAAGGTCAGATGGATAAACTCTAGACGAATATGGATGTCATGATGGAACTCCTTCGTGCTCAGAGGGACGCCGCTGCTGCTACCACTATTGTTGCAACTACTACTGATGAAACTGTTGTCACTCCTGTTGTGACTGTTCCTCCTGTTGTTACGGCTACTCCTGCTGTTGTTGTTCCTTCTCCTACTATTGTTAAAGTGCTAGTTGAGCCTGTGAATCAGCCTGTTGTTCATCCGACAAATTCTCAATCTGGTTTGAACCAGATGCCCACTGGTTTTCCTTGGGGCATGCCTCTGAATTACGCTCCTTAGATTTCAAATAATGGTAGCGCCTTCATACCATATCAACCTTTTGTTGCGCCCATGCCTAATAGGAATGTTGCTGCACATCCATGGGTCATGCCTACTCCAGTCCCACCTCCAGTGGTGAATGATGATCCTGAGAATCTTCAGGTTCAAACTCGTCAAACTGCCGGATTGGCTGACATTGAAACTCCTGATGAAGAAGATCATGTGTATCGGGGTCCTCCTTTCCAGGTTCCGGTCTCATCTCAAGCTGCTCAAACTGCTATTCGGAATGTTCATCCTGGGATGTTCTATCCTGGGGCACCTTCCTCAGCTGCTATGATACCTCCTCCAAATTATCTGTTTGGTGTTCATATGGGTCAGAATGCTGGTCAAATGGTTAATCCGGGTTTGATGTATCCTTCTCAGTTTGTTACTCCACAAGTGCACGCTCCCACTGCATCTCAGTTGCCAAATCCTCAGATTCTTGTCAGACCCACTAATCAGAATAGACCTGCTGACTACAAGTTGTTGGAAGATCGTATCAGAGCTATTGAAGGGTTTTCTGCTTTTGGCATGGAGGCCAAGGACTTGTGTTTGGTTCCAAATGTTGTGTTGCCGCAGAAATTCAAGATACCCGAGTTGCCAAAGTATAAAGGTTTGAGTTTCCCGCGTAGTCACATCACTATGTACTGCAGGAAGATGGCATCCTATATTGATAATGATTAATTGCTTGTTCATTGTTATCAAGATAGTTAGTCTGGTGCTTCATTGGATTGGTACATGGGCTTAGAACATAGCAAGATCCATACTTGGATGGATCTATCTGAAGCATTCGTGAAACAATACAAATACAATCTTGATCTGGCGCCAACTAGATTGCAGTTGCAGAATCAGTCCCAGCGCTCAGCTGAAACATTCAAGGAGTATGCACAAAGATGGCGTGAGATGACATCTCGTGTGCGACCTACTCTCTCTGACAACGAGTTGGTTGACATCTTTATGAGTACATTGCAAGGATCCTACTACGAGAAAATGGTGGGTAGTTCTTCATCGAACTTCGCTGATGTTGTAACCATTGGTGAACAGATTAAAAATGGTTTGAAGACTGGAAAGATTCCTGGAGCTGCTTCCCAGCAGCCGGCCACTAGAAAATCTCAGAACAATCTGTCTAAGAGAAAGGAAGGTGAAGCCAACGCTGTGACTTCTCAAGTTTCTCCTCAATATCAAGCTCCCGTGGCTCCCTTGCCATATTTTCCATATCCGTACATTGCTGCTGCACAATATCAACAACCTCCATATCAGTATTATCTGCAACAACCAATTCAGAATGCTCAAAATCAGTAACAGAATCAACAGAACAACAAAAGTCAACAGAATCAAAACCGTCAGAACAACAACAATCAAGGAAACCATAAGCGTCTGAATTTTGATAGAATTTCGGTGTCATACACTGAATTGTTTCCTCACTTGGTTCACCAAGGGGAAATTGTTCCCAAACAGATCGCTCCTGCAATTCCTCCATTTGGCCCGAAGCATAATCCAAATGCGTCATGTGCTTATCATGCTGGATACATAGGACATACAACAGAGGATTGCTTTGTTTTCAAAACCAAGGTTCAAGAACTTGTTGATAAAAAGATTTTGACTTTCGCGGAGAAAGGACCTAACATTCAGAATAATCCATTGCCAGATCATGGTGGGCCCGCGGTTAACATGATTGAGGATCGTTCAAGGGCTAAATTGATCAGGGATGTTGACGAGGTAAAGACCCCGATGACTGTGGTTTTCAAGGAGTTGAATGAACATGGGTTATTGAAAGAGTTGCATGGTAAGTGTCAAATTTGTGACGATAATCCTAACCAGTGTCGAAGGCTGAAGGGTTGTGTCCAGATTTTGATGAACCGAGGCGAAGTGCAATTTACCAAGTCTAAACCTGTCGAAGAAGTTGCTGCCATCGAGCCGCTCACCATCGTCTATAGGAAGGTTCCTGTTGAATCCCCTAAGCAGAAGAAGGTGCAACCCATTGTTGTTTTCCCGCCAAAGCCGTTTCCGTATCAGAATTCTAAGGAGATACCGTGGAAATATGGATCTATTGTGTTTTCCGGTAATCAAGAGGTAAGGTTTACTGAATCTGAGATCGTAAATGTTATAGCCATTGGAGGTATGACTCGTAGTGGACGGGTGTTTGCTCCAAAAGTCACTATAAAGCCTGGTCAAGTTCCAACTGTTGTTTCTCCCAAGGAGACACCTGCATCTGCAACCCCTATTGTTCAACAAGGGGCATCTACTACCATTCCAGTGCCGACTATTCTGTCTGAGGATGTTTCTAAGAACAAAGAGACACTTGATGATTAAGAGTTCCTTAAGTTGATCAAGAAGAGTGACTTTAAAATTGTGGATCAGCTGGGGCAGACTCCCTCAAGGATCTCAATTTTGTCCTTACTCATGAGCTCTCCTGCGCATAGATCAGCTTTGTTGAAGGTCTTGAACAGTGCCCATGTCATGCAAGATATATCCGTTGTCATTTTTGATGATGTAGTGGCCAACATAACTGCAAGTCGGTATTTGGGTTTTAATGAATCGTAATTGCCTCCTGAAGGAACTGCCCACAACAAAGTACTGCATATTTCCGTAACTTGCACTGACATCCTGTTATCTCGTGTTCTAGTGGATACCGATTCTTCCCTCAATGTGATGCCTAAGGGCACATTGAGCCAATTACTGGTGGAAGGAAACGAGATGAGACCAAGCGCCTTAGTTCTTAGAGCCTTTGATGGTTCTCGAAGGCAGTCATTGGAGAAGTGGACTTACCCATCAATATTGGGCCGCATTTGTTTACCATTACCTTCTAAGTGATGGATATCAATCTGGCGTACAGTTGCCTATTGGGTCGTCCGTGGATTCATGCCCAGGGGCAGTTATATCCACTTTGCATCAAAAGTTAAAGTTCATGTTCGAAGAGCAGCTAGTCATCGTCTGTGGTGAAGAGGATTTGATTGTGAGCGAGTTATTATCTTTCCGATATATCGAGATTGAGAAAGGCATAACTGAGGTGTCGTTGTAGTGTCTCAATTTCGAAGATGTCAGCTCTGCTTCCACTAGTCAAAGTAGATCACTGCGATTGACCTTAGCTTCTACTAAGAGTGCTAAAGAGACCATCGAGAGAGGTGCCTTGCCAGGCTGGGGGCATGTGATTGATGTGGTTGAGAAGCAT
Organism: Lathyrus tuberosus; assembly: GCA_022829125.1. NCBI lineage: Eukaryota > Viridiplantae > Streptophyta > Magnoliopsida > Fabales > Fabaceae > Lathyrus > Lathyrus tuberosus. The sequence goes on along the minus strand of JALAZF010000389.1, from coordinate 5,871,521 downwards.
AATCGTTTTGGATTGGGTTATCGTCCTGGTCGACAATCTAACTCACTTGGGTCGAAGCAGTGCAACTTGATCAAGTTCAATAGCGCGGGTTTCCAACAGGGTGACATCGTGGCAACTCTTGATGATGTTGGTCCTAGTAATCAGACTTCAAGCTTTGTGCGCAAATGTCCGTCGGGTTTCAAGCTCAACAATTGGACGTCTACCGTGATTCCTGTGGTTTTCCCATATAACATGTAATGCATTTTGCTTTCTCATTCCCTTGTCCTCGCCCGAGACGAGTAGATAGCTTGTAAAGGGCCTCACGCTTTTCCAATATTATGTGATCAATAAATAAAAGTTTTTGCATTCAGAATCATGCTCTAATTTATTTTTTTATTTTACTTTTTCACAAACAAATGGCAAACGTTTCTTTTATTTTCACTTTTTAAATAGCTCATTCTAAACATATTCATACACATGCAGAACTAATAAAAGCATTGATAACAACATAACAAACATCCATTGTAATTCTGAGATTCCAATTAACCAAGCCGAAGAAGAGGGTGAGGAAGATTGTGAATTACCGGCTGAACTAGCAAGGCTCCTTGAGCACGAGCATAGAGAGATTCAGCCACACAAAGAGCCAGTGGAAGTTGTCAATCTTGGTACTTATGAGGTCAGAAGAGAAGTCAAGGTTGGCGCGTCTCTAGCAGAGCATGTACACTCCGAGTTGGTCAAGTTATTGAAAGAGTATGTTGATATCTCCGCCTGGTCCTATCAAGATATGCCTGGGTTGGATACCAACATTGTTGAGCATCACTTTCCACTCAAGCCCAGATGTCCTCCTTTAAAGCAGAAGCTCAGAAGGACTAGACCCGACATGGCACTCAAAATCAGAGAAGAGGTAAATAAATAGCTTGATGCTGGGTTCCTAGCCACTTCAGAATATCCTGAATGGATTTCCAACATCGTCCCAGTTCCTAAGAAAGATGGGAAAGTTAGAATATGTGTGGATTATCGAGATCTCAACAAGGCAAGCCCGAAGAATGATTTTCATTTGCCTCATATTGATGTCTTGGTGGACAACACATCGCAGTTCTCTGTCTTTTCTTTCATGGACGGGTTTTTAGGATATAATCAGATCAAAATGTCCCCAGCTGATATGGAGAAGACCACTTTCATCACGCCGTGGGGTACATATTGTTACAAAGTCATGCCATTCGGTCTAAAGAATGCAGGGGCAACATACCAGCTGTAGCGAGCGATTTTGGACGCGGTTCTTAAGCTTGGTCGCTCTCTGCGGTTGGGCTTACTACAGGTCGATTCATTTTTTATCCTATTAAAGCTGATGAAGGAAGGGAAATAGATGTCTCCAATTAACCCTGCTTTTCATACTGAGTTTAAACAACGGTCTGTTAGGTTACGAATGCTATCAATGTGGGGGGCCTTTGTACTGGTTATTTGTATTTTCGCCAATACGGTTTTCTTTCTTTCTAGGACTTTATAGCGGGGAACAAGGATTAGGATGTTAGGACCGATGCTTTTGATAGATACATGAGAGTATGGGATTTTGGGTTTTTGTTTAGTGTGCTCGCTAAGATTTTTCTTTCAATCTTATGCCTACGTATTCCCGTTTACCGAAACAGGGAAATCAGAGCGTTCGTAGTTCCTCCTATTCTATGGGAGGAAATGGTGTTTTTGGTGTCTTGTTCAAAGCCCAAGATGTGAAGCGAAAGGTGATTTGTATCTTGTTCAAAGCCCAAGATATGAAGCTGAAGGGTGATTTGTATCTTGTTCAAAGCCCAAGATATGAAGCTAAAAGGCGTTTGTCTTTAGAGAGAATTTGTCATCTCTAAAGAGGGGTCTGTTTGTCACAACTGTTTATAAAGGGGAATTACTTTAACCTGGATTTGTGAATCCGGCAATGCCATAATTTCCTTTATAGGGGATTTTAACCTAAAGGAGAAGACTTTAACTCAGTGTAGAGTAATGCTATCTTTCCTTAGGAATTTCTCATGCTAAAAGAGGGACAGTGGCATGGATGTAGATGATCCAGAGGCTCGCCGCTTACAGCGATTAGATGAAGGGAGTCGTTTGATGTTTGTGTACTGTGAACGAGGCACAGCTTTGATGCTAAAAGGTTAATTGGATTAACCAGTGGTTTTCTTATACAAAGCCTAAGAGGAGGCTGATATGTGTCTCGTACAAAGCCCGAGAGAGAGGCTAAAAGGTTTTTGACTCAGCGAGGGAATCTTTTGGTACCTCGTATAAAGCCCGAGATGGAGGCTATTTGACTCAACAAGAGAGTTTTTTGTATCTCGTACGAAGCCCGAGATGGAGGCTAAAATTTTTTTGGCTTAATAAGAACCTTTTTGTATCTCGTATAAAGCCCGAGATGGAGGAGAAAGGGATGATGGACTCAACGAAGGAATCTCTTATGTGTCTCATACAAAGCCCGAGAGAGAGGCTAAACGTTGTTTGACTCTGCTGGGGAGAATCATTGTACAAAGCCCAAGAGGAGGCTGACTTCACTGAAGAAGGATCATTATACAAAGCCTAAGAGGAGGCTATGGTAACTGTTTCAGTTAAGTGACAGGTCCAGTATATTGATTTTGAAAGAGAAAATCAGTTCTTATATGAGCAACACTGTACTCAAGGATTTGATTCAAGGATCTGGGTTATTCCTGTTCTTTAAGGAAATGGAAAATCCGAAGGGTATTGAGACTGTCCGAGTCTACGGGTTTCCTTCCTATTTAACGAAGGGGTCACTTGAGAATGTCTTGGAGACTCAAGGATATTAGACTGTCCAAGTCTAGAGTTTCATCTTTTGTACTATGCTTTGAGAAACAGTAGTAGACTCTTGAAAGGACCGTTCTATTAAGATAACTAAGTTATGTTCCTATACCTCTAGGAGGTCGTCGAGACAATTTGTACGAAGCCCAAGAGAAGGCTGGAAACTTTTAAGAAGCCGATCGGTCCTTGTACGAAGCCCAAGAGAAGGCTATCATTCCCGGAGGAAGAGATCATTATACGAAGCCTAAGAGGAGGCTGTGAATACTTCTAAGAAGCCAACGGGTCCTTGTACTAAGCCCAAGAGGAGGCGGGGTTGCTTTTAGGAAGCATGTGGGTCCTTGTACGATGCCCAAGAGGAGGCCGATGCTTTTAAGAAGCCGATGGGTCCCTAAACCCCGAGAAATTCAAGGCAAGCTATTCACAAGGAATAGATCAAGTCAGGAAAGTTCGAGAATTTGGAAGAAACTCAAGAGATGCCATTCACGGAGAAAAGATCATCTCTGGGGAGTAGAGTTTCTTGACAAGTGTTTTTAAGAAGCCTGTGGGTCCCCAAACCCCGAGAAATTCAAGGCAATGCTATTCACCGAGAATAGATCAAAGTCGGGAAAGTCCGAGAATTTGGAAGAAACTCAAGAGATGCAATTCACGGAGAAGCGATCATCTTTGGGGAATAGAATTTCTCGACAAGTGCTTTTAAGAAGCCTGTGGGTCCCCAAACCCCGAGAAATTCAAGGCAAGCTATTCACAAGGAATAGATCAAGTCAGGAAAGTTCGAGAATTTGGAAGAAACTCAAGAGATGCCATTCACGGAGAAAAGATCATCTCTGGGGAGTAGAGTTTCTTGACAAGTGCTTTTAAGAAGCCTGTAGGTCCCCAAACCCCGAGAAATTCAAGGCAATGCTATTCACCGAGAATAGATCAAAGTTAGGAAAGTCCGAGAATTTGGAAGAAACTCAAGAGATGCCATTCACGGAGAAGAGATCATCTCTGGGGAATAGAGTTTCTTTGACAACTTCTACGAGTGACAGTCTATGAAAGGGTTCACAGAGAATGCTGCCTTTCATGTCTCCATATTGTTTAACCCCAAGAGGAGGGAAGACTGTGTCTGGTAATCCTTTGGGGGATCTAGTTTAGACTATTTCTAAAAGTGATCAACGGGCTAAATGCTAGACGTAGTTGCCGGGGAAACTCTAAATATCTATACTATTATTACACAGTTGATATGAGTTTATGAAAGAAGACTTACAGTGAAACAGGCCCACAATACAGTTATATGTATATGAAAGCGGTAAATGAAATCAATAACCACTTACTCGGTTGTAGAGCTTCCATGCTGTTTGGTTAGTTGTTCAACACAGAAAGATTGAAAACAACAGTATATTCAAAATCAAAGGAGAAAGTGCTTTGAAAAAGAAAGATTTGGGGCTTACAGCTCATGGAGAGGCCCAGGGTTTTATCAGTGAGCGCACTGTTGAATTTGTACAGAGGGACTTATACAAGTGACTGATGCCCAAAATGGGTTTTCTGTACAAAGGGATGGGTCTTACACTCTCTCAAGAGGCCCCAAAAAGTTTAAAGAAAAAGAGTGGGGCTTATAACACGAGGGTAGGCCCAATTGATTTTTCCGTTTAAAATGGCGGTCGCGCCGAGACTTCTTTTAACGCAGAGGGACTTATACAATAAGTGAGGCCCAATAGGTTATGGTTAAAAGTGGATTGGGTCTTACACTCTATTAGAGGCCCAAAAGTTTTGAATGGGTCTTATAGCTCAAGGAGAGGGCCATGGTTATTTTTTAAAAAGGCGACGATCGCGCCGTTTGTTTTTTACGGTATCGGGACTTATACAATACACTGAGGCCCAAAAATGATTTGGTCAAAAAAAGGATTGGTTCTTACACTCTATTAAAGGCCCAAAATGTTTTGAAAATGATTTATGAGGGTTGAATTAATCCAAAAACCCTAATTTGTTTTCAAAAAAATGTATTTAATTGAATAAAAATTCAATTAAAATGATCAAAATTGTTTAACATATGAAAAACAAATTGTGATCTTGGATTAATGCTTCAAAAATTAAGTATTGACCTACAAAATAATTAGAAGGCATTAAAAATTGTAAAATCAGTGTAGAAAAAAAATATTTAAAATGTCAAAAACAATTAAAATATTAATTCTTTGATAAAATATCAATTATATGAAATAAATAATATTTTTGGGATTTTTTTGGGAAAATAAAATATTTTATCATTTTTGTGAATTATTAAAAAAAGAATAAACTCAAAATCATTAAAACTCAGAGAGAAATTAATTTTTGATTCAATTAAATAAAATCACAAAATTCAAATATTCAAATTTTGGAAAAATGGCGCCAAGAACAAGATGAAGAACACGCGCGTGTTCTGAGATTCTCAGATTTGCATTTTCTCTCCAATCTCACTGAATACTTAATCATATCATGTAATCCACATATCATTATGCTCGTCTCAACCTCACGATCATGTCTATGTCCATTAATTTCATTTAAATTAAACATAAAACAAGAAATCAAAGAGAAACCTCAAGAACCCTAATTTTTGCATGAAGGCTCAGAAATTTCACACACGATTCAAACAATGTAATTTATTGAGGGGAAACATTCCATGCATGATTATGAACATATGGCCAAATTATTGTGCAGCAAAAAATGCATGGATCATAGAGTTAGAAGAGCTCATGCTTACCACTTGCAGCTGGTGATCGTGTTTGGTGTTGGAGGTGTTACAGCTTGGTTCCAATGATGTGGATAGCTTCCCTAGGTGCCAAGTGATGTGTCTGAGTGCTTGAAATGGTTTAGAATTGAGGATGGCACCTCAACTGCAAAACTGTCAAGAACTTGAGCAATTGGCTGGTGATTTTGTTAAATCAGTGTTCCAGATGTTATGTGAGTGCTTAGATCACTTCTATATGATGTATGTGAGGTGTGTGAGTGATTGGTTTGATTGGAAAAGCTCTCAAACTCAAAACCCGATAGTGACTTGCCTTAGAAGGCAAAATTGGAGTGAAAGAAGAGATTTTGAGGAAAGCATCTGTTTGATGGCTTTGGTGTACTCTAACTGATCACAATTGGGCTCTATTTATAGTAGAGCAAGTTTGTTTTGCAAGAAATAGTGAATGGCAACTGCTGAGTAGGTCTGTTCAATGTTGGCCAATGGAATTTCAAGTCTCCTCTAGCCATTGACTAGAGGTTAGGGCACAGGCTGCTGGTTCCCTTGGTCTTGGATAAGTATTGACTGAATTCAAATGAAAATGGCTCAGTCCATGCCACCTTGATGCTTCCATTGAATGCTCCAATCCAAATTTGGAGTCTTGTCCCTATTTTGGCAATTCTAGGTTCAACATGCTTTTTCTTGTTCCAAGGACTTTGAAGGCTTGGCTCAGTGATTGTCCCCTTGAGATTCAATCCTCAGATATGTCCAAGTGGATAGGAGCATTTGGATTTGGCCAATTTTGGCAAATCGAGCAAAATTGCAAATTCTGCCTTGCCTTGACAGATTTCAACAAGGCAACTTGACAATGTCATAACTCATAGCCCAAATGAAATTTGGCAATGTTCTTGGCCATTTTGGAAAGCCCTTACATGATACAAAAACTGTTTGAACATGTTTGGTTTTGATCTCTTTTGAATCCAAGTGAAAAATCCCCCTACATTTGTAAAAAAATGAAGACAGATTTGGACTTAGTGAAAATTTCACTAAGTGTTGGAAAAAGTGACATTTTCATTTTTCAGCCATTTTGATCACTCCATAACTCAAAATCCTTAATGAATTGGAATGACTTGTAGTTGAAGTTTTTGTAGAGGGTAATGAGGGCTACAAATCCATCTTTGGATGAGAAAAGATGGCTTTGTGGTTTAGGAGTTATGATCCTCCAAAGTTGGTACCCTTGTCACTTTATTTTTAACTTAGAAAAATTTCTAAGTTTTTATGGTTACCCCTTTTACAAGTCATCCAACTTTTCTTGATTTTTCTTGATGAATGATGATTCAAATCACACATTAACATCATTTTAGGGTTAAAAATCCATTTTGGTGAAAAATCTTAAAAAGTCAAAGTTGACTTTTGTGCACAGTTGACTTTTTATCAGATGAATTCCAAATTGTGCCATTCTTATGGAAATCATGTCCTTGACCTAAATAAAACTTGACGGACATGTTCCATGGGTGTCATAGGGTACATTGAGGTATGTCCTAGGGTTTGGGAGCATGTCCTGATCAAAAGTCAAAGTTACAGTTGACTTTTTCCTTAAAACCCTAATTGTGGTGCAGATGAAATTGAGACTTGTTGCTCAAGCTTCTTGGATTAATCCATTGTTCCAAATGGATCAATATAGTTCATTAAAGACCCTCAAACCCTCTCTTGAGGTCTTGGCTCATGATTTGCCCTAAAAGTCAACTTAGGGGTGAATTAGGTCAAGAAACCCTAATTCCTGATTTTTGATGTATGCATCCCTTGAGGCAAAACTGACTTGATGATTGGGTCCATGAGGTTCCATGGAGTATATTAGGTTGTGTTTTGGATCATTGGCTTGTGCCCAGATGAAAAATTTCCATTTCGAGGCCCTGGTCGACCAAAACCCTAATTTGGTGACACTGTCGATCTTGAGACTTGATCCACCTAGAAGGGAGCATCCTTGTGCTTGATCCTTGAAGTGGGAGTCCTTTTGGTCCATTGTGGATGTTTGAGAGGTTAGACAAGTTGAAGATTATGTTGTTTCTTGATTGATCCTTTGTCTAAGCACTCAGAGAGGGCTTGAAACCCTAATTTTGATTGTAGTGAATGCTCAACAACCCTTGAGGCATTTGATGAGGCATGATGGTTCATCCATATTGTGATGATGATTTGCACAATGATGGGAAATCTTAGTGGTCAAATTTTGGGGTATGACAGATGCCCCTATTTAATCTTCTTGAACCCGAAGGTGTTAATGACAAAGGTATTCGGGCATTCGGGGTGCAAGAGGATTAAATATCGGAATACCCAAAATTTTGATGGTGGTTATGAATGGTAGCTTACGCATTCATCTTCTTTAGCTAAGCAATGATGCTTAGAAAAGGTAAACTTCCCCTCGATCCTGGTCTTTAGCCAAGGAACTGGTCTCAGTTTTCTTTTGTCAACTTCCCCTCGTTCTTGGTTTCCTTCCAAGGAACTGGTCTCAGTTGTTGAAACAAACTTCCCCTCGATCCTGGTTACCTACCAAGGAACTGGTCTCAGTTTCTTTTGTCAATAAACTTAATTGACAAGGGACGCTATTCGTAGCGGTTTTCCTCAAACTTCTCGCCGAATTTTCCTAGGGAGTTGCCATTTGACGGAAAAAATTTGATGTCAGAGTTGCTGGGGAACCCAGTCGTCTGAGTTGTAGAGTTGCACAAACTTCTCTGTTGGAGACGCCATTTGTTTCTACTGGGGGAAAGCAGGTCTCTTGGGAGACTGCTGTCGCTTGGGATCTTACATCATACTTTTCTCGGGATCTTCCCGGAGAAATGCCATGTGATGGGGTCCAATTTTGAGGTGTCGATGACCATTTCATCAGCGGTCTTTCGGAGAAAGGCAGCTTAGGAGGCTTTCTCTGGGGATTTTCCATAATCCGGGAAAGCAAGGATATCATCTTCAATGGCAAAGAGTGACATTTATAGAAAGCTTCTCTGGCTTTTCAGAGGTTCAAGTTATCAAAGTGGTCGAGGACCGACCCTAATCCAGAGATACACCGGAGGCGAGATTGTTCAAACGCAGCGTTTCCTGATGAGGCAAGAACTGACAACTCGATTGAGAGGACTGTTATCACTAGGGGACTAGACCGACTAGAGTAATAGTGATGCAATATGAAATGTGAATGCAAATCGATAATGCATGATGTATGTATGTATATGCTGACAAAGACTTGACACAACACACAGGCTGGCGGATGAACACGACTGGATACTCGGCCATCGCGGGGCGAAGAAGTACCGTTGGTTCAGAATAGCAATCCCACCTTGCTTAGGAGAGATAGTCCCTGTTGGGTGCTATGTTGGTTGGGCTTAGGAGATGAGAACTCTTCCGTAGATGTCAGATGGATTAGTCGCATCTGAGACTATTGATCCTTCATTCAGGTGCACTGGCGTAGAAGGAGTACTTTGATTCTGCACTTTGAAGTTCGCTTACTTCTGAAGAAGTGGTTGATGTTCCTTTGATGTTCAACGGTCAAAAGAAATTACCGACTTGATCTTAAAAGCAGAAAAAGTTTTAACAAGTAAATTCATTTTTGTTTTATTTCAAGAATCGTTAATCATGTTAACAACGTCGTTCTGTAAAGCTAAAACAAATAAGAATTACAACAAAAGCACAAGGGCTCAAATTTTATTGATAGGATGGAAATCAGCCAAACGCTGATTCCAAAGAGTATCTACAAAGCTTGAAAATGGTAATTTACAGGGAAAAGGGCTACGTTGAAACATAACGACCACTATCCTTCTACCAACTTTGAATTCGGGGCATCCTGAGCTTCTGTAGAGGATGACCTTGACTGGAGTTTTCTGACGGCTGATGTAACTGCTGCTGAGGGATTCGCCTCTGTTGAACATAGTTACTTGCCATTATCCCTAATTTTTGCCTGGATTGTACTATGATGTTTCCAATCCTCCGGGATGATTTTTTCCATGTCTCTAACTTTTGCCTGGACTGCCCTTTCGGGTTTTCAATCCACCGAGACATTTTTTTTTTTTTAGTTTAGGCGAAGTATTTCTTGACTACATCAACATTCGTGGGGTAGGCAAATTCCTCTCCGTCCATGGTTGCAAGTCTCAAGGCGCTGCCTGAGAAAGCTTTCGTGACCACATAGGGGCCGTCATAATTCGGAGTCCACTTACCCCGAGAATTAGTGAGAAATGATTGTATCTTTTTTAGCACAAGGTCTCCTTTCCTGAAGATTCGGGGTCGGACCTTTTTGTCAAATGCCTTCTTCATTCTTTGTTGATACAACTGACTGTGGCATAGTGCCGTGATTCGTTTCTCTTCAATCAGATTCAGTTCTTCGTGTCGACTTTGACACCATTCAGCTTCTGTAAGCTTAGCTTCCATCAATACTCGGATTGATGGGATCTCTATTTCGATGGGGAGCACTGCTTCCATGCCATACACTAGAGAGAAAGGGGTTGTCCCTGTTGAAGTGCGAACAGATGTGCGATAACCGTGAAGAGCAAAGGGTAGCATGTCGTGCCAGTCTTTGTAGGTTACAACCATCTTTTGAATGATCTTCTTGATGTTCTTATTGGCCGCTTCTACCGCTCCATTCATCTTGGGTCGGTAGGGAGATGAGTTATGATGTCCGATCTTGAACTCAGCACACAACTCTTTCATTATTTTGTTGTTCAAGTTAGATCCATTATCTGTAATGATCTGGCTTGGAACACCATAACGGAAGATGATATTGTTTTTGATAAATTGGACCACCACTTGTTGGGTTACATTAGCGTATGACGCTGCTTCGACCCATTTGGTGAAATAGTCAATGGCTACCAGGATGAACCGATGTCCGTTTGAAGCCTTGGGCTCAATCATGCCAATTATGTCGATTCCCCATATTGAGAATGGCCACGGGGAAGAGAGAACTTTGAGATGTGATGGCGGTACATGAATTTTGTCGGAGTATATCTGACACTTGTTACACCTCCTCATGTACTTATAGCAGTCGGATTCCATGGTCAACCAGTAGTACCGTGCTCTTAAAATTTTTCTCGCCATTGCGTGTCCATTGGCATGAGTGCCAAAGGATCCTTCATGAATTTCTTTCATAAGCATGTCTGCTTCTGTTCTGTTGACGCATCGGAGCAAGACCATGTCAAAATTCCTCTTATAAAGAGTGTCACCGCTCAGGAAGAAGTTTCCAACCAATCTTCTGAGGGTTTTCCTGTCTTTTCTGAGTGCCCCAGGTGGGTGCTCTTGTTTCTGAAGGAAGCATTTGATATCGTAATACCAAGGTTTATCGTCTAGGACTGCTTCAATCATGAAGATGTAAACGGGCCGTTCAAGGCGCATGATGTCGATCTTAGGTATGTCATTCCATTGACATACACTAATCATGGAAGAGATTGTGGCTAATGCATCAGCCATGTGATTTTCCTCACGAGGGATGTGATGAAACTAAACTCTATTGAAGAAAGGTAGCAACCTTCTTGCGTAGTCCTTGTAATGAATCAGTCCTGATTGGTGCGTGTTCCAATCTCCTTTTATCTGATTGATAACCAAGGCTGAGTCGCCGTATACGTCCAAGTCTTTGATCCTTAAATTAATCGCTTCTTCGAGACCCATAATACAAGCTTCGTATTCGGCCTCGTTGTTCGTACATTTGAACATAAGTCTGGCGGTGAAAGGAATGTGGGTACCCTGAGGGGTAACAATGATTGCCCCAATTCCGTTTCCGTAATGATTGACAGCTCCGTCAAAAATAAGTCCCCATTGGGAACCTGTTTCTGGCCCTTCACTGGTAGCGGTTCATCGCAATCTTTTATCTTTAGATACATGACATCTTCGTCTGGGAAGTCAAACCCGATTGATTCTTGATCGTCAATCTGTTGATGAGCCAAATGATCGGCTAAAATACTTCCTTTAATGACTTTTTGAGCGTGATACTCTATGTCATATTCGGATAACAGCATCTGCCAACAGGCAATCCTCCCCGTAAGAGCAGGTTTTTCGAAAACGTATTTGATTGGATCCATTTCGGAGACCAACCAAGTAGTATGACGAATCATATATTGGCGAAGACGTTTGGCTGCCCAAGCCAAAGCACAGCAAGTTTTCTCGAGCATCGTGTACTGAGTTTCGCAGTCGGTGAATTTCTTGCTTAGATAGTAAATGGCAGACTTTTTCCGTTTAGTTTCGTCTTGTTGGCCAAGTACACATCCCATTGAGTCCTCTAGAACTGTGAGGTAAATGATCAGTGGTCTTCCTTCCACTGGGGGTGATAGAATCGGAGGATTCAACAGATATTCCTTAATACTATCGAAGGCGATTTGGCAGTCCTCTGACCAAACGCAATCCTGGTTCTTTTTGAGTAATTTGAAAATCGGCGCACATGTGGCGGTCATAAGGAATATGAATCTGGAGATGTAGTTCAAATGTCCCAGGAATCCTCTTACTTGTTTTTTAGTTTTCGGAGAAGGAATTTCTTGAATGGCCTTGACCTTGTCAGGATCAACCTCAATCCCTTTCTGGCTGACGATGAACCCTACTAGTTTCCCTGAACAGACACCAAAGGTGCACTTGTTGGGATTCAAGCGGAGCTTGAATTTTCTTAAACGTTCGAACAATTTTGACAAATGTTCAACGTGCTCACTCTCTGTTTTTGATTTCGCAATCATATCATCGACATATACCTCGATTTCCTTGTGTATCATGTCATGAAAGAGAGTAGTCATGGCCCTTTGATAGGTTACCCCGACATTCTTCAAACTGAACGGCATTACCTTGTAACAAAAGGTACCCCATGGGGTAATGAACGAAGTTTTCTCCATGTCTTTCGGCGCCATTTTGATCTGGTTATAGCCCGAGAATCCATCCATGAAGGAGAATACTTTGAATTTTGATGTACTATCAACCAGCATGTCAATGTGTGGTAAAGGAAAGTCGTCCTTTGGACTTGCCTTGTTCAGATCTCTGTAATCAACACACATTCTGACCTTTCCGTCCTTTTTGGGAACGGGTACAATGTTGGCTAACCATTGAGGATATTCTGATGTGGCGAGGAAACCCGTGTCAATCTATTTCCGTACCTCCTCTTTGATTTTGATGGCCATGTCCGGGTGAGTGCGTCTCAACCTTTGCTTTACTGGCAGACATTCCAACCTCAACGGTAAGTGATGTTCCACGATGCTGGTATCCAACCCTGGCATATCCTGATAGGACCAAGCAAATACATCGGGGAATTTTTTGAGAAGCTTTATCAAACCCTCTCTGGCAGTTTGACTGAGCAGTGCCCCAATCTTGATTTCTTTTCTCTCTTGTTTTGAACCCAAGTTTACCGTTTCCAACGGTTCTTTGTGAGGTTCAATGGACCTTTCCTCTTGTCTGAGTAGTCGGGAGATCTCTTCTGGAATTTTGTCATCATTTTCTTCTTCAGCCTCGAATACCGGGAACTCAAAGTTGGGAGAAGGCATCGGATCGTATGTTTCAACGGGGTTAAAAACAAGCAATCTGCATGACGCGATGATTCGTGTTTAGAAGAGATAGAGAAAATGCAAGTGTGTGCAGTGTTTTATTTTTATTACTACTTGTTTTTATTATTGAATTGTTTTTTAGGATTACCATTTTCTGAAAAAGCAAAAAGAGAAAACAGCAATAAATGCGGAAATTACAGAACGACGTTATTTTATTAATGAACAAGTCGATTCTTGAAACTACAGCCCTATAAAACAAAACTCTGTCGCTTTGGGCAAAGCGAAGAGGGAAATTTACAAAAAGCGAGCCCTATCAAAATATCCGTTTCACCTGGGCAGGGTGAAAGGTTAAAAGACGACAATTACTTTGACTGGTGAATGGCCTTCGGAACATCGACAGCAACCCATTGGCGGCGAACTCCTCGGTGAATCACAAAGTCTGGCACCTTCCTTGATTTGTCTTCAGAAATGATGCTGATTTCTGGTGGAACAGGATCGTTGGAATCTGTCTCCCAGGCAGAATTGTCGTAGGAGGATTCCTCTGTTGTATTATGCAGAGTATTTGTGCTCTCAGGTACATCTCCCCATCCAGTTGGCTGGATATCTTCGAACCTGATACGAGAGCTTTCGGGAGCAGTGTACTTGACCATATAGTTGTACTTTCCACTTGGTTGTCCCAAAGTGTCCCAAACTTCTTTGGAACTGGAGGAGTCATCCCTCTCGATGACGTTGACCTCGGGAAAAGCATAGTTGATGAATTCAAGTCCTGCAAACGTTGCGAATTCATCTTCATGTTGAGTAGTTTCTGAATGACCTGAGTGTTGATCCCATGACATGGTGGGGACACAGGTATTTTGTTCAATGACGGTCAGCTGATTTTCATTGTTCGGCTGACTCTCTTGCCCCAAGTTTCCTGGAAAAGGTTGCCACATTGGCAGACCATCCATTGGGCCATAATAGTTGTGGTCAAAGTTGTCTTTCATCAGAGTGTCTTCCTCTAATAAATTTGGCGGAGCACGACATCCTTCCGGATCACAATCTCCATATATCATTTCGACGTCTGACCTTGGTATAAATCTCGGACTCTGTGCGGGATAGCAAAATGGCGTAGGCACCTCTTCCTGAGACATATAACAGTCCTCGTTAAGGTAGGACTTCCATTCTTCATCTGTGTCAGAGGGATCTTCCTCATTGATAGCATGTACTGCTTGAGACACTGGGTGGAGGAAACCTCCACTGTGGAAGAAGTTTTGAAGGGAATGAAGACCTTCATTGTTAGCAGCTGTCTGGGTACAGGTTGCAGAAAAACCAAGACCCTTCTTTGTTTTATTGTCAATAGGAATGACAAGTTGTCCCCATCCGGTTGTATCGGTACTCTCGACCGCTTTGATAGCATCATTGTATGAAGAAATGGAAGTTCATTCTTTGAACTGATTGTTCTTGCTCACCGAAAGTGCTTGGAACTGAGTTCCAATAACCTCCCCGGGTTCTACACAAGTAGATGATGACAAGTTACTCACAAGCAAGGCTTGTTCCCCACAAACTGTGACAAGTTGATCGTTCTTGATGAACTTTAGCTTTTGGTGGAGGGTTGAAGTGACCTCTCCAGCCTGATGTATCCAAGGTCTTCCTAATAAACAACTGTATGTTGCCCGGATGTCCATGACCTGGAAAATGACTTGGAAAGTATGAGGACCGATAGTTATGGGAAGATCAACTTCGCCGATAACCGTTTTTCGGGATCCGTCGAATGCTTTGACGACGACCTCGCTGATTCTCATCGGAGGGCCTTTGAATGATAATTGCATCAAAGTGGACTTCGGCATAACATTTAGGGTTGACCCTGTGTCTACCAGTACGCTGACTAAAGCATCGTCCTGGCAGTAAACTGTAATGTTGAGCGCCATGTTATGACGGCGACCCTCTTCAGGTAATTCCTCATCACTAAATCCCAAATTGTTACAGGAAGTGATGTTAGAGACAATGCTATCGAACTGTCTAATTATTACATCCTGTTCCACAAAGGCTTGCTCCAAAACTTTCCGTAGAGCCTCCCTATGCGCTTCTGAACTGAGTAACAGTGATAATACTGAGATCTTTGAAGGAGTTTGTAACAGTTGATCAACAATGTTGTATTCACTCCTTTGGATGTGCTTCAGCATCTCATCGTTGTTTTTTGAAAGGTCGGGATTACTGGATTGACCGAATGATGGATCAGGAACTTCTGCTTGAGGTTCCTTTTCTTTGTTAGGTCCCCAACTCCTCGGTTGAAGATTCGACTGCTCCGTGTTACACGACTGATGTCTGCAATATTCACGACGGAGGGTAATGGAATTTCCTTTCCATTTTCAATTGTTGTTACACCATATTTGTAAGGGATAGCCTTAGTTGATTCATACGGTAATCGTCCTGGTAGATAAATGACTATGGGAACTTTCTGATTTTTTTGACCATCATAAGTAATCTCGATCCGTTCCCGGTTGGGAACTTTAGATTCGTCAAGTAGAGGGATAATGGCAAAAACATCCCTGGTCCTGTGATGACCAGAGATGGTGACAACATCCTCAACTTGATCGGCAAGGTAATTCGGTGTCCAGTTGATGGGTCCAGAACCCGGATATGGACGAATTTCTCCACGATCCACCTGACCCTGAAGGGCTGCTCGCACAAGGTAACACCCTTGGTTACTTTCCGAACAGACGCTGCAACGGTCATAATTGTGTAGTGGCACCTGGCCACGCCCACTTTGAATACAATGTAACCTCACTAGGTTAGCTTCCACTGATCGGACATCCTGACTTTGACGTCGAGTGGGATTCCTGTTACTAATACTAATTTGCTGAGTATCTTCATCCATATAGATTGGCATCCACCAGTGATTTAACAAGTGCTGAAGTGCCTCCTGGACAAGGGTACAACCTCGATCGTTTTCGCAACCCGCTTTACAGCTTTGATAGTCGTGTGATATCAGGAATCCAAGTCGGACCTGCTCAGCATGTAACTCTACTAAGTTGGTATTCATCACGCGAATATCAAAGATTTGAACCATGTTGATCTGATAGGGATTCCTATCATGGTAGTCCTGGATCCATCCAAGATTCATCTGACGCTGGAGGGCCTCTTGTATGAAAGAGCATCCCTGTTTGTTTATCGAGCAAGTCAGACAGGAACTGTAATCGTGTCGCGGTAGCTTATGATACTGGCTTTGTCTTGAGTGCATCGCCACCAAGTTGACATTCATCGCACGGATGTCGTAATTTTGAATGACGTTAGAATTCGTGTAAACCATGTTAACTCCACGAACTCGGTGCTCTTGGATCCATCCGAGATCCATCTGTTCCTATAGAGCTGCTTGCACTACAGAACATCCTTGGTTACTCTTAGAGCAGATATCACACTGGTGATAATTATGAGGTGGCACATGGCCATATCCACTCTGTCTACAATGCATCTTGACCAGATTGGTTTTCAACAAGAGTACATCATGAATTTGATAGACGTCATTAGTCTCTTTCTAAATCAGATTGACTGCAGCTTTCTCGTGTTGAGGCAGCGGGTTTGTGAGAACATTAGGATTTGTATCTTTGAAAGATAAGACCCCACTCCTAACAGGTTTTTGCACATCGGACTTGAAATTGAGACAATTATCAATGTTATGCCCCGAACCTCCTTGATGATAAGGGCAAGTTTGATCCACCTTAAACCAAAAAGGCGGATTTTCCGGTACTGTAAGAGGGGGCTTAGTTTGAATGTGCCCCTTGGCTAGCAGTAATGGAAACAGCTATGCGTACGTCACGGGTATAGGATCAAATCCTGGTGGCCGTGTTGTACGGTTGTTATTATATTGGGGACAAGCCTGCTGAAGAGGTTGTTGTGTCCTTTGCTGATCAGGTTGGCTCTGCGCAACCTGAGGTTGATACGTAGGAATAGGCTCAGGGCTGATAGCAGGAGTCACAGCTGCTACCGGTTGATAACGTCGCCTTTGCTTTCCGAGAGAGATATTCCCAATATCTTGCTCTTTTTTCTTAGGGAGAGCACTACCGTATTTTTTAGTACCGCTCGTCGATCCAGTGTCTTTTACCAAACGTCTTTCTCGGACGGCTTCCTCAAGACATACACCCATGCCGACCATCTCGGTGAAATCACTGGGTGCACTAGCAACCATTCGGTCATAGTAAAATGAGCTTAAGGTTTTTAAGAAGATCTTTGTCATCTCTTTTTCTTCAAGAGGTGGACAAATTTGAGCGGCAATTTCATGCCACCTTTGAGCATACTCCTTAAAGGTTTCCTTGTCCTTTTGCGACATTGATCTGAGTTGATCTCTGTCGGGTGCCATGTCCAAATTGTATTTGTATTGTTGGACGAAGGCAGTACCAAGATCTATGAATGTACTGATCGTAGTACGGTTTAAACCCATGTACCATTTGAGTGCGGCACCGGTTAAACTATCCTGAAAGTAGTGAATCAGTAAGTCCTGATTCTCCGTCTGAGTCGACATCCGCCGAGCGTACATCACCAGATGGCTTTGAGGGCAAGAGTTACCCTTGTATTTTTCAAAGTCGGGCACTTGGAATTTGTGCGGAACTTTCACATTGGGGACCAAGCAGAGGTCTGCGGCGTCCTTTCCAAATAAATCCTGACCGTGAATGGCTTGCAGCTCCTTCTGCATTTCCAGGAACTGCTCCTGGAATTCATCCATTCTTCAAACATAGTTTCCTTTTTACCAGAAGGTATTGGTGGAATTTTTCCTTCCGGGACAGTTTGCACCACAGGGGGTGGTACCGTGACTACGACAGTAAATCTTGGCATCTTCCGAAGTTTGTAACCTTCAGGAGTCTTCAGTATGCCCCTGGCATCTTCGATTTCCCGAAGTTTGTAACCTTCAGGTCCAGCGGCTTCTGTTGAGATTCCCTGATCTTCAGTGATCGGAGAAACATATCCTTTCGGGATATAATTAACAGGTATGCCCCAAGGACGATCTTTCGGTATTTGATACCTAGGATCATACTTCTCCACTATGGGCGTTGAGGTGATCTCTGAGATCACAGTTCTTTGTAGCTGAGCTTCTGCCATGGCTTGCATGTCGTTACGAAGCTTTCTCATATCCTCTCTTAGAGCGTCGATCTCTTCTTTCAACTCTCTGTTCTCTTCCTAGAGATCATCCATCCGTTTCTGACGATTGGCCCGAGTATTGTATGAATGAGACAGTTTGACTCTAGAATCGAGACACAAACGTGAGATTCGTAGGGAAGAAGAATACGTTACGTGAGAATGATGAATGCAATGATTATATTAATTGTTTTTTGTTTAATCAAAATAAACTTCGACAATTAGATTGCAAATATCAAACGGTGGGGAAACCTCTTTTTATTGAAATTCAAAGGATTACAGAAATGGAAATACAGTAGATTACAAAGTGCAGAAATAGAAACCTAAGCTAATGGGTCCCGAGTCCTCTCTGAAGAGAAATCGGGTGCTGATTCTGGGACTTTCCTTTTCTTTGACCGGGGCTTTTGGGCCGTTGTCGGGTTTTCATTCCTTTGCCAGGTGAAAGGAGTGAGCAAATTCCTTTAGTCATCTTGATTCTCTACAGCATGTTGCTCTAAAATCTCAATCAGAGCATCTTTTTCTTTCAGTAATTGCTGTATTTTGATGCACTCTATGTCGAGGGTGCGGTACTTGTTCTTCCAAGACCTTCTCTCCCGTTGAACTTTGTTGAGAGTAACCTAAAGCTTTTCAGTTTCAGTCATGAAGTACATGATAGATTCCTTTGGTGGAAGAATTCTGTAACGAGGATAAGGCATTTTTAGCTTGAGAGGTCTAGTTTGTACCCAATGGAGATAAGGCTCCACCGAGACACAGTCCAGTTTTCCCAGAGACTCCCGTCCTTTCTTATGAACCTGTTTCCAAGCATGCACTATTTCCATCTTTAGTGCTCTATCATTTTCTCCTTCCTTGAAGAAAAGACCTTCCAGATGAACACCCCATGGGACGTGTCTCATCGGGTATCCAAATTAACGGCGAACCAATACCGGATGGTAGTTGATTCCTCCTTTAGTTCCTATGAGGGGTACGTTGGGGAAGTTTCCACAATGATCAATGATTCTGATTCCATCATAGATCCTATTACACCAATCTATATCAGAGTTGGTAAGAGACATGATCTTCTGCGACCAACATAAGGCACTCTTGCAATCCCAAAAAGCAACAGACTTGGGCAAGTGAGAGATAAACCATTTATAAAGTAGAGGTACACAACATGTGATCTCCCCTTCAATGTACAAATTTCCTAAGTGTACAGAATGATACGCATCTGCGAGCAAAGTCGACACAGGGTTTCCAATGAGAAAAACCTTAATGGAGTTAATATCGACGAAGTTATTGATGTTGGGAAACAAAAATAACCCGTAGGTGAGCAAGACAAAGATGCTTTCAAAAGCAGTCACGTTTCCTATACTGGGAAAATACAGGGCCTTCTTTGTCAAGAACTGGGCTGGAAAACCTTGGATGCCACCCTTAGCGGTCATGTGAGTCCTGACCTCAAACTCGTCCAAATGAATTGCTTTTGCAATGATCTGATTCTTTGGAATTTCTTCTAGTCCAGAAAATGGAGCTCGATCAATGGCATGTAGATCAATCAGATGAGAATACTCCTCTAGCGTTGGTGCGAGCTGGTAATCCGGGAATGTGAAACAGTGATAAACCGGATCGTAAAACTGAATGAGTGCATCCATGATTCCTTCAATCACATGGACTCTTAATAGTGGTAGCAGACCTCCATGCTTGGCTCTGAAAGCCTCAGGCTTAGTGATCATCCTCGCCAACCTTCTCAAATCCTCTAGTTTTGGAACCTTGAAGGTGTACGTATGAGTTCTCCTTCTACCGAAATCCATTAGCGCAATCCTTTACTCTGATATTTGCAATCACAGTCTTAGTTTAATCGAAAAAAAGAGAGACTAGAAGAGAAGTTTTTTTTGAATGTTTTAATGTTTTTTAAATGAATGCATGAATGCAGCACACAAAAACATAGAAAAAACATGGGGTCAAAGGGTCGTTGTCATGAAGTCAAGGCTCTACCCATCCCCAAAGTTTTATACTAGGGTGATTTTTGTACCTGTACTCATTATCATCAGCTCCTCCCAGGAAAGCAAAACAACAAGCGGATCGCCAGCGAGTTGTAGAGCAATCTTAGAGTAAGTGCCATTCACCGAGAATAGATCACCAGCCTCAAATGAGGGTAGTATCGCGTAACAACTATTTCCGATAGCTTCCGCACTACGAAAGGGTTTAGCTCCTCAGCTTCTCAGGCATCACAACCGACCCATTGTCTAGGTGAGAGAATGGTTACATTAGTCAGCCTCCACTGAGGTTGATGGTCGACCTCGTCGCCATCACTTATCTTAAGTGTACACTCAATCTTTCCACATGCGGCATCACACGCATTCCCATTAGCAGAAAAATAAACATGTATAGCAATTAGGAAAATCGGTATATATATTTGTCCTAAACATCCTAGACCTTTAAAGCTATGAATCCTAAGTTCCTAACAGAAAAGGGTTCCCCGGCGGAAGCCCCAATCTGTGGTATTCAAAGGGAGACCGTGCCTAGATCTAACCTGGAACGGCCCCACGGTGGGCGCCATTTTTCTGTAGCGAGCGATTTTTGACGCGGTTCTTAAGTGTGGTCGCTCTCTGCGGTTGGGCTTACTACAGGTCGATTCATCTTTTATCCTATTAAAGCTGATAAAGGAAGGGAAATAGATGTCTCCAATTAACCCTGCTTTGTATACTGAGTTTAAACAGCGGTCTGTTAGGTTACGAACGCTATCAATGTGGGGGGCCTTTGTACTGGTTAGTTGTATTTTCGCCAATACGGTTTTCTTTCTTTCTAGGACTTTATAGCGGGGAACAAGGCTTAGGATGTTAGAACTGATACTTTTGATAGATACATGAGAGTATGGGATTTTGGGTTTTTGTTTAGTGTGCTCGCTAAGATTTTTCTTTCAATCTTATGCCTACGTATTCCCGTTTACCGAAACAGGGAAATCAGAGCGTTCGTAGTTCCTCCTATTCTATGGGAGGAAATGGTGTTTTTGGTGTCTTGTTCAAAGCCCAAGACGTGAAGCAAAAGGTGATTTGTATCTTGTTTAAAGCCCAAGATATGAAGCTGAAGGGTGATTTATATCTTGTTCAAAGCCCAAGATATGAAGCTAAAAGGTGTTTGTCTTTAGAGAGAATTTGTCATCTCTAAAGAGGGATCTGTTTGTCACAACTGTTTATAAAGGGGAATTACTTTAACCGGGATTTGTGAATCCGGCAATGCCATAATTTCCTTTATAGGGGATGTTAACCTGAAGGAGAAGACTTTAACTCAGTATAGAGCAATGCTATCTTTCCTTAGGAATTTCTCATGCTAAAAGAGGGACAGTGGCATGGATGTAGATGATCTAGAGGCTTGCCGCTTACAGCGATTAGATGAAGGGAGTCATTTGATGTTTGTGTACTGTGAACGAGGCACAGCTTTGATGCTAAAAGGTTAATTGGATTAACCAGTGGTTTTCTTATACAAACCCTAAGAGGAGGCTGATATGTGTCTCGTACAAAGCCCGAGAGAGAGGCTAAAAGGTTTTTGACTCAGCGAGGGAATCTTTTGGTACCTCGTATAAAGCCCGAGATGGAGGCTATTTGACTCAACAAGAGAGCTTTTTGTATCTCGTACGAAGCCCGAGATAGAGGCTAAAATTTGTTTTGCTTAATAAGAACCTTTTTGTATCTCGTATAAAGCCCGAGATGGAGACGAAAGGGATGATGGACTCAACGAGGGAGTCTCTTATGTGTCTCATACAAAGCCCGAGAGAGAGGCTAAACGTTGTTTGACTCCGCTGGGGAGAATCATTGTACAAAGCCCAAGAGGAGGCTGACTTCACTGAAGAAGGATCATTATACAAAGCCTAAGAGGAGGCTATGGTAACTGTTTCAGTTAAGTGACAGGTCCAGTATATTGATTTTGAAAGAGAAAATCAGTTCTTATATGAGCAACATTGTACTCAAGGATTTGATTCAAGGATCCGGGTTATTCCTGTTCTTTAAGGAAATGGGAAATCCGAAGGGTATTGAGACTGTCCGAGTCTACAGGTTTCCTTCCTATTTAACGAAGGGGTCACTTGAGAATGTCTTGGAGACTCAAGGATATTAGACTGTCCAAGTCTAGAATTTCATCTTTCGTACTATGCTTTGAGAAACAGTAGTAGACTCTTGAAAGGACCGTTCTAAGTTCTGTTCCTATACCTCTAGGAGGTCGCCAGGACAATTTGTACGAAGCCCAAGAGAAGGCTGGAAACTTTTAAGAAGTCGATCGGTCCTTGTACGAAGCCCAAGAGAAGGCTATCATTCCCGGAGGAAGAGATCATTATACGAAGCCTAAGAGGAGGCTTTGAATACTTCTAAGAAGCCGACGGGTCCCTGTACTAAGCCCAAGAGGAGGCGGGGTTGCTTTTAGGAAGCCTTTGGGTCCTTGTACGATGCCCAAGAGGAGGCCGATGCTTTTAAGAAGCCGATGGGTCCCCAAACCCCGAGAAATTCAAGGCAAGCTATTCACAAGGAATAGATCAAGTCAGGAAAGTTTGAGAATTTAGAAGAAACTCAAGAGATGCCATTCGCGGAGAAAAGATCATCTCTGGGGAGTAGAGTTTCTTGACAAGTGCTTTTAAGAAGTCTGTGGGTCCCCAAACCCCGAGAAATTCAAGGCAATGCTATTCACCGAGAATAGATCAAAGTCAGGAAAGTCCGAGAATTTGGAAGAAACTCAAGAGATGCAATTCACGGAGAAGAGATCATCTCTGGGGAATAGAATTTCTTGACAAGTGCTTTTAAGAAGCCTGTGGGTCCCCAAACCCCGAGAAATTCAAGGCAAGCTATTCACAAGGAATAGATCAAGTCAGGAAAGTTTGAGAATTTGGAAGAAACTCAAGAGATGCCATTCACGGAGAAAAGATCATCTCTGGGGAGTAGAGTTTCTTGACAAGTGCTTTTAAGAAGCCTGTGGGTCCCCAAACCCCGAGAAATTCAAGGCAATCCTATTCACTGAGAATAGATCAAAGTCAGGAAAATCCGAGAATTTGGAAGAAAATCAAGAGATGCTATTCACGGAGAAGAGATCATCTCTGGGGAATAGAGTTTCTTTGACAACTTCTACGAGTGACAGTCTATGAAAGGGTTCACAGAGAATGCTGCCTTTCATGTCTCCATATTGTTTAACCCCAAGAGGAGGGAAGACTGTGTCTGGTAATCCTATGGGGGATCTAGTTTAGACTATTTCTAAGAGTGTTCAACGGGCTTAATGCTAGACGTAGTTGCCGGGAAAACTCTAAATATCTATACTATTATTACACAGTTGATATAGGTTTATGAAAGAAGACTTACAGTGAAACAGCCCCACAATACAGTTATATGTATATGAAAGCGGTAAATGAAAGCAATAACCACTTACTCGGTTGTAGAGCTTCCATGCTGTTTGGTTAGTTGTTCAACATAGAAAGATTGAAAACAACAGTATATTCAAAATAAAAGGAGAAAGTGCTTTGAAAAAGAAAGATTTGGGGCTTACAGCTCAAGGAGAGGCCCTGAGTTTTATCAATGAGCGCATTGTTGAATTTGTACATAGGGACTTATACAAGTGACTGATGCCCAAAATGGGTTTTCTGTACAAAGGGATGGGTCTTACACTCTCTCAAGAGGCCCAAAAAGTTTAAAGAAAAAGAGTGGGGCTTATAACACGAGGGTAGGCCCAATTGATTTTTCCGTTTAAAATGGCGGTCGCGCCGAGACTTCTTTTAACGCAGAGGGACTTATACAATAAGTGAGGCCCAATAGGTTATGGTTAAAAGGGGATTGGGTCTTACACTCTATTAGAGGCCCAAAAGTTTTGAATGGGTCTTATAGCTCAAGGAGAGGCCCATGGTTATTTTTTAAAAAGGCGACGATCGCGCCGTTTGTTTTTGACGGTAACGGGACTTATACAATACACTGAGGCCCAAAAATGATTTGGTCAAAAAAAGGATTGGGTCTTACACTCTACTAGAGGCCCAAAATGTTTTGAAAATGATTTATGAGGGTTGAATTAATCCAAAAACCCTAATTTGTTTTCAAAAAAATGTATTTAATTGAATAAAAATTCAATTAAAATGATCAAAATTGTTTAACATATGAAAAACAAATTGTGATCTTGGATTAATGCTTCAAAAATTAAGTATTGACCTACAAAATAATTAGAAGGCATTAAAAATTGTAAAATCAATGTAGAAAAAAAATATTTAAAATGTCAAAAATAATTAAAATATTAATTCTTTGCAAAAATATCAATTATATGAAATAAATAATATTTTTGGGATTTTTTGGGAAAATAAAATATTTTAACATTTTTGTGAATTATTAAAAAAAGAATAAACTCAAAATCATTAAAACTCAGAGAGAAATTAATTTTTGAATCAATTAAATAAAATCACAAAATTCAAATATTCAAATTTTGGAAAAATGGCGCCAAGAACAAGCTGAAGAACACGCGCGTGTTCTGAGATTCTCAGATTTGCATTTTCTCTCCAATCTCACTAAATACTTAATCATATCATGTAATCCACATATCATTATGCTCGTCTCAACCTCACGATCATGTCTATGTCCATTAATTTCATTTAAATTAAACATAAAACAAGAAATCAAAGAGAAACCTCAAGAACCCTAATTTTTGCATGAAGGCTCAGAAATTTCACGCTCAGAAATTTCACACACGATTCAAACAATGTAATTTATTGATGGGAAACATTCCATGCATGATTATGAACATATGGCCAAATTATTGTGCAGCAAAAAATGCATGGATCATAAAGTTAGAAGAGCTCATGCTTACCACTTGCAGCTGGTGATCGTGTTTGGTGTTGGAGGTGTTACAGCTTGGTTCCAATGATGTGGATAGCTTCCCTAGGTGCCAAGTGATGTGTCTGAGTGCTTAGAATGGATTGAAATGGTTTGAAATTGAGGATGGCACCTCAACTGCAAAACTGTCATGAACTTGAGTAATTGGCTGGTGATTTTGTGAAATCAGTGTTCCAGATGTTATGTGAGTGTTTAGATCACTTCTATATGATGTATGTGAGGTGTGTGAGTGATTGGTTTGATTGGAAAAGCTCTCAAACTCAAAACCCGATAGTGACTTGCCTTAGAAGGCAAAATTGGAGTGAAAGAAGAGATTTTGAGGAAAGCATCTGTTTGATGGCTTTGGTGTACTCAAACTGATCACAATTGAGCTCTACTTATAGTAAAGCAAGTTTATTTTGCAAGGAATAGTGAATGGCAACTGCTGAGTAGGTTTGTTCAATGTTGGCCAATGGAATTTCAAGTCTCCTCTAGTCAATTCTAGCCATTGACTAGAGGTTAGGGCACAAGCTGTTGGTTCCCTTGGTCTTGGATAAGTCTTGATTGAATTCATATGAAAATGGCTCAGTCCATGCCACCTTGATGCTTCCATTGAATGCTCCAATCCAAATTTGGAGTCTTGTCCCTATTTTGGCAATTCTAGGTTCAACATGCTTTTTCTTGTTCCAAGGACTTTGGTGGCTTGGCTCAGTGATTGTCCCCTTGAGATTCAATCCTCAGATGTGTCCAAGTGGATAGGAGCATTTGGATTTGGCCAATTTTGGCAAATCGAGCAAAAATGCAAATTCTGCCTTGCCTTGACAGATTTCAACATGGCAACTTGACAATGTCATAACTCATAGCCCAAATGGAATTTGGCAATGTTCTTGGCCATTTTGGAAAGCCCTTACATGATACAACAATTGTTTGAACATGTTTGGTTTTGATCTCTTTTGAATCCAAGTGAAAAATCCCCCTACATTTGGAAAAAAATGAAGACATATTTGGACTTAGTGAAAATTTCACTAAGTGTTGGAAAAAGTGACATTTTCATTTTTCAGCCATTTTGATCACTCCATAACTCAAAATCTTTAATGAATTGGAATGACTTGTAGTTGAAATTTTTGTAGAGGGTAATGAGGGCTACAAATCCATCTTTGGATGAGAAAAAATGGCTTTGTGGTTTAGGAGTTATGATCCTCCAAAATTGGTACCCTTGTCACTTTATTTTTAACTTTGAAAAATTTCTAAGTTTTTATGGTTACCTCTTTTACAAGTCATCCAACTTTTCTTGATTTTTCTTGATGAATGATGATTCAAATCACACATTAACATCATTTTAGGGTTAAAAATCCATTTTGGTGAAAAATCTCAAAAAGTCAAAGTTGACTTTTGTGCACAGTTGACTTTTTATCAGATGAATTCCAAATTGTGCCATTCTTCAGGAAATCATGTCCTTGACCTAAATCAAACTTGATGGACATGTTCCATGGGTGTCATAGGGTACATTGAGGTATGTCCTAGGGTTTGGGAGCATGTCCTGATCAAAAGTCAAAGTTACAGTTGACTTTTTCCTTAAAACCCTAATTGTGGTGCAGATGAAATTGAGACTTGTTGCTCAAGCTTCTTGGATTAATCCATTGTTCCAAATGGATTAATATAGTTCATTAAAGACCCTCAAACCCTCTCTTGAGGTCTTGGCTCATGATTTGCCCTAAAAGTCAACTTAGGGGTGAATTAGGTCAAGAAACCCTAATTCCTGATTTTTGATGTATGCATCCCTTGAGGCAAAATTGACTTGATGATTGGGTCCATGAGGTTCCATGGAGTATATTAGGTTGTGTTTTGGATCATTGGCTTGTGCCCAGATGAAAAATTTCCATTTGGAGGCCCTGGTCGACCAAAACCCTAATTTGGTGACACTGTCGATCTTGAGACTTGATCCACCTAGAAGGGAGCATCCTTGTGATTGATCCTTGAAGTGGGAGTCCTTTTGGTCCATTATGGATGTTTGAGAGGTTAGACAAGTTGAAGATCATGTTGTTTCTTGATTGATCCTTTGTTTAAGCACTCAAAGAGGGCTTGAAACCCTAATTTTGATTGTAGTGAATGCTCAACAACCCTTGAGGCATTTGGTGAGGCATGATGGTTCAGCCATATTATTATGATGGTTTGCACAATGATGGGAAATCTTAGTGGTTAAAATTTGGGGTATGACACCAGTGTGCCATGACAACCCTCTTTCACGATATGATCCATAAAGAGATTGAGGTTTACGTGGATGATATGATTGCCAAATCCAAAACTGAAGATGATCACCTGGTTCATCTGAAGAAACTGTTTGACAAACTCCGGAAGTTTAGATTGTGGTTGAATCCTGTGAAGTGTACCTTTGGAGTTCGATCTGGTAAACTGTTGGGCTTTATTGTGAGTTAGAAGGGCATTTAAGTTGATCCCGATAAGGTTCAGGCAATTCAGAACATGCCGCCTCCCAAAACAGAAAAAGAAGTCTGTGGCTTTCTGGACAGACTCAATTACATCTCAAGGTTTATTTCCCATTTGACAGCTACCTGTGATCCAATGTTCAAATTACTAAGAAAAAATCAATCGGTTGAATGGAACAATGATTGTCAAGAAGCATTTGACAAAATAAAACAATACTTGCAAGAACCACCGATCTTAGTACCGTCGGTTCTTGGTAGGCCTTTAATCATATATCTTATTGTTCTCGATGAATCAATGGGATGTGTATTGGGTCAACATGATGACACTGGCAGAAAAGAACATGCAATATACTATCTGAGCAAGAAGTTCACTGACTGTGAGACCAGATACTCACTCTTAGAGAAAACTTGTTGTGCTCTGGTCTGGGCTGCTCGACGCCTACGACAATACATGATTTGCCATACTACTTTGTTGATATCTAAAATGGATCTGATAAAGTACATATTCGAAAATCCTGATGTCTCTGGAAGGATTGCTCGGTGGCAGATGTTGTTAACTGAGTATGATATCCAACATGCTACCCAGAAAGCAATAAAAGGGAGCGTATTGTCTGACTACCTTGCTCATCAACCTGTAGAGGGTTATCAAAAAATGAAGTTTGACTTTCCCGATGAGGTTGTTTTGTTTATCATAGATTATGAGACTCCAGACCCTGGCGTAGGACCCGAACCAGGGGCGCGATGGACGCTCGTGTTCGATGGTGCCTCCAATTCTAGAGGTCATGGAATCGGTGCCATCCTCATCTCTCCAACAGGTTTTCACCTTCCCTTCACTGCCAGATTATGCTTTGAATGCACCAATAATATAGCTGAATACGAAGCATGTATCTATGGAATTGAAGCGGCTATTGACATGAGAATCAAGATTCTTGAGGTCTATGGAGATTCTGCCTTGGTCATCGGTCAAGTCAGAGGGAATTTTGTGAATTGGGATTCCAAGCTGGTTTCGTACCAACAACACATTGTGAAGTTGATTCCTTACTTTGATGAGATTTCTTTTCATCATATCCCCAGAGAGGAAAATCAACTATCCAATGCACTTGCCACTCTAGCATCCATGTTCAAGGTTAAGTGGAAGAATGAAGCTCCTCATATCCGCATTGATCACTTGAATGAGCCAGCACACTGTTTAGCAATCACGGATGAGTCTGATGACAAGCCTTGGTTCTACGACATTAAGAGATATCTGGAAAAACAGGAATATCCCGAGGGTATTACTATCACTGACAAGAAGGCTCTTAGGTGGCTTTGCACCAAGTTCTTCTTAAGTGGTGGTGTACTGTACAAGAAGAATTATGGTTCCGTGTTGCTCAGATGCGTGGATAGACACGAAGCAAACACGATCATAAGGTCCATCCATGAGGGCTGCGAGGGTGTACATGCTAAGGGTCCTGCTATTGCCAAGAAGATCCTTCGGGCTGGGTATTATTGGACAACAATGGAGGAAGATTGTTACAACTTTGCCAAAAGATGTCACAAGTGCCAAATCTACAGAGACAAGATCCATATGCCTCCAACTCCATTGAATGTTTTGACTTCACCTTGGCCATTCTCTATGTGGGGTATAGATATGATTGGAATGATCGAGCCGAAAGCTTTCAACGGTCATCGATTCATTCTGGTTGTTATCGACTACTTCACTAAGTGGGTTGAAGTTGCTTCTTATACAAACGTTACACGACAAGTGGTTGCGAGATTTATCAAGAAAGAGATAATCTGTCGTTATGGCATTCCTAGCAGCATTATCACAGACAATACAAGCAACCTGAACAACAACATGATGAAGGAGTTGTGTCAAGAATTTAAGATCGAGCACCACAACTCTTCATCATATCGGCCCAAGATAAATGGCGCCGTTGAAGCAGCAACAAAAACATCAAGAGAATTATCCAGAAAATGGTCAAGACTTACAAGGATTGTAATGAAATGCTTCTCTTTGCACTACATGGCTACAGAAATTCAATCCGCACTTCTACTGGGGCAACTCCGTATTCGCTTGTGTAAGGTATGGAGGCAGTTCTACCCATTGAAGTCGAAATTCCTTCACTCAGAGTCATCATGGAAGCAGGTCTTGATGAAGCTGAATGGGTTCAATCCAGATACGACCAGCTGAATCTCATAGAAGAGAAGCGCCTTACAACCGCTTGTCATGGTCAAATGTATCAGAGACGCCTCAAGCGAGCTTTTGACAAGAAATTTCTCCCTCGAACGTTCTGTGAAGGCGAACTCGTGCTCAAGAGATATTCTCCTATTCACTCGGATCCACGAGGCAAATGGACTCCCAACTACGAAGGACCCTTTGTTGTCAAGAAGGCCTTCTCTGGTGGAGCCCTGATCCTCACAATAATGGATGGGGAGGAGTTGCCATTGCCCGTGAACTTCGATACAGTAAAAAAATATTTTACCTGAAAAAAATGGATAAGGGTCCGCTAGATTGACATCCGCAAGGACAATCTAGGCAAAAATGGACATCCCAATGGATCAAAAAAAAAGAAGTGTCCTTGAAAAAGTTAGGGACAATGAAAAAAAACAATAATAGCCCGCTAAGTTGAAAACCCGAAAGGGCGACTTAGGCAAAAATGGGTATCCTGGTGGACGAAAAAAATGATGAATGAAAACATGTCAGGCAAAAATTAGGGATAAAGGCATTGACTGTGAACATTTGAGCCTCTCTTCATCATAGTTAGACCTCGAACGGTAAAAGAGCATTCCAATCATCATCAACTGGTGCAAGGCGTTGGAACCTAGACTTACAGTGGATGGTGGCCAATGTTGTAATCAATGCAAAACATGATTTTCCTTTGCCATTTACACTTGTTTTTCAATTTTATTGCAAATTTCCTCATCAAGGATTTTTGCATCCTTGTACACATCTTATGTATAAAACTTTTACATTTAATAAAATGCATCCTTTGTTATCTCGATTGTTTTCATTCCAGTATTTTGTTTACAAAATAAACAATTATTTATGATCACATAATACTATAAAACATTGAGAACAATAAAAAGCTAGATCAATCGAGAAAGCATTATGCATTGCATACGTTACTGGTAACTCCTGGAGGATAATTAGTAATATCCATTGATAAGCCTAACGCCCGGTCGGCAATGTGGTGGTTCTTTGAAAAAGTTGTTGTTTCCTCAGCAATTCCTCAACAGAGCCATCATTTCCCCGGCAGTCGCCATTGTGGTTCTCAGGAAAGGTTGATTACTTTCCACTTCTCCGACAGATCAATAATGTCTCCAGCAAAGTTGTCATGATGCACCCTGAGAAGGGACGAGTTTGTTCTTTGACCCCACACGGGTCATGCATCATCTGCATCCACGGCTTTACGCTTTGGTTCCCCGTCTTCTCCAAGCAGAGAAAATCCTCAGAACCTTGTGAATTCCTTGCAACAGAGTCAGTGGCAACTTAGAAATTGGTGTTTACTGATTTCATTTCCCCGAGCAGGTAAAATCGTGATGGAAAAGGTTGGCCTGATTCTCTTACCCCCTGCAATATTGTTTGTGGTAGTTCTTCCCCAGCGGAAACTTCACCATTTTTCTTGGGTCTTCCCAGCAAGAGTTATTACCCTTTGAGGGCTTTTCCCCGGCAAGTTTGGTCTTCATCTGTGGGTTCTCTCCCCGGCCGAGGATGTTGAGATCGTTTTGCTACAATCTCTGCCTAACTCACCGCATATTACCTTAGCCCACACCTTTGCATTGCATGATATCAAGCATCATGTAGAACACCTACATGGCATATGCATCGAGCATACTCCCTTTCCTTTGGCCTGATTCATCCCTCAACAGATATTCAGCCAAACCCTTCTTTTGTCGCCGTCGGCCAAATTCTCGAGCTACTCTTTTAGTTAATCCCCTTTTACCTAAAATCATCGAAAAGCTTGCGCAATTCGTACATTCAGGTCCAAGAGGATTAAATAGGGGCAGCTGTCGTAATCCGGAATTTGACCTCCCTCTTTTGCCTTTTGCATAAGCACGCGCATTCGCATCGCTAGCATACGCACTCATATTTTGTTTCCTCTTTGATTTTGTTGCAGGAATATTCAGGTTTTCCAAGCCCTATTAATCACATCCTCACAATATCATCACATCATCAAAACAAGCTCAAAATAAAGGTCTCCATGTTTATTTATCAAGACAAGAAGTGGAAAATCGAAATCGGGACTTCAGCATCATCTTTTTGCAAAGTTGTGGAAATTTGGCTGAAGTAACCGGTTAACACATATGCTGTAACCGGTTACCCAGTGTATTTTTCACCAAAAAACGCAAGTACTCAAACAAGTAACCGGTTAGCACATATGTTGTAACCAGTTACTCTGTGAGAAATTTCAGTTCCTGCTGCATTTTATGGGAGAGCACCTTGCACACTCTTTGGTCATTGATTCTACAATATTCTAGCAGCATGTGGAATATTCCAAACTTCTCTAGACATTTCAAGGCTATTCTATTCAATCCAAGTGCATTTACTCTAATGCTTCACTCCAATTTAAGTGCACCATGTTCCTTGTTTTACAAGCATGCCAACCTTTGGATGATGGAGTTCACATTGGGATTGTTACCGAGTTGGTTCTAACTAACCGAGTTAACCACCTTGACCCGGTGAGTCAAGCCCAACTAACTCCTAGACTAGTTCCAAACCCAAAGCTAAGTCCAAAGCTAGCTCCAAACCTCTCATACTCCAAACCTAAAGTCTATATAAACTCACCTTCACTCATTTTTCAAGGACCTTCAACCATTTGCACAATTCACTCTCAATTCTCTCTGATTTTTTTTGCCACATCTTCATCTTCATCTCAATTCTCTTCCAAAACCTCACCAAACTTTGAAGGATAATCACTTTTACATCAAAAGTGATTATTTCTTGAGCTTAACCTTCATCCTTCTTGCTATTACACTTGGATTTCTGGAGTTATTTCAACTTGTGGATTAATCTTGAGTATTTGTTGCAACATTCAACGGTTCGAATTCGCATTTTCGAGCTTTATCGTATTTTTCTCGATTTCGACAAATTTCGTCAACAAATTGAAGATGCCTCTGGTTTTCTTTAATTTTCTTCCTCAAGAACACTTTGCAACAATTACCAAGACACATCTCAGCCTTGTAGGTTGGTAGATCTCACTCTACTCTTTGTTTCGATCGTTTCGCACATTTACGATGTAATTCCGTTTCATTTTCGGTTTTATTTGTCATGCATTTGATCGATCTTGGATCTCCATGATTATTTTCTTGTGATCTGTGTTAATTGCTCTGATATGGTGTAATTTTCGTGCACCAATTCATGATCTAGCATGTGGTGGTTGGTATAAGTGATTAAGTGCTGAAAATCACTTTTAAAAAGCTGTTTTTGCTGTTATTTTTGCCACTGTCTCAGTGGTAACCGGTTACAGCATATCTGCTAACCGGTTACTCAGTGTAAATTTCACCAGAAACGCAGTTTTTGCAAGCAAGTAATCGGTTAACACATATGCTGTAACCGATTACCAATGAACAGATTGGCCAATTTTGAGTTTTTCCAAGCTTGTTTGGTATCCTTTCTTCTTCTAACTTCCATGGATTGATATGTTTGATTTTTATGGATGTTTTAAGTGTCATTTAACTACTGATTGAAGCATATTCAGGAACTTTCGATGTATTTTTTCGATTATTCAATTTGTTCATATTTTAGCATCATGTGAATATAATCACTTGCATTTCTCTTTGATCACATAACATGACTTCGTGTCGTATATTTGTTGATCATTTGGTACTGTTTTGCACTCCCTTTCTTGGGTTTGTATTAAGTTCATTCTTCATGGATGGGCTTAATCTTGTATAATCAATAATTCACACCTTTTGCTTTAATGATTTTCATCCTCTTTGGAAAATTGTTAGCATGACATCCCCCTTTGATTAATTGATCGAAACCATGTTTCGATTGGTTGATCTTCCCCCTTCCTTCTCTTTAGGCTTCCTTTAGAGCTTTCTCTCTCATTCCCCCGCAGAGTTGGAGTTCCGCGCTACGCCCTGCATCAGAGCACTGTACAATTGAAGCTGTAACGTTGTTTATTTCTTCACGCGGGAGCACTGTACAACTTGGAGTTGTTGTGCCGTCTGATTCAACTTCTGCATTACACCCTGTGTGTTAAAGAAGGAATGAGAAGGGAGAATTCCTACTCTCATTCTGACTACTTCAGGTAGGGGATAATGACCCTGTGCTTAGATTAGTCATCTCTATCTTCAGGTGGTAGTGTGCTCTCTTTCCCCAGTCGGGTCAATCTTTGATCACTCCTATCTCTTTAGATCTCTCTTTTGATCAATAACCTTCTCGGTTAAGATCAGTGTTCATTGGGTTAGCAAGCTTCCTTTGTTTCAATACCCTTTTCTTTTCTTGCAGTCAGTCATTGTTTCTTGATTCCCCAGAAGAGTCTCTTTTCTCCTTCTTCGGTTAAATACAGTACTCCTGTTACAACTGAATTCCATGCAGAGTTCGTAACCTTCTCTTGGTTCTTCTCTTTTTGTTTGGTTAATCACTGCCTGTCAGTTAAAACACCAATATTTGCATTCTTCTCAGTTAACCACAGTCCGTCTGTTAAAACACTGAGCTTCCTCCTGGGTTAATCACCTATGCTTGGTTAATCACCCTTTCATTCAGTTAACCACAACCTGTCTGTTAAAATACTGAAACCCTTTTTTAGTTAATCACCTTCTCTTAGTTAATCACTCGTTCTTCTCGGTTAATCACAGTGTTCTGTTAAAAACCGAAACCCCCCAGCGGTTAGCAACCACTTTTGGTTCAATACCCTTCTTCGTTGGTCAAGTGCTATTTGTTCAGTCAATACCAACATCCCTTTTGGGTTACGACCTTCGATCGGTCCTACACCCGTTCTTCTGATTGATCATAATTTTTTCTATTAAATCCAATGCTTCTCTATCCCCACAGAGTTGCAATCTTTTCTTTCTTCGATTAACC
The DNA here is from genome assembly GCA_022829125.1 of Lathyrus tuberosus. Lineage (NCBI taxonomy): Eukaryota > Viridiplantae > Streptophyta > Magnoliopsida > Fabales > Fabaceae > Lathyrus > Lathyrus tuberosus. The sequence goes on along the minus strand of JALAZF010000389.1, from coordinate 5,837,217 downwards.
ACTGCCATTCAGTTAATATACCGATGCCCTCTCAGAGTCAAACACCTTCCCTCGGTTCAGTACTCTCTTTTTGGTTTATTACAGTTCGTCTGTTGACACCAGCCTCTTTTTCCCACCTGAGTCTTACTCTTTTCTCTTTGGTTAATCACTGCCAGCCAGTTAATATACCGAGTCTCCTTTTTTTCTCGGTTTTGACACCATCCCTTTATTTGGATCCCCAGCCGGGTCGCTTACCCTCTAATTCCTAGCAGTTCTTTGATCTTTTCTCCCCCATAGGAGCCCTTTCTATTCACTTTGCTCTTACTTTCATGGTTTCAACACCAGTCTTTTTTGTTATCCCCAGCGGAGATTCTTTCATTATTGGTTTTGACACCATTCCTTTTCTGGTTTCTTATGCAATCGCTCTTACTGTTCAGCTTTTCCCCAGTAGAGTTTTCTTCCACTCTTGCTCTTGGTTTTTGATACCACCTATCTCTTTCTTGTTTTGTTTTTTGTTTGGTTCCCCGAACTACGGAAGCTCTGATTCTGCATTCTTTCGAATGTATGATACGTAGGCACGAGATCGCAATGATCTTGGCGAGCACACTTCCACACTTCCACCCTTCCTTCCTTCTTTCCTTGTTCCTTCCTCTCTTTCCCCTGGTTCCATGAACTACGACGCTCTAATTTCCTCATTGCACTATGAGGGTACGTAGGCACGAGGGCCCCAATCCTCCGCGAGCACTTTCCTTCTTTCTTTTCTTTTTCCCCTTTCTTCTCTCTCCTCTTTCTTTTAGCTAGAAGCCTTTAGATAGATAACCCATCCAAGCCTAGAAGCAAGCAAAATGGTTCCCGTCGAGTACGACGGATGCGTAAGGTGCTAGTACCTTCCTTTCGCATAACCGACCCCCATTCCCGTTTCGCTTCCCCTTGGGTTTTATCGATATTTTCCCTGTCCTTCGGGACTAAATAAAGTTCGGTGGCGATTCTATGTTATCTTTGAGTGTGCGATTCACTCAGGATATAAACCAATCATCTTCAACTGGGAAAGCTTGCCCCAGTATGAGTCTTGAAAGGTCTTCTAGATAAACCAATTCTGAGATGGACTTGCCCCTGAACAACAACCCTTGAAATGATTCTTCAACAGGATTCAGAAAGAACTTACCTCTGATAGGATCACTGACCAAGTTTCTTAATTGTTTGAAAATTCCTTGAAAGGAAAGCCAGTTTGCAAGAAAAAAATGTTCATACAATCGTGGTAAATGCAAAGTTCATGCATCTTTTGAAATCAATCATTTTTGAAAGATGCAAAGCATATGGGTCACTGGTCTGAACACGGTGGTTCAAGACATTTAAAAGTGAAAGGTAATGATGCCAAAACAGATGATCTGCAAAGATCTTTTGGAGTCAGTTTACGCAGCCTTGTTGTAGTATGCTTTCAAAATAACCTTGTTTCAGTTAGGTCTTTTGAGGGTTGTAACGTGGCCTGGTTCACGGTTTATGAAACAAAGGATAAAGGCTCAAAATTTATTTGTGACCCACCCGATCTACGTGATGAACTTCAGTCCTATGCTCAGTTAACTCAGACTATGTACTCAGGTTCCTACAGGCGAGGAATTGCACCGATGATAGTAATGATGATGGTTCAGAAGTTAAGGGATTTGAAATGGCGGGCTGTAACATCTCAAAATTTCCCCTCGTGCTTTTAACCCCTTTTGGCTTATGCTTCATTTCATTTGCATTGTCATTTTTGCATTTGCATATTTCTTTTGGGCATGGGATCAAGGTATTCTCTAGGAGCTCATGGCATCATCAGTTCCAGTTTGTTTTTTTAATAGTGTTCAAGGCCAAGCAGATAGCTTTCCAAGTCTTTTTTGAGCATTTATTTTGCTCATTAAATGACTTGATGATCAGAAACTCCGGCAGTCAATTTTTGATTAGTTATTCAGCACCAGACAGTTGTTATCAGCAGTTTAATCCGAGTGAGAAAAAAAACATTTCGCAGCATATTTCAAGTGTATTCCAGTGGTAATATCAAATGGCAAGTTTCAGAGGTCTATCATGGTTCAGAACATGTGGAACCGGACGAATATCCAAGTTTCCCTCCTTTTGGCGCCAAAATTTTGAATTTTTGAACAGAGTAATCGATTACTCAAAGTGAGTAACCGATTACTCTGGGCGAAATTGCAAAAATATGGCAATTTTCAGCACTGGAGAATTTTTGTGCATTTGTGCTCATGTGCTTGGCTTGTGCATGTGTGGGAAGGATCTAGAACTGATATATTTTCATCAGTTTCCGTCCAAAAATTCAAATTATTTCCACTCCAATTCCACATTTTCTTTCCTAATTCACATTTCACCCTAATTTCCACTCACTTAACCTCACTCCCAACCCAAACTTAACTCCTAACCTAGGGGTTATTTAAACCAATTCATTCCAAACCTCAAAGAAGGAGATCATTTTTCACTCCCAATTTTCAGAATTCTCTCAATTCTCTCTCACTTTTTTCACTCTCAACCTCCATTTTTCAACCACACTCAAAGCTCTCTTTCAAAGATTAACAAGTTCTTCATTGGAACTTGTTAATTCTTGAGCTAAAGCCTCTCATCATCACTGCATTTTAGCTTTTCAATTTGGATTTTCGTTTGGATCTGGTGCTGAATTTTCAGAAGTGATTTTTGGAAGTGTTTTTGGAGTTTTAGTCGCTTATTGTTTGGATCTTCAACTTTTGAGCTCAAGAAGCTTGTGGATCTTGGATTTCTCTACTTGAATTCATCCATTTCTGTTTACAACACTTACCAAAACAAATCTCAGCTTTATAGGTTGGTTAATTTCAGCTCCATACTCATTTTAGCTTAATTGCAACTTATACAATGTAGATCCATGAATTTTGATGTGTTTTGATTCATTTGGTTGATCTTGATTGTGGATGTTGATGATTGTTAGATCTAATTGATGTTTGATTGCTGTGATTGAACTTAATTTTCGTGCATGATTGTTTACATGATCATTTGGATGTTTGGATAAGTGATTTGCTGCTAAAAATGCTTTTCAAAGTTGAATTTCTGCCTCTGTTTCAGTGGTAATCGATTACTCTAACAGGGTAATCGATTACTCTGCCTTATTTTCACGTTTTTAGCCAATTTTCAACTGAGTAATCGATTACCCTATGTGAGTAATCGATTACCACTGAAGCAGATTGTGTTTTTCTTGCATTTTCTTGGTTGTTTGAGGTCTCTTGCATGTCTAAACTTTATGGATTGATATAATGATGATTTGTGGATCATTCTTGAGCTGTTACACCTCACACTATTGCATGAATACGATTCTTCGACACGCGAGTCTTGGTTTTCATCGATGAATGTTTATGTTTGCATTGTTGATTAATTGATGCGATAAACATGATGCACACACATTTGAATTGTGTTAATTCTTGATTGATGCTCAACTTGCTGGATATATGATGCATGATTGTTGTTTGCTTCCATGGTTGCTTATGCATGATGTTTTGATCGATGTTTGATTTGTGCAACTTTATTGAGTAATTGTTCTTGAATTGTTAGCATGATCATGTTATCCATTATTGATCCTTGCAACCTTTATGATTGGTTTGCCGGGCTTTGTGTGTCTATTTGCAATCATTGCTTGCATGAGTCTTTTGTTTTCAAATGCATAGTGTGCTGTCCCATTTTCCACTGCTGCCTTAGTGCATATGTGTTATTGTATGTGCTGTTGTTTGACCTTTTACACCTATTTTATGTACTGAGCAGTGGCTGTTGAATGTTGTTTGGTGTGTTTGTTGGTTTTTAACCGCAGTGCAGGTGTAGAGGCTCTGTTGTAGCTGCTGCTTGTTTGTTTTACTCATTTTTTCTTCTCCTTCTCTTTCACTCTTTCGCTTCCCTTGAGTCTCAAGACTTGTTTAAGTCTTGGATTCACTCCCTTAGAGCTACCTAGTCGAACTTAATTTCCGATTAAGCTTGGAGTAGGATTAGCATTAGGCCTCCTTTTGCATGCTAACTTAGGTAGACGTTTCCCTTTCAACCTCAACTATAGGGCCACATTTGCATGACAACATTAGGAACATTTAGTTTCCCTTAGTGTTTTCCTTTGGGTTTTCTCTTCTCATCTCATAACACTTCTAAAACACTTAATAAATATAACGAATATTGCGCTCGAGCCTTAAGAGTAGGAAATGAAGAACGAGGGGTCTCCCCTCCTCTTCTAGAGTGTTTAGCATACATCCCATTTTGGGGCGACCATGCGATTCACTCGTTCCCACATGGTAGACTTTAGTGCAATATAAGTTACGAACTAACTTCAATCCACTTCTGTCTAAAGAACACAAAAACAAACTCAAACCTTTTTCATCCTTCAGGATCGTTAATCTCAAATCATTTTCAGAAAGGGCACGTTACTTCCATCTCGTCCCAAATAGGCATCGACCCTAACTGTCGGACGCGAATCTAACGTCGCTCATAAAAAACACCGACCTTGTTAGGTCGAAATACGACTACTCTGATTCCCTCTCTCTCGTCCGACTAAGGATACGTAGGCACGAGACGGCGATGTCTTGGCGAGCAACCTTCCCCCTTAGTTCGTGTCCGAACTACGTTGATTCTGACTTTCCCATTGCACGAGGGAATACGTAGGCATAGGACGAGCGATGTCCTATCGAGTCACTTCTTTTTATTTTCTTTTTCGCTTCTTCATTCCTTTCCGTTCCCGTTTATTCTCGTTTCCAGTAGCAGTGGAGCTCCAGATGACGACACCCTTTGATCGAGACAACAAGTATGGATCCCATCGAGTATGATGGACGTGTGGGGTGTTAACACCTTCCCTTCGCGTAACTGACTCCCTTACCCATTTCTCTTGGTCGTGAGACCATGTCTTTTCCCTCCCTTCAGGTTTACACAGTGTTTCTTTCCCTCTCTTGGGATAAATACACATTGCTGGTGACTCTGTTTTCCGCGCCACTTTCGCATTTGTACCACGGATGAAAATCCTCGGGAGCGACAGCTGGAGACTCTGCTGGGGACGAGATTGACCTCTTGCTGGTCCATCCCCTTTTTTTGCGAGTCAATCCTAGCGCTTGTTTGTTTGTTTTCATTAGGTGTTTACTGTGGTACTTTATTTTGTTAAATATTACTGTATTACTGTTTTACTATTTTGCCATTTTTACTGCATTTTATTTCATTACGGTCATATGTTGTACTGTTCTGCTGCTGGTTTCTCTGTTTGTAGGGTGGGTTGGATTCATGAGAGAAAAGCCCAATACCCATGCTTGAGCATACACCTATGATTAGCGTGGAAAGTAGAGTGACTTGTTTGGCATTTGGCCAGACTTAGTATACATGAAAACTCCACATCTAGACGAGGTTTCCTTGGTAATATTCTATCCTGCGCATTTGGGGCAGACGATGGAATATAACCTGGAAAACTGTCGACTCTGGTGACCGTCTCTCGAGGACTCAGCAACGCCTCTCCTCCCGGCATGTGATAATGGCAGTCCAGAAATAGCAAACCCATTACACTTGTCGATCCGAGGACCCAATGCTGGGAACTTACTATAGGATGACCATTTTTTGGGGGGATCAGTGGACGACCTCTTTGTTTGGCGATAGTATTGTACCCCGAGGGATGAATGTACTATTGCTTCTCAAATCGAGAATCCGAGACTGAGGATCCCGTCTTCTAGAACCCACATGTGAGAGGGGATGGGTGTTTTCAGGTTTGTAGGTGACTTTGGCCTTCAACCTACCTGGTTTTCTGGATTTTCTCATCAGTGTACTGTTATCATCCTGTTTTTGCTGGCAGTTTAAATGGGCCATTATTCTGGATTTCTGGGTTTCTGATATTTGGGGTTTTATTCAGTCAGCAGAACAACAGCAGTTTTGAGCATCATGGATACCTTGGTCCCATGTTTGCATTTGCATCATCATTTTGCATTCTAACATGTTTGTTCATTTGTAAGGTTGCATCCTAACTTTGATTATGGTTGTCCGAAGACTGTCCATAATGAATACTAGCACTGAAGAGAGGAAGAATATCATCCCGTACAAGTTCCCAGAGCTTCATCTAGATGTTGTGCACAAGATCTCGGCTATGGCAAAACCCGGGGTATTGGCAGACTTCAGAGGAGAATATGGGAGGATTCTGAGTTTCGCCCGAGATGTTACCAATTATGAGTTCAGGGCTCTACACACTCTGGTACAGTTCTATGACCCTCACATGCGGTGTTTCCTGTTCGCGGATTATCTGTTAGCTCCGACATTGGAAGAGTATGCTCTCATTTTGGATGTTTCTGTCAAAGAAGAAGTTCCCTTCTATCCTTCTAAGGAGTTTCCCAATTTGGAAAAGGTTGCTGCTGCGTTACCTTTGGATCAGTCTTTGCTGAAGAAGAATGTTGCTAGTAAAGGAGGATATAAAGGTTTTCACACGAAGTTTTTGATCGAGCAGGCTGCTATTTGTGCTAAGGCTAAGTGTTGGTCGGTGTTCAACGCAATCCTGGCTATGTGTGTTTATGGAACGACATTGTTCCCCAATGTGAAGGATTTTATAGACATGCACGCTGTCCGAATATTCACCACGAAGAATCCGGTACCTACCTTGCTTGGGGATTTATACTATTCAATACACTATAAGAATGAGAAGAGGAGAGGAGGACCTCTTTACTTTTGTGCTCCAATTTTCTACAAGTGGTTTGCCGATCGCCTTCCCAAATCTGGGGCATTCGAAGACACCAAAGAAACATTGGATTGGTCAAGGAGATTGATGGGATTAAGAGCTGACAACTTGATTTGGATTAACCATGATTTGCTAGGCCAAGAGATCTTGATCAGTTGTGGGGGTTACCCAAATGTACCTCTAATAGGAAGGAAAGGGGGAATTAACTACAACCCTATTCTCGCTATTAGGCAATTTGGGTATGCTTTGAAAGAGCCGCCAAAGGACAAAGATGTTCAAGAGTCTCTATTTGTGAGTGGGGAAGCCAATCTGGAAGTGTTAAAAGAAACTGCAAAAACTTGGGGATACCGCCACAAGAAGGGAAAAACTTCTTTCGGAAAGTGCAACAACAAAGCCTTCCCTGCATACGAGGACTGGATTCAGAGAAGAGTAGAGAATGTACTTCTACCTTTCTACAGAGAACCTCCATCTTACCCCCTGCTGATTGAATCTCCGACCATAATTGAGATAGAGAAGTATAACAAACTGTGGGTTAAGAAAGAGAAGCTTCGAGAGGAGAACGGTGAGCTGCAAAGAGAAATCTACCAGTTGAAGCATGAGCGAGGCGAAGCTGTTCACGTTGCCAAGTTGAAAACAGAATTACTCGCTAAGAAAGAAAAATAGCTAACTGAAGAGGTCACAGCCAAACAAAAGGTAGGGCAAGCTCTAAAAGGTGTTAGCAGGATTCTCAAATCCAAGAAGGAAGATCTAGCCAAAGCTTGGTCAAAGATTCACAAGTTCAACGCTTACCGAGATACTGCAATAACTGCCAACAAATAGAAAAAAGATAAGTTCCTGGATTAGATCAAGAGTTTGGAGGCAAAGCTCAAGAAGAAAGACGAGGAGATCTTATCGGGAACATTCCAAAGACACGCAGTTGAGGAACGACTGAATGAGGCCATAGCAACCATAGAAGAGCTGAAGATATGAGCTGAAGTGAAGAGGCCTAGGGGTGAAGGCTCTAGCTTAGGCAGTGGGTGATACTCTGTGTGTTACTTTTCTTTGTATCTTGGGTCACCACCAGAATTGTTGGCCGGGATCTTTGTTTCTTTTGTTTCAGACTTATTATTATTATCTTGGGTTGTAATCCCTGACAGTGATTTTCTCTGATTTATATATGAGCAGCAGTTTCATCCTATCTTGTCTTTAAACTGGAATCAAGGGGTGGATCGCCCTGCAAAATATCCAAACATGTTAATTTGCATAATCATAATCATTTTTTCATAGCAGGTGCTCGTCCCGGGTGTTTCTAACCTTTATTTGGTTGCAGGCGGGATTGATAACCAGCCAATTCACTGGTACTCTACTAGATCAAATCAGAGGAGAATTATGGAGGAGATGCAAGCGGAGATGGCCACCATGCAGACCCGTATAGACCAATTCATGGAGCTGATGCAAGGTGTTGCCCAGGGGCAAGAGCAACGGGGGACTCTGGTCCAACCCTTAGTGGCAAGAGTGGATAAAGACGGGGTTCTTCATGGTGGAGGCCATAATGGTGTTGTTGGTAACGGTGCTCAGGGAGGTCCTGTGGGCGTAGAGATCCCTATTCCTGGTGTTATGTTCCCTCCGGGCAGAGGAGAACAGCTTGTGATTCCTTCTGTTGTGGGAGGAGGAAGTGTTTGTGTTGTTCATGGTCGTTGTTTCAAAGACCAGCAAGATGACATTTTCTCTATGCCAGACGGGGATGCTGGTCCTCAGGTCGACAATGATCAAAGGTTCAGACTCATTGAAGAACAAATAAGGGGAGTGGTGAATCAGAATTCTGTAGGAATGGATCTGGAGGATTTGGGGCTGGTTCCTGGTGTCGTAATTCCGCACAAATTTCAGGTGCCCACTTTTGCGAAATACAATGGTACCACCTGTCCCAAGACGCATGTCAGGGCATACGCGAGGAAGATGGTCGCGTACTCTAAAGATGAGAAATTGCTTATGCATTTCTTCTATGACAACCTGTCTGGGGCATCCTTGGAATGGTATATGCAACTGGAGAGATGCCATGTCCGTAATTGGAGAGAGTTGGTCGAGGCCTTTATCAAGCATTACCAATATAACACTGATATGGCTCCCAACAATACCCAGCTACAGAATATGTCTCATAAGAATAATGAAAGCTTCAAAGAATATGCGCAGAGATGGCTTGAACTAGCGGCAAGGGTGCAGCCACTCATGTTGGAAAAGGAAATGTTGAATTTGTTTATGGATACTTTGCCGGGACGTTATTATGAGAAACTGTTACCTTGCATGTCAGGCAAGTTTGTCGATTTGATCATGGTCGGGGAAATGTTAGAGAGTGGAATCAAAGCGGGGAAGGTAGCAGGTAGTGATGGGTCTTCTTCTGGTCAAGGGAAGAAACCTTATACGAATTATAAGAAAAAGGAGGAAACCAATTCTGTGTCGTCTCACCGAGGTAAAGGAAAGCAGCATCAGAGTTATAACCAACAGGTAGCTTCAGTGACAATTCCTGCAGCGCTTCCACCTCAGCAGCAGCAAAATCAAGCTTCACGCCAATATCAGCCAAGGCCTAAACAGAACCGACATTTTGATACTCCACATCTACCATATTCACAGTTCTTTCAGCACTTGCTACAGTTGCAGTTAATCTAGAAGAGGACTCTAGCTCCCCCCACCGGTAATCCACCTCCGGGTTATAATCCTAACGCCCACTGTGACTTTCATTCTGGGGCACCCGGACACTATATTGATGACTGCAAAGCTTTTAAGCACGTAGTCCAAGACTTGGTGGATTCAAAGGCCATTAACTTTTCAAGTGATGTGCCAAATGCCATCCAAAACCCAATGCCGAACCATGGTGGGCCGAGGGTTAATGTTGTGTTAGAGGAAAATGAATCTTTGAATTTGGTTATGGATGTTGATGAATTAAAGACTTCGTTGATGGTGGTGAAGGAGAGGTTATTGAGGGGTGGGGTGTCCCCCGGATGTGATGAGAATAGTTCAGATTATATGTCGCAAGTGAATGGGTATGGTTTGTTGAAGTCAGGAATTCAAAAGTTGATAGATGAAGGTCAATTGCAGTTTGACCGATGCGACCAACAGAGAGAAGTTGTTAGCAGGAAAGATGAGGTTGCTACCATCACCATCCCTTTCAAAACAATCACTATTTCAGGGTCGGTAAGACCAGCACCGGTGATTATTACAGCTCCCGGACCCATGCCATATGAGAGTACCAAGGCCATTCCTTGGAATTATGGAGCCGAAGTGTTCGTTAACGGACAGAAACAAGAACTGGTAGGAACTTTTGTAGTGAACTCTTGTGTTGAAAACAATATTGAGGCAGGGGCTATCACGAGAAGTGGTAGAGTCTTTATCCCTTTAAATGATCAAGCTGGTAGTTCTGGACAAGACAAAGGAAAACGGATTGTAGATAGTCATGTGCAAGCGCCAGCAGTGAGTGACTCCACGGCAGGGCCAATTGATAATTCTTTCTCCGAGAACGTAGAGGAGTTTAAGAGATTAATCAAGAAGAGCGATTACAATATTGTTGACCAGTTGCATCAGACTCCGTCTAAGATTTCTATCTTGTCCCTGTTATTATGTTTCGAGGCACACCGAAATGCACTGCTGAAAGTACTGAATGTTGCTTATGTACCCCAAGAAATATCCGTTAATCAGTTGGAGGGGGTAGTGGCCCATGTTAATGCAGGTAATGGTTTGGGTTTTACTGATGTTGACCTGACTCCGGCTGGGAGAAACCATAATAATGCCTTGCATATTTCTGTCGAGTGTCGTGGATCGTTGATGTCTCATGTGCTTGTGGATATCGGATCCTCTTTGAATGTTCTGCCTAAGAAAGCCTTGATGAAGCTGGACACCCGAGGGTTGATATGCACACCTAGTGATTTGGTGGTGCGCGCTTTCGACGGCTCGAAGAGGTCTGTTTTCGGAGAAATTGTATTGCCGATCAAGGTTGGTCCGGAAATTTTTGAAGCCACTTTCTATATCATGGACATCCAACCTGCCTACAGCTGTCTGCTGGGTCATCCATGGATTCACAGTGCTGGGGTTGTGACGTCTACATTGCATCAGAAGTTAAAGTATATGGTAGACGGACATGTGGTGACGGTTTGTGGAGAAGAGGATATTATGATAAGCTAGCTATCTACTTTCAAATATGTGGAGGTAGATGGAAAAATACATGAAACTCTATGTTAGGGTTTCGAAGCAGTAAAGATCACTGAGAAGCCTCTCGAGGAAGGTAGCCAGTCTGAAGTGGTTCAGCCTACAGTGGTACAGCAGTCGGAGATTTCTATGTCTTCCTTCAAAGATGCTCGAGCCGTGGTTGAAGTCGGCGGTTCACAAAAGTGGGGTCAGATTATTGATGTCCAGGAAAAGCGGAATACTCACGGACTAGGTTATAAGCCACCCAGGCATCCTGAAGAGCCTCCCAAGTTCTATGGTCTAGTTCGTTTCACCAGTGTCGGTGTGTTCTTTGACAGAGTCAATGCTATTGGCGAAGATGGGGATAGTGATTGTGATATGGATAGTTGGATCCGCCCTTGTGTTCCAGGTCAAAGCCTTCGCAACTGGTCATCGGAGAGAGCCATTCAAGTGACTGGACCAGAGTAATTGCTTCTGTTTGTCATCTATGTTAATCCTATGTTCTTCCCAAGACATAGTGATTCTTGTTTGTAGGGCTTGATTGTTTTTGTATGCTTTTCTCTATCATTAATAAACGACGTTTTCGCATTCAAATGTTTTGATCCCTGTTTTTTTGTTTTTCATTTTTTGCATTAAAACTACAGCAAAATGGCAATGTGTTTTTGTTTGATGCATCCATAATAAACATATATCATCAATCATGTAGCTTTTCTTGTTCAGATTCCACCCATCATGATTTGGCTATGGCTCGGTATGACTTCGATAATCCCATATATCAGGCTGAAGAGGGGACTGATGAAGATTGTGCCTTACAAGAGGAATTAGCCAGGCTATTAAAACAAGAGGAAAAGGTCATTCTGCCTCATCAGGAGGAAATCGAGGTTGTTAACTTGGGAACCGAGGACGCAAAGAAAGAGGTACGGATTAGGGTTGCTTTGGAAGACACTGTCAAGGGAAGATTGATTAAATGCTCCAAGAGTATGTGGATATCTTCTCCTGGTCTTACCAAGACATGCCTGGGCTCGACACTGACATCGTGGTACACCGGCTGCCGCTCAAAGAAGGATGTGCTCCGGTTAAGCAGAAGCTGAGAAGGACGAAACCGGAAATGTCTGTCAAGATTAAAGAAGAGGTTCAGAAATAGTTAGATGTTGGGTTTCTTGCTGTAACGAATTATCCTCCATGGGTTGCTAATATTGTACCTGTACCTAAGAAGGACGGAAAGGTCAGGATGTGCATTGATTACAGAGATCTGAATAGAGAAAGCCCAAAAGATGACTTCCCGCTTCCTCACATTGATGTGTTAGTGGACAACACCGCTCAATATTCTGTGTTTTCCTTCATGGATGGCTTCTCTGGGTATAACCAGATCAAGATGGCCCCAGAGGACAAGGAGAAAACGACGTTCATAACACCGTCGGGAACATTTTGTTACAAAGTGATGCCCTTTGGATTGAAAAATGCTGGGGCAACGTATCAGCAGGCGATGGTGACTCTCTTTCATGATATGATTCACAAAGAGATCGAGGTCTATGTTGATGACATGATTGCGAAGTCACAGACGGAGGAAGAGCAACTAGTGAATCTTCAGAAACTGTTTGAGAGGTTGAGAAAGTTCAGACTGAGGTTGAATTCGAACAAGTGCACCTTCGGGGTGAGATCTGGAAAGTTACTGGGTTTTATTGTCAGCGAAAAAGGTATCAAGGTTGACCCTGCTAAAGTAAAAGCCATTCAAGAAATGTCTGAGCCAAGAACAGAAAAAGAGGTTCGTGGTTTCCTAGGGAGGTTGAACTACATTGCTAGATTCATATCTCATCTTACAGCCACGTGTGAACCGATATTCAAGTTGCTAAGAAAAGATCAAGAGGTCAGGTGGAACGAAAATTGTCAAAAGGCATTTGAAAAAATAAAAGAATATTTGCAGGAACCTCCGGTCCTTATGCCACCAGTGCCAGGAAGGCCATTGATTATGTATCTTACGGTTCTTGAGAACTCAATGGGGTGTGTGCTCGGTCAACACGACGAGTCAGGTAGAAAAGAGCATGCCATCTTCTACCTGAGTAAAAAGTTTACTGATTGTGAGTCAAGGTACTCGATGCTGGAGAAAACATGTTGTGCGCTCGCTTGGGCAGCTAAACGTTTGAGGCAGTATATATTAAACCATACAACCTTATTGATTTCGAAGATGGATCCGATCAAGTATGTATTTGAAAAGCAGGCACTTTTTGGAAGAATAGCCCGTTGGCAGATGGTTCTGACAGAATACGATATTCAATATGTTTCCCAAAAGGCCATTAAGGGAAGTGTTTTGTCAGAATATCTCGCTGAACAACCAATTGAGGATCATCAACCAATGAAGTTTGAATTTCCAGATGAACATATCATGTTTTTGAAGATGAAAGACTGTGAAGAGCCTCTACCTGATGAAGGGCCGGAAATTGGGTCCCAATGGAAACTGGTTTTTGATGGGGCTGTTAATTCATACGGTAACGGAATCGGGGCGGTCATTACGACTCCACAGGGCTCTCATATACCCTTCACTGCCCGATTAGCGTTCGTATGTACCAACAACGAGGCGGAGTATGAAGCATGCATCATGGGGTTAGAAGGAGCAATTGATTTGAGAATCAAGAACCTCGATGTTTATGGTGATTCCGCGTTGGTAGTTAATCAGATTACAGGTGAATGGGAAACTCGTCAAGCGAACTTGGTGCCTTATAACAACTATGCCAGAAGGTTGTTACCTTTTTTTGACAGAGTTGATTTCCATCATATACCCCGATTAGAAAACCAGATGGCCGATGCATTGGCAACGTTGTCTTCGATGTATCTGATGAATCGTTGGAATGAAACTCCTTCGATCAGAATCATGCGTCTAGATAGACTGGCCTTTGTGTTTGTAGTTGAAGGTGTATTAGATGGCAAACCTTGGTATCATGATATTAAGGTTTTTCTGAAGAATCAGGAGTATCCAGAGGGTGCATCCACCAAAGACAAGAAAACTCTGAGGAGGCTGGCGGGAAATTTCTTTCTGACAAAAGACGATGTGTTATACAAAAGGAATTTTGACATGGTCTTGCTACATTGTGTTGATGAGCATGAGGAAAACCTGTTAATGGAGGAAGTTCATGAAGGATCTTTCGGTACCCATGCCAATGGGCATGCTATGGCCAGAAAACTACTGAGAGCGGGGTATTATTGGATGACTATGGAATCAGATTATTTCAAATACGCTCGGAAATGTCATAAATGCCAGATTTATGCTGATAAGGTGCATGTACCGCCTACTCCTCTGAATGTATTGTCATCACCTTGGCCTTTTGCTATGTGGGGCATTGATATGATCGGAAAGATTGAACCTACTACTTCCAATGGGCATCGTTTCATTTTGGTTGCCATCGATTATTTCACGAAGTGGGTGGAAGCAGCCTCGTTTGCCAACGTCACCAGACAAGTGGTAGCCAGATTTATCAAGAAGGACATCATCTGCCGGTATGGAGTCCCGGAGAGAATCATTACTGATAATGGTTCAAATTTGAATAACAAGATGATGAAGGACCTATGTCAGAGCTTTAAGATTGAACATCACAATTCTTCTCCTTACGTCCAAAGATGAATGGGGCTGTTGAAGCGGCAAATAAGAACATCAAGAAGATTGTGCAGAAGATGGTAGTGACGTATAAGGACTGGCATGAGATGTTGCCTTATGCTTTACATGGTTATCGTACTTCGGTGCGCACATCAACTGAGGCAACTCCCTTCTCACTGGTATATGGTATGGAAGTAGTTCTACCATTAGAGGTTGAAATTCCTTCTTTAAGAATTCTGGAAGACGTGAAGCTTGATGAAGATGAGTGGGTGCATTCCAGACTGAATCAGCTGAACCTTATTGAAGAGAAAAGATTAGCAGGATGAAGAAAGCCTTTGATAGGAAAGTGCGTCCTCGGTGTTTTCAGGCTAGTGAGTTGGTTTTAAAAAGGATCCTTCCTCCTCAGACAGATCACAAGGGCAAATGGACTCCAAACTACGAAGGGCCATATGTAGTAAGATAGGTTTTCTCTGGTGGAGCCTTATTACTCTCAACTATGGACGGCGAAGATTTTACGTCCCCTGTGAACGTAGATGTAGTCAAAAAATACTTTGCATAAAAGAGACCCGCTGGACACAAAAAGAAAAGTCCAGGAAAAAAAGGGGCATCCCGACGAACCATAAAAAGAAAAGGTTCGACCAAAAATTAGGGATAATAAAAAAAAAGAGGAAAAAAAAGAATAAACCCGCAAGGTTGAAAACCTGAAAAGGCAACTTTGGAAAAAATAGGTATCCCGGTGGATTGAAAATCCGAAAAGGGCGATCCAGGCAAAAGTTAGGGATTTGAAAGCAGGAGGCTACGAGCTGCATTCGATCTGTGAACACTTTTGATACTTGGAAATTTTGAAGGAAAGGAATAAGTTCAGTCAGCCTCTTCGAAGGCCAAAACATCTGCGGATAAGCGAGGCATATTGGGTCATAGCTGAATTGAATCATGGGGGATTTCTGTTCCCCACATTGCCGACATGTGTATTTTCTTTTATTTCTTTCTTGCAATTACCTTTTTTCAGGAATTGCTTCCGAATGTAAATGCCTATTTACAGGCCAATTCCATTCAATAAAATTTTCATTTCACTCAAAAGCTTTCCATTTGTGTTTTTACTTTTACTGTTTTGTTTGTGAAAACGTCCGATATTTTGATAAAACATTGCATGCGAAAATGTTAACCTTTGCGAAGCATATAAAAAAAAGGGGGAAATTGCTTAGGCAACGGTCATTGTGATGGTAATCGAAGTAACCCTTTTGCGTATTAAACTTTCTGTTGATTGTGTTTACAGGGCAACAGGTTTGTTCTTCCCCAGTAGAGCTACTCTCCTCGACATTGAAAAGTTCATCCTCCTCAACAGGTTGTTGCTTTCCCTGACCAGAGTGTCGAGAATTATCTTCCTCAGCAGAATACAGAGGATTAATTCCCTAGCTAGAGTTGTGATCGATTCATTACTCTTTCTGCAATCAGTCAGAAGTTGATGCTAACGCACCCCTGACAAGAGACTTATAGAATATCTTCTTTGGACAAAGACGTTATTTTCCCCGCAGGGCCTGAGCACTCATTCTCCTCAGCTAGTCGAGAAATATTTTCCTCACCAGTAACAGTATGAGTTAATCCTCTCAGATGAGTAAGCTTGATGTTATCCTCTAGCAGGGTGGATGTCAGCATCTACCGTTCCTCAAGCAGGTTTGATAGTCATGGCCGGTATTCCCCAGCAGGGTAAAAGTACTGATATTCCCCGGCAGGGTCAAAGCAAGGGCATCTCCTAACAGCAGATTGAGTTTGGTAATATCCCCAAACAGGTTTGGAATTATTGACTTGTCTCACCAAGCAAAGATTGATGGTGATCTTCACGGTGGTTTGATCAACAACAGTTGATATCTCCAGCAGGTCCTAAGTCCAATTGTTATTGGTATTCTTTCATATCCAGGTAGAAGTCATTGGAAATCCCCAGCGGAGAGAGTTTCTCTTTGGGTTCCATCTTCAATATTCGTTTCTATCCATCCCCAACAGAGTGGAATTTCTCTCGAAGTTTTCATCTCCAGCAGAGTTTGTGATCAGGAATTCGTTCAGTGAAATCTTCCTCAGCATGGTCTTTTATTTCAGAGGACAATTTAGTTTGTCATCCCCAGTGGAGATGCCTTGGTCTTCAGCATTTATTTTGGTGAGACGCCTATTTTGCATTGCATAAGCATTTTTGCATGGCATCCTCCTAAACGCGTAGCATTTCCATTTCGTATGGAGCATTACGCCATAGGAAAATTCAAACATATGCATTCGAAGCATAAGCCAGGTTCGATATCCTTTACCAGATTCTTTCCCCAGCAGAAAGTAACAAAATTCAGAAGATGTTGGTTAACACTACACCACAACCAGTGGATTCGTCATTCTTGTTGGTCCTTCCTATACTCCCCCGCAGAGTTGTCTGTTTAGATTTATCTTTTCCTCGGCGGAGTCATCTTTGTGGAACTGTCGATTCTACATATTGTTGTTTGAAAGTCTACCTTCGGCTTAGTCTTTCTTCGAAAGCCCACCTTCGGCTTGGTCTTTCTCTTTTCTCGAGTTCGCCTTCGGCCGTCCTCGCACCCGCTGTTATCTTGTTATCCCCAGTAGAGTTATCCTTCGACATTAGTCTTTCTTTGAAAGCCCACCTTCGGCCTGGTCTTTCTTTTTCGAGCCCACCTTCGGCATGGTCTCGTATCCTTTGTTTGAGAGTCTACCTTCGGCATAGTCTTTCTTTGAAAATCCACCTTCGGCTTGGTCTTTCTTTTTCGAGCCCACCTTCGGCATGGTCTCGTATCCTTTGTTTGAGAGTCTACCTTCGGCATAGTCTTTCTTTGAAAGCCCACCTTCGGCCTGGTCTTTCTTTTTCGAGCCCACGTTCGGCATGGTCTCGTATCCTTTGTTTGAGATTCTACCTTCGGTATAGCTTTCTTTGAAAGCCCACCTTCGGCATGGTCTTTCTTTTTCGAGCTCACCTTAGGCATGGTCTCGTATCCTTTGTTTGAGAGTCTACCTTCGGCATAGTCTTTCTTTGAAAGCCCAACTTCGGCATGGTCTCGTATCCTTTATTTGAGAGTCTACCTTCGGCATAGTCTTTCTTTGAAAGCCCACCTTCGGCTTGGTCTTTCTTTTTCGAGCCCACCTTCGGCATGGTCTCGTATCCTTTGTTTGAGAGTCTACCTTCGGCATAGTCTTTCTTTTAAAGCCCACCTTCGGCTTGGTCTTTCTTTTTTCGAGCCCGCCTTCGACATGGTCTCGTATCCTTTGTTTAAGAGTCTACCTTCGGCATAGTCTTTCTTTGAAAGCCCACCTTCGGCTTGTTCTTTCTTTTTCGAGCCCACCTTCGGCATGGTCTCGTATCCTTTGTTTGAGAGTCTACCTTCGGCATAGTCTTTCTTTGAAAGCCCACCTTCGGCTTGGTCTTTCTTTTTCGAGCCCACCTTCGGCGTGGTCTCGTATCCTTTGTTTGAGAGTCTACCTTCAGCATAGTCTTTCTTTGAAATCCCACCTTCGGCTTGGTCTTTCTTTTTCAAGCCCACCTTCGGCATGGTCTCGTATCCTTTGTTTGAGAGTCTACCTTCGGCATAGTCTTTCTTTGAAAGCCCACCTTCGATTTGGTCTTTCTTTTTCGAGCCCACCTTCGGCATGGTCTCGTATCCTTTGTTTGAGAGTCTACCTTCGGCATAGTCTTTCTTTGAAAGCCCACCTTCGGCTTGGTCTTTCTTTTCAAGTCCGCCTTTGGCCGTTTTCGTAGTATCCTTATACCCCCAGTTTAGTCCTCCTTCGGTCGGTCTACCTTTCCGAGTTCGCCTTCGGCCGTTCTCGTAGTCACGTTATTTCATCATCCCCACAGGTTGCAAATTTTCAAGTTATTTTGGTATTCAATCTCCGTGTATCCCGATTGTCTGAAAGTCGTTGCTTCTATACCCTCGGATCCAAGAAGTTTGAATAGGGGCAGCTGTAACACCTCAAAATTTGCCCTCGTGCTTTTAACCCCTTTTGGCTTATGCTTCATTTCATTTGCATTGTCATTTTTGCATTTGCATATTTCTTTTGGGCATGGGATCAAGGTATTCTCTAGCAGCTCACGGCATCATTAGTTCCAGTTTGTTTTTTTTAATAGTGTTCAAGGCCAAGCAGATAGCTTTCCAAGTCTTTTTTGAGCATTTATTTTGCTCATTAAATGACTTGATGATCAGAAACTCCGGCAGTCAATTTTTGATTAGTTATTCAGCACCAGACAGTTGTTATCAGCAGTTTAATCCGAGTGCGAAAAAAAACATTTCGCAGCATATTTTAAGTGTATTCTAGTGGTAATATCAAATGGCAAGTTTCAGAGGTCTATCATGGTTCAGAACAGGTGGAACCGGACGAATATCCAAGTTTCCCTCCTTTTGGCGCCAAAATTTTGAATTTTTGAACAGAGTAATCGATTACTCAAAGTGAGTAACCGATTACTCTGGGCGAAATTGCAAAAATATGGCAATTTCCAGCACTGCAGAATTTTTGAGCATTTGTGATCATGTGCTTGGCTTGTGCATGTGTGGGAAGGATCTAGAACTGATATATTTTCATCATTTTCCATCCAAAAGTTCAAATTCTTTCCACTCCAATTCCACATTTTCTTTCCTAATTCACATTTCACCCCAATTTCCACTCACTTAACCTCACTCCCAACCCAAACTTAACTCCTAACCTAGGGGTTATTTAAACCAATTCATTCCAAACCTCAAAGAAGGAGATCATTTTTCACTCCCAATTTTCAGAATTCTCTCAATTCTCTCTCACTTTTTTCACTCTCAACCTCCATTTTTCAACCACACTCAAAGCTCTCTTTCAAATATTAACAAGTTCTTCATTGGAACTTGTTAATTCTTGAGCTAAAGCCTCTCATCATCACTGCATTTTAGCTTTTCAATTTGGATTTTCGTTTGGATCTGGTGCTGAATTTTCAGAAGTGATTTTTGGAAGTGCTTTTGGAGTTTTAGTCGCTTATTGTTTGGATCTTCAACTTTTGAGTGCAAGAAGCTTGTGGATCTTGGATTTCTCTACTTAAATTCTTCCATTTTTGTTTACAACACTTACCAAAGCAAATCTCAGCTTTGTAGGTTGGTTAATTTCAGATCCATACTCATTTTAGCTTAATTGCAACTTATACAATGTAGATCCACGAATTTTGATGTGTTTTGATTCATTTGGTTTATCTTGATTGTGGATGTTGATGATTGTTGGATCTAATTGATGTTTGATTGTTGTGATTGAAGTTAATTTCCGTGCATGATTGTTTACATGATCATTTGGATGTTTGGATAAGTGATTTGCTGCTGAAAAGTGCTTTTCAAAGTTGAATTTCTGCCTCTGTTTCAGTGGTAATCGATTACTCTGCCTTATTTTCACGTTTTTAGCCAATTTTCAACTGAGTAATCGATTACCCTATGTGAGTAATCGATTACCACTGAAGCAGATTGTGTTTTTCTTGCATTTTCTTGGTTGTTTGAGGTCTCCTACATGTCTAAACTTTATGGATTGATATAATGATGATTTGTGGATCATTCTTGAGCTGTTGCACCTCACACTATTGCATGAATACGATTCTTCGACACGCGAGTCTTGGTTTTCATCGATGAATGTTTATGTTTGCGTTGTTAATTAATTGATGCGATAAACACGATGCAAACACATTTGAATTGTGTTAATTCTTGATTGATGCTCAACTTGCTGGACATATGATGCATGATTGTTGTTTGCTTCCATGGTTGCTTATGCATGATTTTTGATCGATGTTTGATTTGTGCAACTTTATTGAGTAATTGTTCTTGAATTATTAGCATGATCATGTTATCCATTATTGATCCTTGCAACCTTTATGATTGGTTTGTTGGGCTTTGTGTGTCTATTTGCAATCATTGCTTGCATGAGTATTTTGTTTTCAAATGCATAGTATGTTGTCTCGTTTTCCACTGCTACCTTAGTGCATATGTGTTGTTGTATGTGTTGCTGTTTGACCTTTTACACCTGTTTTGTGTACTGAGCATGGGCTGTTGAATGCTGTTTGGTGTGTTTGCTGGTTTTTAACCTCGGTGTAGGTGCAGAGGCACTGTTGTAGCTGCTGCTTGTTTGTTTTACTCGCTTTTTCTTCTCCTTCTCTTTCACTCTTTCTCTTCCCTTGAGTCTCAAGACTTGTTTAAGTCTTGGATTCACTCCCTTAGAGCTACTTAGTCCAACTTAATTTTTGATTAATCTTAGAGTAGGATTAGCATTAGGCCAACTTTTACATGCTAACTTAGGTAGACGTTTCCCTTTCAACCTCAACTATAGGGCCACCTTTGCATGACAACATTAGGAACATTTAGTTTCCCTTAGTGTTTTCCTTTGGGTTTTCTCTTCTCATCTCATAACACTTCTAAAACACTTAATAAATATAACGAATATTGCGCTCGAGCCTTAAGTGTAGGAAATGAAGAACGAGGGGTCTCCCCTCCTCTTCTAGAGTGTTTAGCATACGTCCCATTTGGGGGCGACCATGCAATTCCCTCGTTCCCGCATGGTAGACTTTAGTGCAATATAAGTTACGAACTAACTTCAATCCACTTCTGTCTAAAAAACACAAAAACAAACTCAAACCTTTTTCATTCTTCGGGATCGTTAATCTCAAATCATTTTCAGAAAGGGCACGTTACTTCCGTCTCGTCGCAAACAGGCATCGACCCTAACTGCCGGATGCGAATCTAACGTCGCTCATAAAAAACACCGACCATGCGAATCTACGACTGCTCTGATTTCCTCTCTCTCGTCCGACTAAGGATACATAGGCATGAGACTTAGATGTCTTGGCGAGCAACCTTCCCCCTTAGTTCGTGTCCGAACTACGTTGACTCTGACTTTCCCATTGCACGAGGGAATACATAGGCATAGGACGAGCGATGTCCTATCGAGTCACTTCTTTTTCATTTCTTCTTCGCTTCTTCGTTCCTTTCCGTTCACGTTTCTTCTCGTTTCTAGTAGCAGTGGAGCCCCAGATGACGACACCCTTTGATCGAGACAACAAGCGTGGATCCCATTGAGTACGATGGACGTGTGGGGTGCTAACACCTTCCCTTCGCGTAACCGACTTCCTTACCCGTTTCTCTTGGTCGTGAGACCATGTCTTTTCCCTCCCTTCAGGTTTACGCAGTGTTTCCTTTCCCTCTCTTGGGATAAATACACATTGCTGGCGACTCTGTTTTCTGGGGCACTTTCGCGTTTGTACCACGGATGCAAATCCTCGGGAGCGACACGGGCACTGCTTCCTCACCAATGTTTGCCATTGAGGACTTTCAGGATGAAAATTTAAAGGTTTCCTCTTTTTGGGTTGTCATACAAATTTTTCTTTCTTCTTCTTTTTTTTTTAGTGATTGCTTGGCTTAATGATTACAGTGAACCATCATTGCCGTTTGTCTTGAAAGACATCTTCGACACTTGCTTGATGTGTGCGAAGGAAAACTTGGGAACTTTTGTTGAAAGGCGTCTTGCATGAAATTCTTGAATTTGAATGCACAATCCATTAACTGAGTACTACCCTACCCCAGGTTAAGATTACGGGTTTTTATTTGTAAAGAAATGAAACTCCTACTTCAAGGCTCGAAGGGGTTAAAGCGGGGTTTGTTAGAACAAGAATTGATTCTACATTCCTAATAGTTTTGATGATAACAAATACTATATTATTTAGAAGTTGATGCTCCTTAATTTAGTTATTATGATATGTAGGGAAGTTCTAAAGTAAAGAAATTCTGAATCGGAAGTAAAAGCACATTCTGCGCTAACAATTTCTAATCAAGCGAAGTTCTGATATAGAAGTATCACAAGATCTAATCTAGAGAAGTTCTAATCAAGCGAAGTTCTAATTAAGAAAAGTTCTAATCAAGCGAAGTTCTGATAAAGAATGTGTCACGCTTTCAGCACCAAAGTTGCCTTGATCCAGAAACTCTGATAATTCAACTATTCAACATGGACTCTGATACGATATCCTTCATATTTATGAGTATCACAAAGTAACAGCTTGTACCAGACAAAATCTGTATTTTTGGAAAGAGCATTCAATGGCTTTTTATCAACCTCCAAAAATAGTTCTCATGTCTCCAACAGATCAAAATAATTTCATCTATTTAAAGGATCCCTTGCACAGATGACGAAGACACTTGCGCACATACACCTTACAATTCATCAAGTTTCATCAGTTTTCAAATTCGATCAAAATATTGTGTAAACATCACAGTTATGATATAGCTTATTAGAAGCACCTTATACACACTTGTTCATTTACATTTGTAATTCCTTGAGATAACCGAGTTGTGGTTAAAACTCAAGAAGACATTGACAGTTGTCTCTGTGATTGTGTAATCCTTATTGTTTAGTGGATTAAGTCCTCAAGAGAGAGAGGCGAAATCACCTTGGCGGGTGGACTGGAGTAGTTTGAGTTCAAAAGAACCAGGATAACCAACGTGTCCTTTTTGCTTTAATTTTTCGAAAACCCCGATTCAAACCCCCTTTCTTGTGTTTTTCGTTTCTTCAATTGGCATCAGAGCGCCTGGTTCTGGGTGCTAACACTTAACCGTGTCAGAAAAAAAGATCCTTCAAGAAAAACACTATGGCGGAACCCGTTCAGAACAACAATGACAAAATCAGTGGCAAACCACCAGTGTTCGACGGTGAAAATTTTGATTACTGGAAAGACTTAATCAAAAGTTTATTTCTGGATCATGACGGCGATCTCTGGGATATGGTAACTGATGGTTACACTCATCCTGTTGGAAAAGACGGTCAGAAGATTGAAAGGAAAAGTATGACGGATCAACAATAGAAAGATTTCAGAAATCATCACAAGGCCAGAACGATTCTCCTAAGTGCGATCTCTCACACAGAATATGAGAAGATCACAAACAGAGAATCAGCCAAACACATATTTGATTCTCTAAGAATGACGCATGAAGGCAACACTCAAGTCAAAGAGACTAAAGCTCTGGCACTCATCCAGAAGTATGAAGCCTTCAAAATGGAAGAAGATGGAACAATTGAGAAAATGTTCTCAAGGTTTCAAATTCTGGTTGCTGGATTAAAAGTTCTGAATAAAGGGTACTCAACAGCAGATCATGTCAAGAAGATCATCAGAAGCTTACCAAAGGTGTGGAGACCCATGGTCACAGCACTAAAGCTCTCCAAGAACCTCAACGAAATATCTCTTGAAGAACTGATCAGCTCTCTAAGAAGTCACGAGATAGAACTAGAAGAAGATGAACCCCAGAAGAAAGGTAAGTCTGTTGCTCTTAAATCTAAATATAAATATGAAACTAAAGCTTTTCAGGCAGAAGAAGAAAGCTCTGGTGGCTCCTCAGAAGAAGATGAACTATCACTCCTTTCCAGAAGAGTCCAACAACTATGGAAAAATAGACAAAGGAAATTCATAAACTCTAGAAGATCAAGCAGTTATTCTGAACCATCTTCTGGACACAAAAAGTCAAGAAACAAAGAGGTGGTGTGTTACGAATGCAAGGAACCTGGACACTACAAAAGTGATTGTCCTAAGCTGCAGAAAGAAAAGCCAAATAAGAAGTTTAACAAGGAAAGAATGAAAAGTCTTATGGCTACCTAGGATGACTCGGAATCTTTTAAAGCAGAATCCGAATCAGAAAATGAACACGCCAACATTGCCCTAATGGCCAACATATCAGATGACTCCAACTCATCAGAATCAGATTCTGACTCAGAAACTAAAGAGGTGTTCTCTAAATTTTCTAGATCTCAATTAGAAGATAGTCTATCTGAAATTCTTGAAAATTATCAGAAACTTCAGCTCAAATATAAGAATCTGAAACATGGTCTGGTATCTGAGTTTGAAGAGAACAGAAAACTGAAAGCAGAAAATTATGAGTTAAAAGAAACCATTTCAAAACTCAACTCCTTTGAATCTCAAAAATCAGAAAAAATATGACTCAGTAGTTCCCACTAGTTATGATAACATTTTATAACATTACGACTATGATTTTCAAAAATTTTTAGCAAAAAACATAGACAGAAGCAAAATGGCTTCAATGATCTATGGAGTTAGTAGAAATGGAAGAAAAAGCATAGGATATGTTAATCCTAGAGGAGAAGCTCCATATAAACCTAAACAAGTTGATGATATGATCATAAAATACGCACCTTTAAACTCTCACTTCACATAAGGACACAAACATGATATAAAATATACTAGTGAATGTTACTTTTCAAATTCTATTGAGAAACCAAAACTCAATCAGAATTATGTGAACACTAACAAACAAGGACCCAAAGAAATATGGGTACCTAAGGATAAAATCCTATATGTTGCAGAAGTCTTTAACAGCAAGATTGAAACACCAATCATGGTACCTGGACTCTGGATGCTTGCGACACATGACGGGAAGAAAGCATATGTTCCAAAGTCCAGAACTTAAAGCTGGAGGGTATGTAGGTTTCGGAGGCAATCAGAAAGGGAAAATCATTGGCTCGGGAACCATAGGTAACGGTACTCTACCTTCTATATCTAATGTTTTATTAGTAGAAGGATTAATGCATAACTTGTTATCCATAAGTCAATTAAGTGATAACGGTTATGATATAATCTTCAATCAAAAGTCCTGCAAGGCAGTTAGTCAGAAAGATGGAACAATCCTCTTTAATGGAAACAGAAAGAACAACATTTATAAAATAAAGCTTTCTGAACTAAAAAGTTAGAATGTAAAATGCCTTTTGTCTGCTGACGACGAGCAATGGGTATGGCACAGAAGATTGGGGCATGTTAGTATGAGAAGAATATCTCAGATTAACAAACTCAATCTGGTCAGAGGACTTCCTAACCTGAAGTTCAGCTCAGATGTTCTGTGTGAAGCATGTCAAAAAGGCAAATTTTCTAAACCCTCTTTTAAACCAAAAAATGTTGTTTCTACCTCCAGACCATTAGAACTTCTACATATAGATCTGTTTGGAGTAGTGAAAACTGCATCCATCAGTGGTAAGAAGTATGGATTAGTGATCGTAGATGACTATAGCAGATGGACATGGGTAAAGTTCTTAAAACACAAGGACGAGTCACTCTCTGTATTCTCTACTTTCTGTAACCAAGTTCAAAATGAAAAAGAGTTTAGAATTGTAAAAGTCAGAAGTGATCATGGTGGGGAATTTGAAAACAAAAAATTGGAAATATTTTTTAATGAAAATGGCATTTCTCATGATTTCTCTTGTCCTAGAACTCCACAACAAAATGGAGTTGTAGAACGCAAGAATAGAACTCTACAAGAAATGGCCAGAACCATGATCAATGAGACTAACATGGCTAAACACTTTTGGGCAGAAGTAGTTAATACAGCGTGTTACATTCAGAATAGAATCTCTATAAGACCTATTCTGGAAAAGACTCCATATGAATTGTGGAAGAACAGAAAGCCCAACATTTCATACTTTCATCCATTTGGATGTACTTGCTTTATTTTAAACACTAATGATCCTCTGAACAAGTTTGATTCTAAGGAACAAAAATGTTTTATGTTAGGATACTTTGAACGTTCAAAAGGATACAGAGTATATAACACAGAAACTCGAAATGTGGTGGAATCCATTTGTGTCAAATTTGATGATAAGCTTGTCCTTCAAAAGCCAAAGCATGATGAATCTCTTGCAGAAATAGAAGTTCAAATTACAGGCACTGAAACCAGATCATCAGAAAAACAGTCAAACACAACAGAAGGAAATCCAAATGTCACAACAATTTCTGAAGAACCCATCCAGAAAAGACAATCCAGAAGTACACTAACACATCCCGAAGACAAAATTCTGGGAAAGAAAGATGACCCAATCAGAACAAGATCCTCATTCAAAAAGACTGAAGAATCTCTCATGGGATTAGTCTCACTGGTTGAACCCACTTCTATTGACGAAGCACTCTCAGACAATGATTGGATACTCGCAATGCAGGAAGAATTGAATCAGTTCACCAGAAACGACGTATGGGATCTAGTCCCTAAACCCAAAGGCTTCAACATCATTGGAACCAAATGGGTCTTCAGAAACAAACTGAATGAACAAGGAGAAGTTATCAGAAACAAAGCACGACTGGTTGCACAAGGTTATAGTCAGCAAGAAGGGATAGACTATACAGAAACCTTTCCTCCAGTCGCAAGGTTAGAATCTATCAGACTTTTAATTTCATTTGTTGTAAATAATGACATCACTCTTTATTAGATGGATGTCAAAAGTGCATTTTTAAATGGTTACATTGATGAAGAAGTTTATGTACATCAACCCCCTGGTTTTGAAAACACAAAACATCCAGAATATGTTTATAAACTCAAGAAATCGTTATATGGTCTAAAGCAAGCTCCCAGAGCTTGGTATGAGAGACTAAGTAACTTTCTCTTGGAAAATGATTTTATTAGAGGGAAGGTGGACACAACTCTATTCTGTAAGTCATTTAAAAATCACATTCTGATCTGTCAAATTTACGTAGATGATATAATTTTTGGATCCACTAAAAGCTCCTTGGGCAAAGAATTTGCTAAGACTATGCAGGCAGAATTTGAAATGAGCTTAATGGGAGAACTCGAGTTTTTCTTGGGAATTCAAATTAATCAAACTCCAGAAGGAACTTACATACATCAAAGCAAGTATGTCAGAGATCTTCTGAAGAAATTTGACATGTCAGAAAGTAAGCCTTCCAAAACTCCTATGCATCCCACATGAATTCTGGAAAAGGATGAGGTAAGTAAGAAAGTAGAACAGAAGCTCTACAGAGGTATGATTGGTTCTCTCCTTTATTAACTGCTTTAAGACCTGATATTCTCTATAGCGTCTGTCTTTGTGCTAGATTCCAATCAGATCCTAGAGAATCTCACTTAACAGCAGTTAAGCGAATTCTCAAATATCTGAAAGGTACTACAAATCTTGGTCTTTGCTATAGAAAGTCCAGAGAATACAAATTGGTAGGATACTGCGACGCTGACTTTGCTGGAGATAGAATAGAAAGAAAAAGTACCTCTGGAAGCTGCCAGTTTCTGGGAGACAACTTAATCTCTTGGTCCAGCAAAAGACAATCCATCATTGCACTATCAACCACTGAAGCTGAATATATAGCTGCAGCTGGATGCAGTACTCAGATGCTCTGGATGAAGAATCAACTTGAAGATTTTCACATTTACGAGAGTAACATCCCTATCCTCTGTGACAATACTTCTGCCATCTGTCTTTCTAAAAATCCTATTTTGCATTCTAGGGCTAAACATATAGAAATTAAACATCACTTCATTAGGGACTATATTCAGAAGGGAATTCTTCGTTTAAAATTTATAGACACGGACCATCAATGGGCTGATGTTTTCATCAAACCCTTTGCTGAAGATAGATTTAATTTCATTCTGAAAAATCTCTGTATGGAATTATGTCCAGAATGAAAATGTAATTTCTGTATTTTTAACTCTCAGAATTTTTTTTGTGAACATCTGACCAATAATTCTTCAGAAGTGAGAAGAAAGATTGTCTCAGAATCTATTCAGAAGATCTGAATTTTTCATTTCAAGGATAGATCACTAAGTTCACCCTAGCAAACACCTGTCAACCTACGCTCCAGATTTTCTCTGACGTTGAACACGTGTCAAACTCTGGAAAACTGAAACGTCTGTGTTGACATATCGAGGCGCCAAGTCACATCGGTAACTGTTCCCAAAAATTTTCACGCTATCTCCCTTGTCAGAAATCATTACAGCTATTAATCATTATGTTTATTGTCTTTAATTGCTATTTATTTTCTTGGTCACTCTTATATATATGTCACTTCTAACACCCTCACACGCTCACTATCACTCACTTAGCTCTCTATCGCTTTCTCCTTCTTATTTGCAATTCTTGTTTTGCTTTCTACAATTCTTGTTCCTCTGTGTGTTCTCCAAAACCCTAAGTCTGTGAACAATGGCCTCCAGCTCTCAACAAGCGATGTCTAAAGAATCTGCTGACCAAATCATTGAAGAAAGGTACGTTGAGCCCTCAAGAACTCTTCTCACTCCCATTGCCTCTCTTGAAGTTCTCTGTGAACTCATCGTGGATTTTGAAAGCATGAAAGAAAATGGGTATGACCTTACTCCTGAGGTTGAGTTTCAAGGATGGATCAAATACTTTAATCGCTTAATGGGTCCAGTTTTTCCCCCAACTCGTTAAGGAATTCTTGATTTTTGCATCGGTCTCAAATCATCAAGTAACTTCGTATGTAATAGGAAAGAAGATTGTCATCACTGAAGATATTATTGGTAAACTGATTGATCATGATGGATCAGGAATTAGATGCAGTGAGATGGAAAAGAGCTCTGACCTAAAAACTATCTCAAAGGAAATCTTCACCTCCGGACAACACTCCAACAAAATCAAAGACCTAAAGGATCATCACAAAATTTGGGCCAGAATCATTCTAGGTTGTATCTATCACAGGAAACCTACAAGCTCTTCTGACTACATCAACAACGATCAACAGTACCTTCTGTACCTCATCTCCACCTTTACTAAAGTGAATCTTCCTCACAGTCTATTCAATCATCTGAAGAACAGTGTCAAGGAAACAAGAGAAGACGAAAGAACCAAGAGAGATTGGATCCCTCTAGGTAGACTAATCTCAGATATTCTAACAGAGAATAAGCTGATAGAACACCTGACTAAAGCTCGAAAAATCTCTGATCTAGAAACTATTGCTGGAAGACCTCTCAATGCAAAGAACCTCAAGAAGATGAAAATCATTGAGACCATCAAGAAGGATCCAACCCAACTCTCTAAGGAAGTCATCACCACCAGGAAAATACCTCTGAAAGATTTTCCTCTCTTCTCAGCAGATACTCATCCAGAAATTGTTCTCAGATATCTGGATGCGTGTAAATCTGATGGAACCATTCCAGAGGTTTCTTTGCAACAGCTCAGGCAAGCACCTCCAGAAGTTGCCACCAGAATATCAAGAAAAAGGAAAGCATCTGAAGGAACTCCTCAGAAAACCCCTAAAGCTGCTAAAAAGAAAGGTAACTCGTCTTTCATTTCTGTCGTCGAATCCATATTGGTATCCACATATGAAACCTCATCTTCTCCCAAACCTTCTGAAAATCCATCACCTTCACCACAAACCCTTGACGATTTTGACATCGACATTGACCCCACTCCTTCTGATTTTATTGACCCACAACCAGAACTTGCACAAGTTCTGTCTGACATTGATCTTGAACCTCTCTTCACTTCTTCCCAACCAGAACATCAAATTCAAAACTCTGAACCATTCCCAAACACCTCTATTCCTGGTATCAACTGTCCTCTCAACTTCCTTCAACCCTCACCTAATTTCACCAGTCCCCCACAAGATGTCCTCTCTTCAGAATATACATCACCTACCTCTCCCATTCTCATTTCTGACTCTCCTCCAACAAATCTCTCAGAAGATCCCCTCAGAACTATAATTGACTTAGAAGCTCTAGACAAACTTACCTCAACCTCTCTCAAAATAGCCATTCCAAAACCAAAACCAAAAACCTCCAAAACAGATGTTGGTAACTCTTTATTGGTATTCGAGGTGGAAATGCAGAAATGGTTTAACTTTCTAAAGCAGGGTTGTATGGATAATCTGAATCCAGCTACTTCTGACTATATCTGGACCAAATTCAGAAAGTGGTTTAATTCTGAATCTCAAAAGATGAAGGAACACAACTATGACATAGCTCAACATAACTTCTGTGACCATATGAAGATCTTCTATGAGCAGGTCCTAAGATTCTGGGAAAAGAAACCCATTCTTCATCTAGGCTGGAAAGCTCCTATGGTTTTAGAACCTCGGGAAGAAATCTCTGAACATCAAACTCTGGTAATTGCTGAAGTTGAAGAAAAGTCTCCTGAAGCCTCTCCAAAGAAAGATTCTGCTAAAAGCTCTAAGGATTTGGTACCCTCTGTCGAGTCAACTTCATCCTCTCTAGTGCTGAAAACTCTGGATGAGTTGAAGAAAGAGAATGAGGCAGTAAGAAAAAGATTGGACAAACAGGATGAAACCAGCGCAAAAATTAAAAGAATGCTTGGCAAGCAAGAAGAATCTGCTAATCAGATCAAAGGCCTTCTGGAAGCATTGTTCACAAGACTTCCACCTGCTCCTCAACCTTAGATTCTTTTATGTTTCTATTATCTTGCTTATTTTGTGCTATTATCTTGCTCATGTTGTTTACTTGTGTTCTCATGTATTTTTTTTGCTTTTTGATTAATGACAAAAAGGGGGAGAATGTAGAATATTTTGAAATATAACAGTGCACCGGGACTATGTCTCGAACATTGTAACCTCTCTATTTCCACATATTGTTAAGTAAGCAGGAAAATGACAATCAGAACTTCTTGTCAAAAAGCTTCAATCAAAACATCTTCAAGGAAATCTTCAACTCAGGGGGAGTCCTCTATACTCCATACTCTTTTAATTGATTATCAAAATATAAGTTTTTGTCATCATCAAAAAGGGGGAGATTGTTAGAACAAGAATTGATTCTACATTCCTAATAGTTTTGATGATAACAAATACTATATTATTTAGAACTTGATGCTCCTTAATTTAGTTATTATGATATGTAGGGAAGTTCTAAAGTAAAGAAATTATGAATCGGAAGCAAAAGCACATTATGCGCTAACAATTTCTAATCAAGCGAAGTTCTGATATAGAAGTATCACAAGATCTAATCTAGCGAAGTTCTAATCAAGCGAAGTTCTAATTAAGCAAAGTTCTAATTAAGCGAAGTTCTGATAAAGAATGTGTCACACTTTCAGCACCAAAGCTGCCTTGATCCAGAAACTCTGATAATTCAACTATTCAACATGGACTCTGATACGCTATCCTTCATATTTATGAGTATCACAAAGTAACAGCTTGTACCAGACAAAATCTGTATTTTTGGAAAGAGCATTCAATGGCTTTTTATCAAGCTCCAAAAATAGTTCTCATGTCTCCAATGGATCAAAATAATTTCATCTATTTAAAGGATCCCTTGTATAGATGACGAAGACACTTGCGCGCATACACCTTACAATTCATCAAG
The DNA here is from genome assembly GCA_022829125.1 of Lathyrus tuberosus. NCBI lineage: Eukaryota > Viridiplantae > Streptophyta > Magnoliopsida > Fabales > Fabaceae > Lathyrus > Lathyrus tuberosus. Next base: position 5,805,737 of record JALAZF010000389.1, on the reverse strand, counting down.
TTTCATCAGTTTTCAAATTCGATCAAAATATTGTGTAAACATCACAGTTGTGATATAGCTTATTAGAAGCACCTTATACACACTTGTTCATTTACATTTGTAATTCCTTGAGATAACCGAGTTGTGGTTAAACCTCAAGAAGACATTGACAGTTGTCTCTGTGATTGTGTAATCCTTATTGTTTAGTGGATTAAGTCCTCAAGAGAGAGAGGTGAAATCACCTTGGCGGGTAGACTGGAGTAGTTTGAGTTCAAATGAACCAGGATAACCAACGTGTCCTTTTTGCTTTAATTTTTCGAAAACCCCAATTCAACCCCCTTTCTTGTGTTTTTCGTTTCTTCAGGGTTATCTTCCTTATTTCTCCAGTGTTTAGGGGAATGAAACAATGCATTACATCGTCAGCAAAGTTTTGATTTGAAAGCATACCATCAGCAGTTTATGAGTATAAAGTTTTCATCATCCTCCCCCAAATCATTGCATAATCAAAAGAAAGTGGACAAGAAAATTCTTTTATTTTTCTTGAAAGAAAAATCATTAAGAAGTAAATAGCAAACACACATGAATTGAATCAAAAAGTTGCAATGCTCATTTCATTAATTTTGAAAGTACAAACATAATTTGAAAGCAAACAGCTATTACAAAATAAGGAAAATGCAAACAACAAGAAACAAAGCCTAGTGACTAATCAAACACAAGGATGAGTTGTCATGTCTTTAAGAAGTAGTTAGGCTGAAGTCAACTGAAGCTTCACTTGGCGTGCCATGGCAGAGGGTTTTTTCTAAACATTTGGATTGTCTTTAAAGGAGAGGATTTTTTTTCTCATCAGCTCTTGTACCTTAGCCTTCAAGGCAAAGCAACCTTCCAAGTTATGACCCGCACCACCTTGATGGTATTCACAATGAAGATCAGCCCTAAGGCAGGCTGGAAGAGGATTTGGAGGAGGAGGCAAAGGCCTTGTGGTAATCAAACCTTGTTGAACCAAACCAGGATAAAGCTCGGTGTAAGTCATGGGAATATGATCAAATTGATTCCTATTACGGTACTGGTTCTGTTCTGCAGTCGGACATTGGGAAGCTTGAGCTGGTGGTGGAGCAGTAACCACGGGAGTGACAACAGCAATAGTTGGGTGAATAGTATACTGAGGTTGGGGACGAGGCCTTCTCACTTCAACCATTACAACGTTAGTCTGATCTTCCCTTTTCCTCTGAAAGTTTCCATAGGATTTCTTCACACCATTGGAAGATTCAGCAGCTTTTGACACTTTTCCTTTCTTAAGACCTTCCTCTAATCTTTGGCTGATAGTAACCAAATCAGTGAAGTTCGAGGAAACACTTCCAATCATCTTCTCCCAATAGAATAGGGACAGGGTATCCATGAACATTCTAGTCAACTCTTTCTCAGCCAAAGGAGGTTCGACTTGGGAAGCTAACTCTCTCCAACGCTGAGCATACTCCTTAAAAGATTCTTTCTCATGTTGAGTCATGTTTTGCAGTTGGCGGCGATCAGGGGCCATGTCGAGGTTATACTTATACTGCTTCATGAAGGCATTTACAAGATCTTGGAAGCAATGGATGAAGTTTTTCTCGAGACCCATATACCATTGGAGTGATGCTCCACTCAAGCTATCCTGAAAACAGTGAATAAGCAGCTTCTGATTTTTGGTGTAAGCATCCATCTTGCGAAGATACATGACCAAATGAGCTCTTGGACAAGAATGGCCCTTGTACTTCACAAATTCTGGAGTTTTGAACTTAGTAGGCATAACAAGATCAGGTACTAAGCACATGTTGTCTGCATCCACATTAAAGAAGTCATTACCCTCAACAGCTTTGAGTCTTTTGTCTAAGGTCTGAAACTGCTCATGGACAACTTCAGGTTCAACAAAGTCTTCACAGTCTTCTCCTTGAGCCTTGGCAGCATTGTACTCAAAGAGGGGATTCTCAAAAGAAGCTCGAACAGTCTGTAGAACGGAATTGATTATAGGTCTGGGCTCGACGAAAACAAGAGCTTGAAATACAAGCATAGCAGTCTGACCGACCATGGCAGTAGATACAATCGGTGGAGAATAGTTGTGTGGTAAACCAAACTCGGGCCAAGTTGACGGTGGCATTTGAACCGGTGGAGGTTTAGCACTTTAAACTTCCTGGATGACAATCCTTTGGGGAGGTTCTCCTCTGGCAATCAAAACTTGAAGCATCTCAGTTAGTTTAGTCATACTTGATTTGAGGTCATCGATTTCCATTCGGACCTCAGCATTGTGTGCCTCTTGCTCTAACATCTTGCGTCTGTAATTAGCTCTAGTCCGGTATCGGTGTTGAGGAATCAGCTTGACGACTCACAGGCAAACTCTGGAAGATAGAGACAGCTGGAGTTGATTTACTGGACAAACATATGCATGCAAAGAATCATGCAAAGATGCAAATGATATGCAATGCAATGCAAAAAGGATGCAAAACACAAGCAACAAGATCAAGGGTTCGAGATCACAGCATGGAGTCTGGGTGAAGAACCAACCACAGGGTGTGTACTAGGGTTCTTGTATCCATAGAATAGGGTTCTAAGAGGTTCTCAGAGTCTACGTAAATCCTTCAGATATTATCGGCCTGTGTGACTACTCACGCGGGTTAATAATATTCTCAAGATAAACTCGTCTGAGTGTAGTATAGCGTAACAACTACTTGGGACTACTCCCTCATAGCCACCGCACTACATCCTAAAAGGCCAAGTGGGGTGAAGGTAACTACTGTCCTCAGAATCCCTAGCTCCCAATTTGGGAAGAATGGCATCAATGCGACTGCTCATATCAGACATCAACAATCCCAAAGGGCCTCATCTGAGTGTGGTCATCATATGCCATAAATTGTTAGGACTACTCCCAACAACCGACCATTGATTACACCACAATCCTATCATAAGTTCTTTCAAGTCCGGGTTAGGACTTATCTCACCACTCAAAGTAACAACCCTGCATACAGAAAAACCCAAGCACAACGTGCAAATATACAGATATGTAAATATGTACAGATATACAAAATATACAAGTATACAAGCAAGCAAACATATAAACAACACAAATACAAACAAGGTGGGCTTAACCCTCTTAGGGGATGTCCCCAGTGAAGTCGTCATTTTCTGTTGCGGTGAGAATCGGATAACATCACAAAACATAAAATTCACCACCGAGCTTTGATTTATCCAAAGGAAAGGGTAAAGACCGAAAAACCCTAAGTGCGCTATGTAGAGACACAGCTAAGAGATCTAAGGTTCGAGGGTTGGTTATACTAAGGGAAGGTATTAGCACCCTAAGTATCTGTAGTACTCTACAGGAACCTCTTGCTAGTTTTTGTGTTATAGTATGTTTGCTTGCTAAAGGAAATGTGCTAAGGTAAAGACCTATGGGTATATACACTAAATTTGCTCGCCAAGACATCGCATCTCGTGCCTATGTATCCTGACGAGAATGGATTCAGAGCATTCGTAGTTCCCCTGATATGGGGTAAAAAGGTGGAATCCAAGAAGAGATTGGATGTAAAGGAAAAAGGTAAAAGGTGGAAAAAGAAAAAGGTAGCTCGCTAGGATCTCGCAATCCTATGCCTACGTATTCTCAAGATGAACTTGAGAAATCGGAGCGCCCGTAGTTCTCCTGGGGGTGAATTGTCTTCCATGCTTTGTAACTTAAAAACCATGTACTTTTTGAAAGAGGGTCCTCTAATATGTTTTGAAGATCATGACAAGAGCTTCCATTTGAGCTTTGAGTCACTCAATTTTGACGTGTGGTTTGAAAGTTATGACTGTTTCAATTATGGCACAAGTAGTGAAATCTCCACATTTGAAAAGTTTCATGAACCAAACCTTGCTTCCTTTGCAAGAAACTTCTTAAAACTTGATCTCACATGCCATAACTCATCAATGAGACATGTCATGATGGATTGAGGACTTGGATGTTTCATTTTGGATCAAAATCTCAAGGATTAGGGTTTCAGTCAAAACCCTAATTTCAACTGTGAATGTATTGGAATGATTTCTGATGATCTTGCTTCTTCAATCACATCTAAAGCTCATAGATGGTCCTTAGGGATGTCTATTAACACATGGAGTCAAGTCTCAGGGTTTGAGAATAACTCTTTATCAAAATCAAAGGCCATGATTGTATTGTTATCTCAAAACCCTAATTGGAGGCAGGGTGAACTCGTGGCTCAAGTTACTTGCTGATGAAAGCCAGATGACTTGAATTCTTGTTGAGTGAGACCTCTAGGATGTAGGTGAGCTCATATGGTTGCATTTGGAGCCTTCTCTTCTTTAGGAGACTTTGTCCTCCTTTTGGTATAAGTCCTGGCTTTTCACAGAAGCAACAAGCTAGCAAAATGAAATGGTTAGCCAACAATGCATAAATGATTGAACCTAAATGTCAATGCAAAATGTTATGACATCTAAGGGGTAAAATTTGGGGTACAACATTTCCCTTTACATAACCAACCCCCCTTACCCATTTCTCTTTGTCTTTTTTAGCTTTTGCTTTTTTAGACTTCTTAGGATTTATTCGCTCTTTTTTCTTTTTCCTTTGTGGAATAAAAAAAGCGCGGTGGCGACTCTTGCTTTATGAGTTAAGTTAATCAATAGCTTACACTCACAAATTTTACCGCTACAAAAAAGTGGCGACTCTGCTGCGGACTATCTCCCTTGAGGGGTTTAGCCTACTTTAATTTATTTACTACTTTTTGTCTGATTGGCTTGTTACTTGTTTGTTCTGTTTAGGAGTTCCTCTGTGTGTGAGATAGGTCCTATACCCGGACCAGAGTGAACTTTGAGATAGGAGGATAGTATAGTCAAGGGAGCTTTGAAGGAGTCGAATCCCGAAAAAGAAGAACTTGAGAATCTATCCACTCGGTGGTTGCCTCTTTGGAATTACTGATGCCGATCGAGCGATCGTGAAGGCATTACTTTTTCCATAGAAGCCTATAACACTGAGGACCGTAGTAACCCTTAACCCATCTTAGCCTTTTAGGATCGTGGCGCTGAAGCTATGAGGATGCAAATCTGACTTAGTTGTCACGCGATGCTACACTCAGGTTAGATTCTCTTGAGGATAACCACCAACCTCCGAGCAAATCGGTGCGCTGGTGTGTCTGATAGTGGATTATGGACCCTGGGCACTCTGTTAGAACCGTTATTTTATGCAGGTACAATGAAGACAAAACCTTAGTACCTACCTTTGTAAGATTGGTTCTTACCCTTGGCTTCATGCTCGTGACTTGAACCTTGACCCATGTGCTTTGTGTGATCTTGTTTGTGGTTGTTTCATTCATGCACTCATGCATTCATGAGCATTCTTTTGGAAGGTTTCAAGGAACTTAAAGGTGTCATTGCAAAAATTGTAGGTACTTTTGTTATGGATTTTGGAAGGAGAAGTACAAGTATACTTTCAAGAGTCCTAAGTTAGGGGGTTTGAGAGAGCTAGGATCTTTGGTTGTTGATACCAAGAAGTTCGAATCCAGATATGGAAGACTTTTATCTCTCTTGAAGGTTGATATGACTGAAGGATTACTTGCTACTTTGGTTCACTTCTATGACCCTTTGCTTCATTGTTTCACCTTTCCTGATTATCAGTTGGTAGCTACGCTAGAAGAGTATTCTCTCTTGCTTGGTTTGCCTGTTCACGGTCATATTTTCTCTGGTTTGGATCCCGCTCCCGAGCATCACATTATTGCGAGGGCTACTCAGTTGAAGGTTTCTGAGATTAAGGCTCGCATAGATACCAAAGGAAAGATTCTTGGGTTACCCGCTAAGTTCTTGATGGATAGAGCTCATCACTTTGCTAGTGTGAAGAACACAGTTGCTTTTGAGGCTATTCTTGCCTTGCTTATTTATGGACTGTTCCTCTTCTCGAATGTGGAGAACTTTGTCGACATCAACGCTATTCAGATTTTCTTGATTAGGAACCTATTTCCTGCTCTGCTTGCCGATGCTTACCATTCTATTCACCTCAGGAATTTCCATGGTGAAGGGATGATTATCTGTTGCGCGCCTTTGCTTTACAAGTGGTTTATTTCTCACTTGCCGAAGTCTGCAGTTTTCTGGAATCTCAAGGATTGTTTATATTGGTCGTGGAAGATTATGTCTCTCACTCATTCTGATATTGATTGGTGTAGCCGTGTCCCTTCTAGAGCAATGATTATTGATAGTTGTGGTGATTTCCCCAATGTGCCTCTTCTTGGTACAAAGGGAGGAATTAGCTACAATCTGGTGTTGGCTCGTCGTCAGTTGGGATATCCTTTGCAAGAAATACCGAAGAACATTCATTTGGCCAGTCTCTTTTTCAAGGAAGATGAATCTCAGGTTGCTTTCAAGAGAGAAATTGTGGAAGCTTGGCGCAACATTCGTAGAAAAGGAAAGGAAAGTTTGGGAAATCCGAATTGTGTCTCTTCGGAACCTTACCTCCAGTGGGTTAAAAATAGAGCTATTACTTTGAAGATGCCTTATGCGCATCAGGAGCCTTTATCTCTAACTGATAAGAAGCCTATTCTCTACTTTATGGAAGACATAGAGAAGGTTTAGATCGCTTTGGCCGAGATGCAACAAGAGAGAGATGCTTGGAAGAACAAGTATCAGATTGTTGAGTTAGAGAATGCAAGATTTTAAGAGCACTTCAAGAAGAAGAATGAAGATGAAGTTTCCAATAAGAAGCGAAAGACGCAAGAGGATTTATTTTCCTCTCGCATTTAGCCAGTTTCCGATATTCCGAAGAGTTCAGAATCTCCTTGGAAGTTGATCTTTGATCAGTTGCTGATTGAGAAGACTCAGATGCAGGCCCACATCAAGAAGCTAGAAGATAGAGCTGGGACTTCTTCTCATAGGATTCTCTAGGGATCTAGTTTTTCTTTATTCTCTATTATTTTAGGATTCTTGAATCTGTACTTCCAAGATGTAATCTTTTCCATCATTAATGAATGAGATTTTGGTATTTCAAATAACAATGGTTGCAATATGCCTTATAGTTCCTTGAAACTTTGTATTTGCATCTTGCACATCAAGCATCATTCTGCATTGTTTCTTGCCTTTTCCAGGTGTCTTATGTTTCCTTTGGTCTTCATTCAGCCAAGTTGTCGCACCAGTATAATACTCGGGCTAATCTGAAGAAAAAGATGGATCAGTTGCAACAAGAGAACCGTGAGCTTCGTGAATAAGTATCAACTCTGAAGGATGGTTTGGAAAGACTCACTGCTATGATGGAAGCCCTGGTGGCTGCTCAGAATTAACCACCACCTCCTCCTCCGCTTTTAACTCCTGTACAAAGGATAGTCATTTCTGATATTGTCTCTACACTCATCTCTGTGGCGCCTGCTAATGTTCCTCAATACTCCATGCCTCCTGGTTTCCCCTGGGGCATGCCTCGTAACTTTGTTCCTGAAGGTTATCCATCACTACCACCACCTCCTGAATTCCAGTTGTTCCTACTATTTAACCTGTGATGACTGTGCCACCGCGTGTGGTTCATACTATTCCTTTTGGTGAAGAACAGATTTTCCACACTGCCCCAAGTGAGAGTGTTGATGCTTATGAGAAAATGGAAGAGATTCAAGACCAATTTGCTGAAATGCATAAAGAAATTAAAGCTTTGAGAGGAAAAGAGCTATTTAGGTAGAATGCTCATGAGTTATGCTTGGTTCCTAATGTGAAGATTCCACATAAGTTCAAGGTCCCTGACTTTGAAAAGTATAAGGGTAACTCTTGTCCGTTGAGTCACTTGACTATGTATGCTCGTAAAATGTTGACTCGAACCGATAATAATCAGCTTCTCATTCACTACTTTCAAGACAATTTATCTGGTGCAGCTTTGAAATGGTATATGGGACTCGACAGTACTCGAATTCGCACTTTCGAAGATTGGGGTGAGGCATTTATGAAATAGTATAAATATAATGTGGATATGACTTCTGACCATGACCAGCTTCGAGCAATGGCTCAGAAAGATAAGGATACGTTCAAAGAATACGCGCAAAGGTGGCACGAGATTGCTGCTCAGATCAGTCCTCCTTTGGAAGAAAAAGAAATGACCAAGATTTTTCTGAAAACTCTGAGTCCTTTTTATTATGCGCGCATGATTGCTAGTGCCCCGAATGATTTCACTGAGATGGTTAACATGGGGATGAGAATAGAAGAAGGTGTCCGTGAGGGACGTTTGTCAAAGGATGGTAATTCTGCTGGTAATTCCAAGAAATATGGGGGAGGACTTGCCAAGAAGAAAGAAGGTGAGACCAATGCTATTTCCCGTGGAGGACGCAAAAAGAGTTATAGTAAGAATAATTAGTGCCAGCAAAATGTTGCATCTGTTACTCCTGTTATCAATTCAGCTCCTGTTGTTCAGGTAGCTCCTGCTCAACAACGTTCTAATCAACCAAACAATCAACGGGGCCGTTTTCAGAAGGATTTTGATCCGATTCCGATGACATACACGAATTTGGTTCCTTGTTTAATTCAAAAGAATCTTGTTCAGACCCGTCCACCACCTGCTGTTCCAAAAGATTCTCCATGGTGGTATAAGCCTGAAGCGCATTGTGCTTTCCATCAGGGAGGAGCTGGGCATGATACTGAGAACTATTATCCATTGAAGATGGAAGTGCAAAGGTTGGCTAGAAGTGGTATTTTGTCTTTCAAAGATTCCAACCCTAATGTACAATCGAATCCGCTGCCTAATCATGGCAAGGCATCTGTCAATATGGTTTATGGTTGTCCTGGTACCTTCAAAATATTTGACATCCGTTGGATCCAAAGATCTCTTGTGGAAATGCATGCACTTTTGAGTGAATTCCATGATATTGATCATGACTATGCAGCTTGTTGTATTTGTTCCGTGAATCCACGTGGTTGTGTGATAGTGAAGAGGGACATTCAAAGGATGATGGATGAAAATTTGATTGAAGTCACTGCTAAAAGAGATGAATATCAGAATGAGGTGAATGTTATTGCACCACGCTTTAATATTCCTGAACGAGTTGTTATCTCTTATGATAGTCAGAAGACCGCTGTTACACCTTTGGTTATTCGGTTGCCTGGTCTAGTACCCTATGAATCTAATAAGGCTGTTCCATATAAGTACAATGCTACCATGGTAGAAGATGGTAAGGAAGTGCCCATTCCTTCGTTGTCTTCTGTGGTAGCATCGCGGATGTGAGTAGAGTGACTCGAAGTGGTCGTGTCTTTGTTCCTGAGCCTCCAAAGATTGTGGAGAATGTTGTTGCTGGCAAACAACATCAAGATGAGAGTAATGTCGATTCTTCTGGTCAATCCATTGGTTCAAAGGCTTATAAGGATGAAGTGTTGAAATTGATCAAGAAGAGTGAGTACAGTGTTGTAGATCAACTCTTGTATACCCCGTCCAAGATTTCAGTGTTGTCCCTACTAATGAATTCTCAAGCTCATAGGAAATCTTTGCTGAAGGTATTGGAACAAGCATGTGTTAAGCATGATGTGACTGTTAATCAGTTTGATGGAATTGTTGCCAACCTCACAGCATGTAATAATTTGAGTTTCTGTGATGAAGAGTTACCCGAGGAGGGGAGAATTCACAATTTGGCTTTACATATCTCCATGAACTGTCAAGAAGATGCACTTTACAATGTACTAATTGATACCGGTTCTTCCCTGAATGTGTTTCCAAAATCTACTTTATCAAGGCTTTCTTACCAAGGTCCTCCCATGAGGTATAGTGGAGTTGTTGTTAAAACTTTTGATGGATCTCGAAAAACTGTGATTGGAGAAGTTGATCTTCCAATCAAAATAGGACCGTGCTTCTTATAGATTACTTTTCAAGTAATGGATATTTGTCCTGCTTATAGTTGTCCGCTTAGCCGACCATGGATTCATGAAGCTGGGGCAGTGACTTCGACTCTCCATCAGAAATTGAAATTTGTTAAGAATGATAAGGTGGTAATTATTGGAGGCGAGCAAGCGATGCTGGTGAGCCATCTTTCATCCTTTTCGTATGTTGATGCTGATGAGACTATTGGGACTCCATTCCAAGCTCTTTTTGTTGATGATAAAGCTGTTAAGAAGAATGAGTTGCCCATTTCTTCCTTGAAGGATGCTTTGCGTGTATTAAAGACTAGTCGATCTGATGGTTGGGGCCGAGTTATTGATGTGGTTGATAACCTGGGCAAAACTGGTTTAGGCTTTACGCCTGGTACGGTCAGAAGAGATTTAAAGCGTATTAATGAGGCTTTTCACAACGCTGGATTCATCAACAAAGATCATTCTACAACTGCAATTCTTGAAAATGACTCTGAAGGCTACATCCCGTTTGGTTCTGAAGATGATGTCATTCCTGCTGAAGATTGGGAGCCTTATTTGGAAGACCCCGGGTATATGTCCCCAGAGGATGCATATGTGCCTTTTTATTCCCCTCGAAAGAAGTTTAAGGAACCTGAATATGAAGTCAGTGCCATCATTGAGGATGATGAAGAAGAAGAACTTCCCAATTTTGTGACACATGGACAAATCTTCCAGAATTGGATAGCTGTTGATGTTCCCGCTGTTGTTCATATTTCAAAGTAATTTGTTTTTGTTTTTTTCAAAAATCCTTTCACTCTGCCCAAGGTGAAAATGAATTTGTGAGGGCTTTGTTTCAAAATTTTATCATCATCAATAAAATGTTATTTTGTTTATCCATATTATGTTTTCCCTTTTTGCTTTATTTCTGAAAATTGGTAACATAAAAAACCAAAAAATAAATATAATAATTTGATAATCACTTTTATCTGCATTATACTTGCACTTCTTGTTCATATTCTAAAATCAAACATAAATCATTGTGCAGATTGATTGTTAAACCCATTGAAAACAATGACCCTATGCCCTCTCCCAACTTTGATTTCCCTGTGTTTGGAGCTGAAGAAGAGGATTTTGGGGAGATTCCAGAAGAAATTTCTCAGTTGCTTGAGCACGAGGAAAAAATCATTCAGCCTCATGAAGAGCCGGTGGAATTGGTTAATTTGGGTTCAGATGATGATAAGAAAGAAGTCAAGATTGGGGCACTGCTTTAGTCATATGTTAAGAAGAGGATTGTGGAGCTTCTTAGAGAATACATTGGTGTGTTTACTTGGTCTTATCAAGACATGCCTGGTCTTGATACTGATATTGTGGAGCACCATTTGCCGCTGAAACCTGAATGTCCGCCTGTAAAGTAGAAATTGAGAAGAAGTCATCCTGACATGGCTGTGAAGATCAAAGAGGAGGTTCAAAAGCAGATTGATGATGGTTTTCTTGTGAATTCTGAGTATCCTCAATGGGTGGCCAATATTGTGTCTGTTCCAAAGAAAGACGGAAAAGTCCGAATGTGCGTCGACTATAGAGATTTGAATAAAGCAAGTCCAAAAGATGATTTTCCTTTGCCACACATTGATATATTGGTAGATAATACTGCTAAATTCAGTATCTTTTCATTTATGGACGGGTTTTACGGTTATAATCAAATAAAGATGGCACCCGAGGATATGGAAAAAACAACATTCATTACACCCTAGGGAACATTCTGTTACAGAGTGATGCCCTTCGGTTTGAAAAATGTTGGTGCAACGTACCAGAGAGCTATGACAACTTTGTTCCATGATATGATGCATAAACAAATTGAGGTCTATGTGGATGATATGATTTGTAAGTCGGAGACTGAAGAAGATCATATTGAGTACTTATTGAAGTTGTTTCAGCGTTTGAGAAAGTTTAAGCTCCATTTGAATCCAAATAAATGCACTTTTGGTGTCCGTTTTGGAAAATTATTGGGCTATATTGTCAGCCAAAAAGGCATTGAAGTTGATCCTGTCAAAGTTAAAGCTATTCAGGAAATGCCTGTGCCCAAAACAGAAAAACAAGTAAGAGGATTCTTGGGACGTTTGAATTACATCTCCCGATTTATACCCAATACGACTGGCACATGTGCACCGATCTTCAAGCTTCTTCGCAAAGATCAGAGTTGTGTCTGGAAAGATGATTGTCAGAAAGCTTTTGAAAGAATTAAAGAGTATTTGCTTGAACCTCTGATTTTGTCTCCTCCCGTGGAAGGAAGACCTTTGATCATGTATTTGACTGTGCTGGAAGAGTCTATGGGATGTGTTCTAGGTCAACAAGATGAATCTGGTCGAAAAGAGCTTGCCATTTATTATTTGAGCAAGAAGTTCACCGATTGTGAGTCTCGGTACTCAATGCTTGAAAAGACATGTTGTGCTTTAGCTTGGGCTGCCAAGCGCCTCCGCCAGTATATGTTGAATCATACAACTTGGTTGATATCCAAAATGGATCCAATCAAGTATATCTTTGAAAAGCCTGCTTTAACTGGGAGGATTGCTCGTTGGTAAATGTTGTTGTCAGAATATGATATCGAGTACCGAACTCAAAAAGAGATAAAAGGAAGTGTTTTGGCTGACCATTTGGCACACCATCCAATTGATGATTATCAACCTATCAGGTTTGATTTTCCTGATGAGGATGTGATGTATCTAAAGGTTAAAGATTGTGAAGAACCATTACCTGATGAAGGGCCTGAGCCTGGACCCCATTGGGGTTTGATTTTTGACGGAGCTGTTAATGAGTATGGCAATGGTATTGGAGTGATAATTGTTACTCCTCATGGTTCTCATATTCCATTCACTACAAGGTTGATGTTCACTTGCACAAATAATGCGGCTGAGTATGAAGCATGTATCATGGGCTTGGAAGAAGCCATTGATTTAAGAATCCAGATTCTTGATGTACATGGAGATTCAGTCCTAGTGATTAATCAGATTAAAGGAGAATGGGAGACACGTCAACCTAATTTGATTCCTTATCGAGATTATGCAAGAAGGTTGTTGACTTTCTTCAATAAGGTTAAGTTTCACCATGTACCCAGAGCAGCAAATCGAATGGCGGATGCTTTAGCCACTATATCCTCCATGATTATGGTGAATCAGTGGAATGATGTGCCCAAAATCGATGTTATGCGGCTTGATAGACCAGCTCATGTGTTTGCGGTTGAAGAGGTTGTTGATGATAAACCGTGGTATTATGATATTAAATGCTTTCTTCAAAATCAAGAGTACCCACTTGGGCCATCCAAGAAAGACAAGAAGACTTTAAGAAGATTGGATGGTAGTTTTTTCTTGAATGATGATGTGTTGTATAAAAGAAATTATGGCATGGTCTTGCTCAGATGCGTGGATAGACACGAAGCAGACATGTTGATGAAAGAAATTCATGAAGGATCTTTTGGTACCCATGCCAATGGGCGTGCAATGGGTAAAAAGATGTTGAGGGCAGGTTACTATTGGCTGATGATGGAATCTGACTGTTACAAATTTGTGAAGAAGTGCCATAAGTGCCAGGTTTATGCTGACAAAATTCTTGTTCCCCCAACTCCTCTCAATGTTATCTCTTCTCCATGGCCTTTCTCCATGTGGGGCATTGATATGATTGGAATGATTGAGCCTAAAGCGTCGAACGGACACCATTTCATATTGGTGGCTATTGACTATTTTACCAAGTGGGTTGAAGCGGCATTATATGCCAATGTGACCAAGCAAGTAGTGGTTTGGTTTATCAAGAACCAAATCATTTGTCGGTATGGTGTTCCGAGCAAGATTATCACTGATAATGGGTCGAATTTGAATAACAAGATGATGAAGGAATTATGTGATGAGTTTTAGATTGAGCGTCATAATTCTTCTCCTTACAGACCTAAGATGAATGGGGTTGTTGAAGCTGCTAATAAGAATATTAAGAAGATTGTTCAGAAGATGGTTGTTACTTACAAGGATTGGCATGAGATGCTCCCTTTTGCTTTACATGGGTATCGTACATTCGTCCGCACTTCAACAGGGGCAACCCCTTTCTCTCTTGTTTATGGTATAGAAGCAGTGCTCCCGGTGGAAGTTGAAATCCCTTCTATGAGAGTTTTGATGGAAGTTGTACTATCTGAGGCTGATTGGTGCCAAAGCAGATATGACCAGTTGAATTTGATTGAAGAGAAAAGAATGGCGGCCTTGTGTCATGGTCAATTATATCAACAGAGAATGAAGAAAGCTTTTGATAAGAAGGTTCGACCTCGTGTTTTCAGAGAAGGCGACCTCGTGCTCAAAAAGATCTCGACTTTTACCAATGATTCTAGGGGCACGTGGACTCCTAATTATGAAGGCCCATATGTTGTTAAGAGAGCCTTCTCTGGTGGTGCATTACTTCTTGCAACTATGGATGGTGAAGAGTTCACTCGTCCTGTGAATGCCGATGCAGTCAAGAAATAATTCACCTAAAAAATAAAAGAACAACTCGCTAAGTTGAAAACCCGAAAGGGCGGCTTAGGTAAAAATGAGCGTCTCGGTGGGCTGAAAACCTGAAAGGGCGGTCCAGGCAACAATTAGAGACAAAAACAGAAATAATCATCCCGGTAGATTGAAAACCCGAGAGGGAAATCTAGGAAAAAGTTAGGGATTATGGAAAGTAACTGCATCTGGCCAGTCTTGATCATTTGAAAGCAACATTGTCTATCAAGGATTCTGCCTCAATCATCCTCAACCGAAGTTCTAAGCACAGTGGAATTTAAAGTTGTTAGGGAGAATAGTGGTCATTGTATTTCAATGTAACCCTTTCCATGTATTTACCATTTTTCAAACTTTGTAATTATCCATGGAGTTACGTAATTTGCGGACGTCCATTCTATTAATAAAATTTGGGCCTTTGTCCCTTTATTTGCAATTCTTATTTTGTTTCTGTTTGCAAAATTTCATTTATTTTTTATGATGATTTTTGAAACAAAATGTGAATAATTGATTTAAATTTTTGAAAATTATAAAAACATTTTCCTTTGATTTATGAACGCTTAAAGGAATGTCAACGGTTATTCCAAGGATGGTATGATTGATGTTTTCCTCAGCAGGGTTCGTTCTTGCTCCTTTGGCATAATTTATTGACAAATCCCCAATAGAGTTTGTTGATATTTCCTCAGTAGAGCTTGTTCCTATGAGTGTGATTAGTTGTTGACAAGGTGACAGGTTTGTTATGATGTGTTGAATTCATAAGGTCCAATGTTGTTTAGTTTTTCCCCAGCTAGATCTTAATTCGAATCTTCTCCAGCTGATTATGTTATGGTCAGATAGTTGAGTGGTGTTGAGGTCCACCTCTCCTTGATGGTAGTCCTCATATAGAGATTCATTTTTGTTGTCCCCAGCAAAAGTCATATGAAGAATCCCCACTCAGAGTTTTACCCTCTAGACGTGTTGTTGTTGCTTTGCATGTCCCTAAACAGATAACACTGTTATTTTCCTCTAAGAAGCATTGACGTGGTGGCCGCTTGTCGGGTTTCATCTTGTCTTGTGGATGTTTTTCTCTCCAGGTTGTTCTACCAAGAGATTTATCATTGATGATTCCCCAAAGGAGGCAGTGCATTTTTATCTCCAATCATAGAGAAGTGATGTTAATTTCTCATTTCCCCCGGCAAGTCCAGAATGTACTTCTTTCAAGAGAAGATTGTGATTCGCTATTTCGAGTGTTCCCTAATGAAGTCGTTGATGGCATCTCTGTAGTCACCTGTAGAGTTTTCTCTCATTTTTATGAGTATTGATCTAAAATCCCCCACTGTTTGACCTTTTGATGTTTCCCTCGGCAAGTCCAGGATACTTTGCTCAGAATTGGTTAACCCTCTGAGAGTGTTCTCGTATCTCCAGCAGATCTGCCTTGTATTCCCAGTGGATTTTGCATAGATATTTATATGTCTGCAACCCCCAGCAGACTCATTATTTCTCCGCAACAGATCTCTTCATCCTTTTGAAATGGAAGTTCCTGTGAATTCTTTATGATCCCCAGGAAAAGTTAGAAAGATTTGGGTTGTTATGATTCCCCGACAGCTTTCCTTCCATCCCTGAAGCAGAGTTTGTGTTGTTATCCTCTCCGTGGATCGTTGATGTTAAAAGATTGATATTTGGGCTTCTCCTCAAGGAGTGTCTTCCTTTCTCCAGCAAGATTTGAGCCTTGTAGTAGGATTTATTTTCCTTTGATGGCTTATGTTTATCTCTTGCAGGATTTCTTCAGATGAATCCCTAGCAGAGCTGCTAATGATATCTCCATCTTGTTGAGATTAGCCGAGTATTAAGTGGTGTTGTGATGTTTATCCGCCATCTGTTTATCTTTATGTCTGTTTTGTCAGCATATACATACTCATACGCATTTCATGCGCATTCTTTTGTTGTGCATAGCATATTGTTGTTGCATTGCGCATTCTGCATCTGTGTTGGTGCTTCTTTGCTCTCTGGTGATGTTATCCCCGCAGAGCATGTGTGTCCTCTCTCCATTTAGAGTGTTGACCCGTAAGCAGAAAATTCCTATCTTTGATAATTCCCCATTGAGTTTATGCCTCGTGGAAGATATTTTGTTTTAGCCTTCCTCCCCAGTTCATTTGTCTGAATGGAATTAATCCCCAGTTGAGATATTTCCTCCTTGGGATGAGTCTTGTTTGACCGTTTCTCTCTGGTTTATTCCCGGATTGAATTTTTGTCCCTTGCTTTGGCAATGGAAGCTTATCACCTTTGTCGTTCTACCCGTTTAGTTAGTAGTAGGTGATATAGTTGGCTTATTACCTTTGTCGTCCTGCCCTTTGTTGGTAGTAGCTAATTTAGTCGGGTTTGATTACCTCGTTATAGCTATCACTTGTTTGATAGTTGGTAATCTCTCATTTCTTTGTTTGAGTTTATCGCCTTTGTCGTCCTGCCCTGTATTGGTAGTAGGTGATATTTCTCGACCCCTTTGAGGTTATTACCTTTGTCGTCCTACCCTTTGTTGGTAGTAGGTAATTTTTCTCATACCCTTGGTTGATTACCTCGTCATAACTATCACTTGGTTGATAGTTGGTACTCCCTCTTTTGGGCTTATCACCTTTGTCGTCCTGTCCATTTAGTTGGTAGTAGGTGATATAGCTGGCTTATTACCTTTGTCGTACTGCCCATTTAGTTGGTAGTAGGTAATGTGGTTGTGTTTGATTACCTCGTTATAGCTATCACTTGTTTGATAGTTGGTAATCTCTCCCTCCTTTATTCGAGTTTATCGCCTTTGTCGTCCTGCCCGATGTTGGTAGTAGGTGATACTTCTCGACCTTTTTTGAGATCGTTACCTTTGTCGTCCTGCCCTCTGTTGGTAATAGGTAATCCTTCTCGTATCCTTTTGATTGACTGCCTTGTTGTAGCTATCACTTGGTTGGTAGTTGGCGATCTTTCCTTTTGATCATGCTATTACAGGATGTCTGTTATTAGACGATCTTTTTCCCCAGCGGAGTTTCTCTCCATGTTGGGACGATGTTATCCCTCTTTTATTTTTGGTGCTGGTAACTTTCCCTTAGTGGAATCTTACTCTCTTTATTCTTCCCTCAGCGGAGATTTGTTTCCTCCCCTGTTGGGATGTGCTTTCCCTTTGTGGTTCCCCTGCGAAGTCTTTTCTCTTTGCTCTCTGGCTTTTGTTTGTCTCCTGTGGCGTATTCTCCCCATAGAGGTCTTGTGTTTGCATATCATTTGCATAATCATATCATTTTATGGTCTCTTAGGGCCAAAAATTGAGTTTATTGTTATATTTAAGTCTCTTCTATCTCGTCGAGACAAAGATGTCAATCTTTTTATCTCCGGATAGAAGAAACTTAAATAGGGGCAGTTGTAATACCCTAATTTTTACCCAAAAGATCCCACGGGTCTTTTGCATTTCATGCCACAAACAAGATCACACATTGGTTCCCTCTTTTGTAGGTTTGTGCCTTGCAGGGATCTTTGTGTGTGTGTGTGTTTTTTAGCTATTTTTTTGCTTAATTTGTTTATGTTTACTAACCATTAATTAAAATCCAAAAATATTTTGTTTTCTTTCACTAACATTTTCAGGGGAAGAACAGGTTAAAAATACCAAAACATCAGTCCCTCGACTCGAATGAATTTCGTCTGGACAAAATCAAAGTTGATCCACAATTAATTCAAAAATCATCTGATCAAGAGTTTCCAAGATTTAATTGATTATTATTCAAGAGACTCCAAGGTTCATGTGTTTATTTCCATGCCTTCTTTGACGAGCAAAAGAATCGAGCCGAACCACAACAGTGCAACAAAATGCTCATTTTTCACAAATTTTGCACTGAATAACCGGTTAGCAGATATGTTGTAACCGGTTACCCTCGTGAAAATTTGAAAAATGGTGGCAAATTCAAATTCAACAATTGGCACCAATCTCAGCCCTTGATCACATTTGGAATATTCTAGATCACCTCATTTTAATTCTCCTACATCACTTAGATCATTTTTCACCATGCACCTTCACTAATCATCACTCTTTTGATAATTTCCCTCCAAATTTGAATTCCAATCCTAATTTTCATTTCCAAGCCTAATTCCAAACCACCAAATTTCCCAAGCCTAAACTCTATAAATAGAGGCTTCATTTCATTCATTCTTCAAGCTTTTGATAGCCAACAAACCTCTTGCAAATTCTATTCCCAACTTCAAATTTTCACTAAAGCTCACATTTCTTCTTTTGAAAGTTAACAAGAATTCACATTGAATCTTGTTCAACTTTGAGCTAAACCTTCATCCAAGCTTGGTTTCTTCATCAATTCTCATAGATCAAGGCTTTGTTGTTTGGATCTTGAAGCAATTTGAAGGAATTTTCAGATTTGAAGTGGTAATTCATCTTTCACCATTGTTGAAGCTTCATCTTCATCTTCCATAATGTAGATCTTTGGAGATCTTTGTTACTTGATCCTTTGGATCTTGAAATTGCGTTTAATTGCTGGTTTTTGCTGTTATTTTACTTTAAATTTCGTGCAATTTCAGTTCCATGATCACAAAGTATTTGTAAAAAGTTTTGAAAGTGGATCATGCTGAATTTTGCACAATTTTTTGCATTCTGGTGCAGAGTAACCGGTTAGCAGATATGTAGTAACCGGTTACTCTGTGTAAATTTTGAAAAATTACGCTTATTTTGATCTAAGTAACCGGTTAGCAGATATGCAGTAACCGGTTACTTCGAAACAGAATGCGCATTTTGCCTTGTTTTTGGGGCTGTTTTGGTTTTTCTTCCTCCTTCTTCCCCTTTCTTCTTGTTTTAGGCTTGAAATGCATTGTTGAGATTAATTTCTCTTCAATTTCAATGGACTTTGGATATGGTTAAAGTAATTAAACATTCACTAGTTCAAATCTATGTTTTAATGAATTGTTGAATTCATTTGAGGTGCTTTGAATTAGTGATATGTTTTCACACTTAAACTTATCAATTAAAGGTGATTGAACTTGAAGATGAAAGGTTCTTGAATTTGTAATTCAATTTGGCTTTCTCTTCATCTATTTCTTTTTTCTTTTGATCGATGAAAGTCTTATGGATCTTAGAATTTCTTTGTTGAATTCTTGATCAAGACTAGATCGTTGCCTATTTTCTTTTCGTGCGGTATTGTTTTCGGATGACGATCTACATATCGTCCATCTAGCATGCATTAGCACAAAGATCTATTGACCGGCCTCATTGTAGGGTAATTACTCCGTAAATTACTCGGCGATTGCTTAACATAGCACAACATTTGTCCCTCTTTATCCAATCGAAATTTGAACTTTCGTGGTTCGGACCTTGATTGGTCGCGTCAACCCAATGTTGGTTAAACTTTTGTATTAGGTCCATAATCTTTGACACTTGGCATTGTAGAGGCTTTGGTTCTACCAATTTTCTGTCAAGTTCATTAACCTTGGCCTAAGTGCATTGTTTAATCACTATAGTTCAAGATGCGAAACGGAATAATCGGTGAAGGCTTATGCCACTAGAGCCTTGTGCTACTAACCACTAACTTCTAACTTTACATTTCCTTCTCACTCCCTATCTCTCTTTATTTTTTTATATGCTTTATGTCATTTTATCATATCATGTTTATGTTTATGTCATTTTTTTTTCTTTTGTCCACTTGGACCATATTATCTTGTGTTTTGTTTTTCTTTTGTCCATTTGGACTCAAAAACATTAATAAAGGATTAAACCACTAAAAGATTTGTGCTCTTAATTGTTGGACTATGGCCACTATCCTTTGCATTGGAGGACCTATACTCTTGATTATGGACTTATGGACTTAGAATTAGGATCATAACCTATGCTTGGGAGTTTGTGTAGGAAAACCTTGGATTTTGGATACTTGGAGTCCTCTTTTGAAGACTTATTTTGAATCAAGACCAAATTAAAAAGAAAAAATTCTTATGCTATGGAGCTTGTCCATGTGGTTAGATCTTTCTTATCCTTAGTTTTTATTTTATGCACTAGGATAGTCACTTCTTCTCCACCCCTTCTTCAATTTTCAAAATCTCCTCTCTTTTTCAAAACCTTCTTGTTTTTTAAACTTAAAACCGCTTTCATAATAAAATCTTGACTTTGGTCAAGTGATTTTCAAACTTTGTTTTCTTTAATAAATGTCAATCCATGTTAATCATATTTTGACCATTTCAAAAAGACTTTAAAAAACACCAAAACTCATCAATCTCTTTTTTGTGCCTTGTGCACTTTTTCTTTTTAAACCTTTTCATAAGTTTAGACATGATTCATTTCTTTAAGAGGAATTATTCGCTTGGAAATGACGACTTGTCTTTACACTTAAAATCAACCAAAACAAACAAATTTTTGTTCTTTGTACCACGAACTACGAGGTTTTGATCCTACATTGCACATCGTGGGTACGTAGGCTTGAGGCGATAAGTCTCTCCAAACACAAAAATCTTAAAAAATATTTCTCTTCTCATCTCTCCCAATCTCTTTCAAGCAAACCATTTTCAGACCAAAAAGCATGAATACATCAAAGGGCTCCTATAGAGTACTATAGATGTATTGGGTGCGTAAAACCTTCCCTTTACATAACCAACCCCCTTACCCATTTCTCTTTGTCTTTTTTAGCTTTTGCTTTTTTAGACTTCTTAGGATTTATTCGCTCTTTTTTCCTTTTCCTTTGTGGAATAAATAAAAGCGCGGTGGCAACTCTTGCTTTATGATTTATGTTAAACAATAGCTTACACTCACAAATTTTACCGTTACATACTCATGAAGGAAATGCTCAAGTTAAGGAGATAAAGGCGCTGGCCCTAATCCAAAAATATGAGGCATTCAGAATGGAGGATGATGAAACAGTTGAGACTATGATTTCAAGGTTTCAAATGCTAGTCGTAGGACTTAAAGTTCTGGACAAAGGTTACTCAACTGCTGATCATGTTAAAAAGATCATCAGAAGTCTTCCCAAGAAATGGAGACCTATGGTAACAGCTCTAAAGCTATCCAAGGATCTTAACATCATAAGACTTAAAGAACTTGTTAGTTCTTTAAGAAGTCATGAGATAGAGTTGGAAGAAGATGAACCTCAGGAGAAAAGTAAATCTATTGCTCTTAAGTCTAGACCTGAAAAGGCAAAGGCTTATCAAGTTGAAGAAGAATTAGAAGATTCTGGTGAAGAATCAGAAGATGAGTTATCGCTAATCTCCAGAAGGATCAACAAACTCTGGAAGCATGGGCAAGGAAACTTCAGAGGATCAAGAAGAAACAAAGGCCGTTCTGAGTCATCATCTGGACAGAAGAAGCAGAACTCCGAAAAGAAAGTCATCTGCTATGAGTGTAATGAGTCAAGTCATTACAAGAACGAGTGTCCAAAGCTTAAGAAAGACAAGAAGCCTAAGAAGAACTTCTCCAAAGTGAAGATGGTACTGATGGCAACTTGGGACGACTCTGATTCTGAAGAAGAAGACTCTGATGAAGAACAAGCAAATGTTGCGCTAGTAGCAACAATTGAAGATGAAGTTTATGGAGAACCAGAAGACAAAATATCATCAGAACCAGAACCAGAAGACAAAATATCTTTTCGAAAGACACAGACTCTGACTCAGAGGTATTATCTAAACTCTCTCGTTGTGAATTAGAGTCATGTCTTTCGGAAATGCTGGAAAAGAATCAAACTCTTCAGAGTAAATACAAAGATCTTAAAAGATCACATGTAATTTCTTTTGAGGAAAAAGATAAGCTTGAACAGAATAATTCTTCTCTAAATGAAAACATTTTTTCCTTAAAAAAATAGTTATTGTGCTCTGAAAAGTAAAATTGATAAATTAGAAGAAGAATTAATCTCCAATGTCTCTGACACAGCTGTATCAACAAGTATGATAGAGCATTCCAGCATTTCTAGCTAAAATCATAGATAGAGCATAATAGCTTCCATGATCTATGGAGTTAGCAGAAATGGTAAAAAAGGTTTGGGATGTACAGAATCATCTGAAATTGACGAAAGTCAACCTGTTAAACCAAAACCTCTCTATGACCATTTTGTGCCTTCTGGCACTGAGATTGTTTGCTCTGAGTTTGCACAAGAACCCCCACCGACACAGAAATCTGTTTCTAAAGTTAAATATCATGCACAAATTCCACTTGACTATCTTGTTGCACAAAAGCCCAAAGTTGTTAAACACTCTGGGAAAACTAACAAGAGAGGACCCAGAAAGTGGGTACCTAAGGACAAGATAATATGTGTTGCAGATATCCTTAGCAGCTCAGTTGAAACACCAATCATGGTACCTAGACAGTGGTTGCTCGGGACACATGATGGGAAGAAGGCATATGTTCCAAAGTCTGGAACTTAAGCTGGGAGGCTTCGTTGGTTTCGGAGGAAACCATAAAGGAAAAATCATTGGCTTTGGAACCGTTGGTAATGGTAACCTTCCTTCTATTACTGATGTTCTTTTGGTCGATGGGTTGATTCATAACTTATTGTCAATTAGTCAACTTAGTGACAATGGTTATGATATCATCTTTAATCAAAAGTCCTGTAAGGCTGTACGTCAAAAAGATGGTTCAATCCTATTTGTCAGAAAGAGGAAAAACAACATTTATAAAATTAGACTTTCAGATCATTGTGAACAGAATGTCAAATGCTTAATGTCTGTTAATGAAGAGAAATGGGTATGGCATATACGTTTAGGCCATATTAGCATGAGGAGGATTTCTCAGCTAAATAAGCTTGAACTTGTCAGAGGCTTGCCAAATCTGAAGTATTCTTCAGATGCCCTTTGTGAAGCATGTCAGAAAGGAAAGTTTTCCAAAACTTCATTTAAAGCAAAGAACGTTGTGTCCACCTCTAGACCGTTAGAACTTCTACACATTGATTTGTTTGGACCAATGAAAACTACTTCAATCAGTGGAAAGAAGTATGGATTAGTAATTGTTGATGATTATAGTCGTTGGACATGGGTGAAATTCTTAAAACAAAAGGATGAGTCTCATTCTGTGTTCTCTACCTTTTGCTCTCAAGTGCAAACAGAGAAAAATTGTAAAATAGTCAGAGTCAGAAGTGATCATGGCAGAGAATTTAGAACAGATACTTTGAGAATCTTTTTTATTCCCATGGCATTTACTATGATTTCTCCTGTCCCAAAACTCCACAACAAAATGGAGTAATGGAAAGGAAGAATGGGAATTTGCACGAAATGGCTCGTACCATGATCCAAGAAACTGACATGGCTAAGCACTTCTGGGCAGAGGCAGTAAATACAACATGTTACATTCAGAACATGGTTTCAATAAGACCTATTTTGGGTAAGACTCCTTATGAATTGTGGAAGAATAGAAAACCCAACATTTTATATTTTCATCCTTTTGGCTGTATTTGTTTTATGTTGAACACTAAAGAGAATCTTTGCAAGTTTGACTCCAAAGCTCAAAAGTGTTTACTGTTAGGATACTCTGAACGCTCTAAAGGCTATAGAATCTATAACACAGAAACACGAATTGTTGAGGAATCAATTCATGTCAGATTTAATGATAAGCTTGACCCTGAAAAGTCAAAGCTAGTTGAAAAGTTTGCATATCTGAAGATCACCTTATCAAAATCAAAAGAAGAAGAAGATTCAAGAGAAGTAGACAAAGATGCAGATTCTCCAAATTCAGATACAACCTTACCAGAAACTGAAAATAATACATCTCATCAGAAGAAGAATAGACTAAAGACTTCTCATTCTGAAGAATTGATTCTGGGAGATAAAGCTGGTCCAGTCAGAACTCGTTCATCATTCAGACCTTTTGAAGAAACCCTTCTGGGTTTGGTGTCTCTGATAGAGCCAACATCCGTTGATGAAGCTCTTAAGGAAAATAAGTGGATTCTGGCCATGCAAGAAGAACTGAATCAATTCACCAGAAATGATGTCTGGGGTCTTGTTCAGAAACCCAAAGGTGTCCACGTCATTGGAACTAAGTGGGTATTCAGAAACAAGTTAGATGAGAAATGTGAGGTCGTAAGAAACAAAGCACGACTGGTTGCACAAGGTTATAGTCAACAAGAAGGGATAGACTATACAGAAACCTTTGCACCAGTTGCCAGGTTAGAATTTATTTGCATTTTAATCTCATTTGCTGTGAATCATGACATTACTTTATATCAGGTGGATGTAAAAAGTGCATTCTTAAATGGGTATATTTCTGAAGAAGTGTATGTGCACCAACCTCTTGGTTTTGAAAGTTCTGAAAACCCAGATTTTGTTTTCAAACTTAAAAAATCGTTATATGGTCTGAAACAGGCTCCCAGCGCTGGGTATGAAAGGCTAAGTAACTTTCTTTTGGAAAATGACTTTACTAGAGGAAAATTGGATACAACACTCTTTTGTAAAACCTTTAAAAATGATATTCTGATTATTCAAATCTACATTAATGATATTATATTTGGTTCTGCTAATATTTCCTTGTGAAAGGAATTTTCCAAGCTAATACAGGCTGAATTTGAAATGAGTCTGATGGGAGAACTCAGATTCTTTCTGGGAATTCAGATTGATCAACGATCAGAAGGAGCGTACATTCATCAGAGCAAGTATGCAAAAGAACTTCTGAAGAAATTCAATATGTCATAAAGTAAACCTGCTAAGACTCCTATGCATCCGACATGCATTTTGAAGAAAGAAGAAGTAAAAAGGCTTGTCAGAAGCTCTTTCGTGGTATGATAGGCTCTCTTCTGTATTTGACAGATTCTCGTCCAGATATTATGTTCAGCGTATGTCTTTATGCTCGTTTCCAATCAGATCCAAGGGAAACTCACTTAACTGCTGTTAAGAGAATCCTAAGGTATCTAAAAGGAACAAGTAACCATGGCTTGATGTATAAGAAAACATCAAAGTACAAGCTTTCTGGTTACTGTGATGCCGGTTATGCTGGAGACAGATTGGAAAGACAAAATACTTCTGGAAACTGTCAGTTTCTGGGAAGTAACCTCGTCTCCTGGGCAAGCAAAAAATAATCAATAATTCCTCTCTCAACTGCAGAAGTAAAATACATCTCAGCATCTATGTACATCACTCAGATACTCTGGATAAAGAATCAACTTGAAGATTATCAGATACACGAGTATAACATTCCTATCTTCTGTGATAATACTTCTATGATTTGTTTATCTAAGAATCCTATTCTATATTCTAGGGCAAAACATATTGAAATAAAACATCACTTTTTACATGACTATGTTCAGAAGGTTACTTTTTAGTAAAAATTTGTGGATACAGATCACCAATGGGCTGATATTTTCACAAAACCCCTTGCTGAAGATAGATTCGTATTCATTCTGGAAAAGTTATTTATTAAACCTTGTCCAAAATGAAAAGATGATATTTTAATGTGTCAAGCCACCAGAACTTCTGATATAAGATTTGGATGTTAAGCAAAGTGTGTTATTTTTATTGACCTTCTGATTCATGATACTTTTACAAGTTAGAAGATGTCCTGATCAGAAACTAGTCCAGTCAGATACCTCTTAGTATTCTTAACATTGGGAACATCAAACGTGCTCTCTTGAGAACAAACGGCTATGATTATTTGTGACACGTGTCCAAAATCAAATCATACATATTGGTGAAGAGACACCTCGAGCGTTGTGATTTCGTGAGACTAGGTTTCAAGTAATTATTTCCTATTACTCTCACATTGTCATAATCATTATTTTTGTTATAAATACGCACTCTCTCACTTCACACACTATGCTACTCTTACTTCTCACACTTCTTCTTCTTAGAAACCCTAAAACCCTTTTGGTGCTCTAAAACTTCATCATCTTCTTATAATGGATTCTCAACAACAAAGCATTTTTGAATTTTCTTAACAACATCAACAAGAAGAATTGACCTTAATGGCCTCATCAACAAGTGCTCAAACAGAATCAACTTCTCTCCATCAATCACTTTCAACTTTTCAGAAACCAACTGTAATTCACATAGTGGATCGTCCTGCTCATATTCATCTGGCTACTCCCTTCTCAGAACTTGAAGTTCTAAGTGAATGGCTGGTAGACTTTGATAACCTAAAGGAAAATGGAATAGACTTGTCCGAGAATCTAAAGGCTCAAGGTAGGAAAACCTATTTTGATCATCTCTACGGTCACATTTACTCAAATCTCGTCAAGAAATTTTGGAGATATGCTGACGCTGATGAACACTTCATTGTGTCATATGTTATGGGAAACAAGTTCATCATTACTAAGAAATCCATAGTTGCGCTACTTGGAATGGAAAATTCTGTAGGAAAGAGAATTTACAAGATGAACCATAAATTAAAGTTTCTCTCTGTCGCACCCGAAAGATTCGCATCCAACGAAACAAACGCGAGAGTGGCGCGGAAAAACACAGAGTCGCCAGCAATGTGTATTTATCCCGAGAGAGGGAAAGGAAACACTGCATAAACCTGAAGAGAAAGGGGGAAAGATATGGTCTCACGACCAAGAGAAACGGGTACGGGAGTCGGTTACGCGAAGGGAAGGTGTTAGCCCCCAACACGTCCATCGTACTCGATGGGATCCACGCTTGTTGTCTGCATCAAGGGGTGTCGTCGTCTGGAGCTCCACTGCTACTGGACCGGAGAAGAAACGAGAACGGAAAGAACGGAGAAACGAAGAAGAAAAGAAAAAATAAGTGACTCGATAGGACGTTATCGTTGTCCTAGGCCTACGTACTCCCTCAGTACGATGGGAAAGTCGGAGTCAACGTAGTTCGGACGGGAATTGTGGGGGAAGGTTGCTCGCCAAGACAATCGTTGTCTTGTGCCTACATATCCTCAATCGGACGAGAGAGAGGAATCAGAGCTAATGTAGTTCGTGGGTACGACCACGGATGGGTAAGTGTTTTTTACGTGAGCGACGAGCTCTTTTCTGAAAATGAAGTTTGAAACCCAACAATCCCGAAGGATAAAAATATTTGAATTTGTTTGGTGTTTTTTAAGACAGAAGTGTTTTAAGTTAGTTCGTAACTTACATTGAACCAAAGTCTACCATGCGGGAACGAGTGAATCGCATGGTCGCCCCCAAATAGGACGTATGTTAAACACCCTAGAAGAGGAGGGGAGACCCCTCTTTCTTCATTTCCTACACTTAAGGTTCGAGCGCAATATACGTTATATTTTATTAAGTGTTTTCAAGAAGTTTTGAGATGAGAAGAGAGAAGACCCAAAAGGAAACTCTAAAGGGAAACTAAGAGTCCTAATGTTATCATGTACGGATGACCTATGGTTAGTGAGGCTTAGGAGAGACAACTACCTAAAACCTAATGCTAATCCTACTCCAAGCTTAATCAAAAATTAAGTTGGACTAGGTAGCTCTAAAGGGAGAGAATCCAAGACTTAAACAAGTCTTGAGATTCATGGGAGGAAGAGAGTGAAAGAGAAGAAAGAGAAAGAGAAGGAGAAGATGAGATACAATAAATGGCAGCAAGCACATCACATCATAAATGTCCAACTCAAATCATCAAAAGTGTTTCAGAGGTCAATGCAAAACAATTCAAGTAAGCATGCAAAGATAAACAAGGAAAAAGGCAAGCATACTTATATGAAATGCACAATTAAGCACCAATGAACTTCATACCAAGATGAAATGAGAAAGGTAAGATGAAGATGAAAGCAAGTCAGAACCAAGATCATATTATCATCAACAATTCACATATCCAAAAATGATTCATATCATGAAGCATTATGATCCAAAGAAGTTACAAAGCAAATGGTAATGATGTTTATCATACAATTCAAACCAAATACATTCAACTATGCTCAAGTGAAATGAAAACCAAGTAAGGAACTCAAGAGGCAGTAGCATATGCATCAATATCATACCAAACCAAACTTAAGTCATACAAGGTAAATTATCAAGCAACACCTTCAAGACATGCATCAAAGTAATCCACAAATGGAAACTCAAAGTCCAAACACTTAACACATGCCAAACATGATTCACAAATTGCAAAAATAAGACTTAAAGGACCTCAACCAGGGGTAAACATCATACCAAAATTTAATGCAAAGAATCACAAAGAAACTCAATCAATTAGGCATGGCAAAACAACTTGTGTAAAGAGGTGTCAAGATATAGTCATGCATAAGTCATTTAAGCACAAATAAGCAAACATATATCAAATGACATTCAAAAATTGTGAAATTAAAACTCAAATGACTTAAGTCAGAGACTAACAACATGTCAAAAGATCACACCAAAATTCAAAGTTTAAGTACCTCAAACAATTAAGCAAAGACCACATAGGAACCACCAATATGCAAAGGAGAGGGACTAAAATGCAATATGCAAAGAGTTTAAAAATATGAGAAAAATATTTTTAGGAACCTCAACATGTCCTCTAACAAATACAAAAATAATGAGATGCAAATCATGTATAGATGATGAGAACAAAAATCAACATGGCAGGGTGTGCATATATGAAACAATCCAAAAAGAAATTAATTAAACAATTAATTCAGGGGGCACAAAATAAAATAAAAATGGAAAATAAAATTTTACAAAATTTTATAAAACCCTAAGGATGAATCATGATTTTTTCCATAATCTTTGGATGCTTAAAACTATTTTTAAAAATTAAAAAGCAAAATGCAACAATTAAAATAAAATAAAATGAAATAACACAGCCAGGGGTGCAAACAGCAACAAAATCACGTTGAAAACACCAAATGGGCTGAACAGGGGGGTGCAGAAAGTAAGCCCAGTCCACACAAACAAACAAACAAAAATGTGCAGTCCAACAAAAAAGAATCAGCCAACATGATTGACCCACACATGCCATCAGATCAATCCAACATTCCACAATCAGTCAACCAAAACCAAGTAATCAAGATGAAGGGCTCAGATTAACACGCGCATGATAATAATGATGAGCAAGCAAACACAATGATCAATCTGGACATAACATAAAGTCACGTGATAGGCATGTGGAATTTTAATGCGCTGGTACAACATACATCATCAGATCCATCCAACGCATCAGATCAAGTCAATCAGATCCACAAGTAAACATGATGAGTGGTTCAGATTAGCATGCACATGATAACTATGATGGGAAGCCACACACACACATTAAATAAAACACAAGAAAATTAAATAAGGTGGCAAGATCTAAACCATCAGATCAAACCCTTGGACGGCTGTGATTTCATCTTCCTCCTTCAGCTTCCGGTGACCTGAGAAACAAACCAGACGCCGGAGCCCTAGCTCCGGTAGTCTCCTCCGGCGACTATCAACTTAAAATTCTCTAGAAAACAAGAATAAGTACATCATTCCAACCAGAATTCAACAAGGATCACATATATGCAATTCATTTCATCAAATAACAAACACACAGTGCAAATCGAAGGAAAACATAAATGGATCTAAAACTTCAACTCCAAAATATACACATGTTACACGTCCAAACTCACAAAAAAATACATCAGCATCATCAGTGAAGCATGAGGATCATTTTGTACACCAAAAAAATGAGTTCTATGATGGTGAAAATCGTACTAACCTGAAACTTGTAGAGCTCAAAATACACCAAGAACTCCTTCCAAAAGCTGCAGATCTTCCTCTCTTGAGTTCTATTTGCAAAATAAATGCAAATAGAGGCTTGAAATTGGCTGGATCTAAGGTTTTGAACTTGAGCAACTTGAACACGAACTTGATGAAATCCTCACTCTAAGCTCAAACCAATGGTAGATTCTTGTTCCTCTCACCACACTGATCAATAATGTGCAAAGAAAACTTCAAAAACTCTCAAGAGAAGAGAGATTCGAAGAGAGAAAAGTTTGGAGGTGAAAATGGATTCTGAGCAAAAATGAGTGCATGACCTAGCTTTGTGCGTGTGAGTAAGCTTATATACTCTCCATTAGACCCCTCATCATGATTAGCAATTGATTAAACCCTTGATTAGTGAGTTTTGAGTGGTTTTGCCATTTTGCAATTTGTGTTGTACCCACTAATCCACACGTGCCTTGGTCATGAAGTAAGTGTGATTCATTCATATTTCACTTGCTGATCACAATGGAATTGAAATTGGGCCTTGTGGTTGATTGGTTTGTGAGTTTTAATCCATCTTGCCAAAATGCATTTTGTGAAATAAGTGAGAAACATGGCACGTATCCACTTGGTTCAAAGGTCAAAAATGATCCTCATGGAGTGTACTTGGATGGTACAATGTGACTTGAAGCATTAGAGGTCATTACAAGTCATTTTGAACCAAAATGCCAAAGGTGGAAAAAATGAACCATGTGAAAACCTTAAAAACCAACCTTGAGTCTTTTGATCATAACTTGAGTTTCACAAATGATATGGAGGCAAACTAGTACTATTTGGAAATGGGAGAGAAAGATCTTCAACTTTCATGTTGGAGAAAAATTCATTTGGAGTTTCCTTGATGATGAAAAGTCCAGTTGAATGTGGTGGAAAAACTGCCAAAAATGGAAAGTTCTCAGTATAGGTCATTTTCCAAATTTAGCAACTTTTGCACAAACTCTTGATTCTTAAAGAATGATGTCATCCATGCTATTCCTTGACCAAATAAAGGTACATGGACTTGGGAAACATGATTTGAACCCTTGAAAACCCATGGTTGACTTCCATTTTGAACTGTTGACTTTTGCTTACTTCACAAGTAACTGATCCACTGAACATCTTCCACAATGAATCACTAGCCAAATCTTCCTCCATGAGTGCTTGTAAGCATGTAGAACCTCATGAGAATTATTTGAAGAAGCAAAACCCATCAAGAAGCCTTTTGGAACCAAAACCCTAATTTGGACCATCTGATTAGGAGAGTGTGTTTCACTTGAAATCTCTTGCCAATCTTGATCTTATGAGGATATGATGAACCCCCCAAACCATCTTGAGGCTTGAGACTCCTTTGGGATGAACCAAGTACCTTGATCCCATGTTAAGAACCAATGTTATGCATAAATGCTAATGCAAGGAATGCAAAGAAACATAAGCCAGTTAGCTAAAAGCAAGAAGGCAAATTTTGGGGTGTTACAGCTGCCCCTATTCAATCAACTTGGTCTTGAAGGTATGATAGCAATGGCTGTCATGCGTTCAAAGGATTCACGGAGATTGAATACCAAAGGAAACCTGAAATTTGCAATCTTCAAAGGAGGGACGACTCCACTGGGGAACAAGCAATAAATGTTGCACTGTCACAACACGTACGGGTGTTGGAAACCAATACAAACAATGTATTGAAATGTCATGAAATAAACACAAACGAGTGTTAGCTATGCTGGGAATAAACACGGACGGGTGTCAAGGAATCAAAGATGTCAGATACTGACGGGTATCGAAAAGGTACACGGACGGGTGTAAAAGGGTTCAATACGGACGAGTACTGAAAAGATACACGGACGGGTGTAAAAGGGTTTAATACGGACGGGTACTGAAAAGATACACGGACGGGTGTAAAAGGATTCAATATGGACGGGTACTGAAAAGATACAAGGACGGGTGTAATAAAGTTCAATACAGACAGGTATCGAAAAGGTACACGGACGGGTGTCAAGAGGTTTTAATACGGACGGGTATCGAAAAGGTACACGAATGGGTGTTAAAGGGTTTCAATACGGACGGGTATCGAAAAGGTACACGGACGGGTGTCAAAGGGTTTCAATACGGACGGGTATCGAAAAGGTACACGGACGGGTGTCAAAGGGTTTCAATACGGACGGGTATCAAAAGGTACACGGACGGGTGTATAAAGGATCAATACGGACGGGTATCGAAAGGTACACGGATGGGTGTCTAGAAAAACAGTATTGGGTAAAGGTCATGAAAACACGAACGGGTGTCGAAGGAAACACAGACGAGTGTCATCAAAAGGTCAACACGGACGGGTATTGAAACAAAAAGGTTCAAACACAAACGGGTGTAGAAGGAAACACGGACGAGTGTCATCAAAAGGTCAATACGGACGGGTATTGAAACAAAAAGGTTCAAACACGGACGGGTGCCGAAGGAAACACGGACGAGTGTCTGACGGTAAAAACCTTGAGGGGATAAACCAAAGGACCACCTGGACGAAGGGGTAAAAAAATGAAATCATGGATTAACAATCCCGGCAAACAACTCTGCAAGGGAATGTCAAATATTGCTTAACCCAACACTTGTGGAGTAAAGTCAAAAGATATCTTCCTGAAATCCAGTTTTCCTGACGAAGGAAAACCTCAAACCTGGCTTATGCTTCGGATGCATATGTTTGAATTTTGCCGTAATGCTCCACACGAAGTGGAAATGCTACGCATTTGGGAGGATGCCATGCAAAACAAATGCTTATGCAATGCAAAAAGACCGTCCCAGTGAAATAAATGCTGAGAACAGAAGCAGCTCCACCGAGGACGACAAACTACATTGTCATCAAACCAAAGAAATATTGTTGAAGAAAACTTCACCCTGCTGGGGAAGACCACAATCACCAATTCTGCTGGAGATGGACAAAATCCTGATAGAATACCCACTCTGTTGGGGAATATCAAGATCAACAACTCTGCTGGAGATGGACAAAACTCTGAGAGAATACCCACTCAGCTGGGGAGGGAGATGAATACTGAAGATGGAAACTCCTCCGCCGGGGATCACTAAATACTTCAGAACTTGGATTTGTCATCTGCCAAAATCGATTGGACTTAAGACCTACTGGGGATACCAGTCACCACCAGACTCTGCTTGGGGATATGAGCACCTTATCCTGCTGATGAGTACTGATCATCATCATCACATCTGCTTGGAAAAAAGTAGTTGTCAACATCCACTCTGCTAGGGGATAAACACATGTTTCCTGACTAGCTGGGGATAAACGACTGCCCCATACTCTGTGGGGAAACACCACCTGCTGAAGAAAGGTGAGCCAAATCACAACTCTGGCTGGGGGAAAACCTCTTATATCCTGCTGAGGGGGACGATCCTCAACGACTCCGCTCGGGGAATTACTTCTTTATACCTTGTTGAGGAAGATGATCCTCGATACTCTGATGGGGAAGAGTAATAAACTGTTGAGGACGATCAGACTTCAAAGTTAAGGAGAGCTCTATTGGGGAGGTACACCTGTCATCCTGGAAAACCAACAGAAAGGTCTACTGCAAAAATGATTACTTTGATTATCATCATAGTGATTGTCGCCTAAGAAATTACCATTGTTTTCCAACTTGCTTCACAAAGCTCAACATTTAGCATGTAATGTTTATAAAAAATATCGGACATTTTCACAAACAAAACAGGTAAAACAAAAACCAAAAGCTCTTTGACTGAAATGCAAACTTTATTGAATGATCAGCCTATAAATAGGCATTTTACATTTGGAAGCAATTCCTGAAAAGAGGTAATTGCGCAAAAAGTAAAAGAAAATACACATGTCGGCAATGTGGGGAACAGACATCCACCATGACTCGACTCAGCTATAACCCATATGACTTGTTTATCCGCAGATGCTTTGGCCTTTCAAGATGACTGACTGGACTGATTCCTTTCCTTCGAATTTTCCAAGTGTAAATAGTGATCACAGATCGAACGCGGATCGTAGTCTTTGCTTTTAAATCCCTAACTTTTGCCTGGATCGCCCTTTTCGGGTTTTCAATCCACCGGGATACTCATTTTTGCCAAAGTTGCCTTTTCAGGTATTCAACCTTGCGGGTTAATTTCTTTTTCTTTTTATCCCTAATTTTTGCCCGAACCT
The DNA here is from genome assembly GCA_022829125.1 of Lathyrus tuberosus. Classification (NCBI taxonomy): domain Eukaryota; kingdom Viridiplantae; phylum Streptophyta; class Magnoliopsida; order Fabales; family Fabaceae; genus Lathyrus; species Lathyrus tuberosus. Next base: position 5,771,757 of record JALAZF010000389.1, on the reverse strand, counting down.
TTTCTTTTAATGGTTCGCCAGGATGCCCCATTTTTTCCTGAACCTTCTTTTTATGTTCAGCGGGTCCTTTTTATGCAAAGTATTTTTTTACTACATCCGCGTTCGCAGGGGACGTAAAATCTTTGCCATCCATAGTTGAGAGTAATAAGGCTCCACTAGAGAAGACCTGTCTTACTACATATGGCCCTTCGTAATTCGAAGTCCACTTGCCCCTGTGATCTGTTTGAGGAGGAGTGATCCTTTTCAGAACTAATTCACCAGTTTGAAAACACCGAGGACGCACTTTCTGATCAAATGCCTTTTTCATCCTGCTCTGATACAACCGGCCATGCGCAATGGCGTTCAATCTCTTCTCTTCAATGAGGTTCAGTTCATTCATCCGGGAACGCACCCACTCAGCTTCATCAAGCTTCACGTCTGTCAGAATTCTCAAAGAAGGAATCTCAACTTCTAATGGCAGAACTGCTTCCATACCATACACCAGTGAGAAAGGAGTTGCCCCAGTTGATGTGCGTACAGAATTACGATATCCGTGCAAAGCGTAAGCCAACATCTTATGCCAGTCTTTGTATGTCACTACCATCTTCTGCACAATCTTCTTTATGTTCTTATTAGCCGCTTCAACAGCCCCATTCATCTTCAGGCGATAGGGAGAAGAATTGTGATGCTCAATCTTAAAGCTCTGACATAGCTCCTTCATCATCTTATTGTTCAGATTTGAACCATTATCAATAATGATTCTCTCCGGGACTCCATACCGGCAGATGATGTCCTTCTTAATAAACCGAGCTACCACTTGCCTGGTGACGTTGGCATACGATGTTGCTTCCACCCACTTTGTGAAATAATCAATAGCCACCAGGATAAAACGATGTCCATTCGAAGCAGTCGGCTCAATCTTCCCAATCATGTCAATGCCCCACATGGCAAAAGGCCAAGGTGACGACAAAACATTCAGAGGAGTAGGCGGTACGTGCACCTTGTCAGCATAAATCTGGCATGTATGACATTTCTGGGCGTATTTAAAACAATCAGACTCCATAGTCATCCAGTAATACCCCGCTCTTAACAATTTTCTTGCCATAGCATGCCCATTGGCATGAGTACCGAAGGAACCTTCGTGAACTTCTTCCATTAACAGGCCTGCCTCGTGTTCATCAACACAATGTAGCAAGACCATGTCAAAGTTTCTCTTGTATAACACATCGTCCTTGTTCAAAAAGAAGTTTCCTGATAACCTCCTCAATGTCTTTTTATCCTTGGAAGATGCCCCAGTTGGGTATTCCTGACTCTTCAAAAAGACCTTGATATCATGATACCAAGGCTTGCCATCTGATACACCATCAACCGCAAACACAAAAGCAGGTCTATCCAAGCGCATGATTCTGATTGAAGGAGTTTCATTCCAACGATTCACTTGATACATTGATGACAACGTTGCCAACGCATCAGCCATCTGATTCTCTATCCGGGGAATGTGATGGAAGTCCACTCTGTCAAAGAAAGGTAACAAACTTCTGGCATAGTTGTTATACGGAACAAGATTTGCTTGAAGAGTCTCCCATTCACCTGTAATCTGATTAACCACCAATGCAGAATCACCATAAACATCGAGGTTCTTGATTCTCAAATCAATCTCTTCTTCTAACCCCATGATGCATGCTTCATACTCTGCCTCATTGTTGGTACATATGAATGCTAATCGGGCAGTAAAGGGTATATGAGAACCCTGTGGAGTCGTAATGATTGCCCTGATTCCATTACCATATGGATTAATAGCTCCATCAAAAACCAACTTCCATTGAGATCCAATCTCAGGTCCTTCATCAGGCAAAGGTTCTTCACAATCCTTCATCTTCAGATACATGATATGCTCATCAGGAAATTCAAACTTCATTGGTTGATAATCCTCAATTGGCTGTTCGGCAAGATATTCTGACAAAACACTTCCCTTAATGGCCTTTTGGGAAACATACTGAATATCGTATTCCGTCAGAACCATCTGCCAACAGGCTATTCTGCCAGAAAACGCTTGCTTCTCAAACACATACTTGATCGGATCCATCTTCGAAATCAAGAGGGTTGTGTGGTTTAACATATACTGCCTCAAACGCTTAGCGGCCCAAGCGAGTGCACAACATGTTTTGTCCAGCATCGAGTACCTCGACTCACAATCAGTAAACTTTTTACTCAAGTAGTAGATGGCGTGCTCTTTTCTACCTGACTCGTCTTGTTGACCGAGCACACAACCCATTGAATTCTCAAGAACCGTGAGATACATAATCAAAGGTCTTCCTGGCACTGGCAGCATAAGGACCGGAGGTTCCTGCAAGTATTCTTTAATCTTTTCAAATGCCTTTTGACAATTTCCATTCCACCTGACCGCTTGATCTTTTCTTAACAACTTGAAGATTGGTTCACACGTGGCTGTGAGATGAGATATGAACCTGGCAATGTAGTTTAATCTCCCCAAGAAACCACGGACCTCTTTTTCTGTTTTCGGCACAGGCATTTCTTGTATGGCTTTTACCTTTGCAGGATCAACCTCGATACCTTTTTCACTAACAATAAACCCCAGCAATTTTCCGGATCTCACCCCGAAGGTGCATTTGTTTGGATTCAACCTCAGTATGAATTTTCTTAATCTTTCAAATAACTTCTGAAGATTTACCAAATGTTCTTCTTCCGTCTGTGACTTCGCAATCATGTCATCAACATAGACCTCAATCTCTTTGTGAATCATATCATGAAAGAGTGTCACCATCGCCCGCTGATAGGTTGCCCCTGCATTTTTCAATCCAAAGGGCATCACTTTGTAGTAGAAAGTTCCCCACGGTGTTATGAATGTTGTTTTCTCCATGTCCTCTGGGGCCATCTTGATTTGGTTATACCCAGAGAAACCATCCATGAAGGTAAACACCGAATACTGAGCAGTATTGTCAACTAACACGTCAATGTGAGGGAGCGGGAAATCGTCCTTTGGGCTTGCTCTATTCAAATCCCTATAATCAACACACATCCTGACCTTCCCATCCTTCTTAGGTACAGGCACGATGTTAGCAACCCATGGAGGATAATTTTTTACGGCAAGAAAACCGGCATCTAGCTGTTTCTGAACCTCTTCCTGGATTTTGGCAGACATCTCCGATTTAGTTCTTCTCAACTTTTGCTTGACCGGAGCACAACCTTCTTTAAGTGGTAGCCAGTGTACAACAATATCAGTATCGAGCCCAGGCATGTCTTGGTATGACCAGGCGAAGATGTCCACATACTCACGGAGCATTTCGATCAATCTTCCCTTAACACTGTCTTCCAATGCAGCCCCTATCCTTACTTCCTTTCTGGCATCCTCGGTTCCCAGATTCACAATCTCAATTTCCTCCTGATGAGGTAGGATGACTCTCTCCTCTTGCTTTAATAATCTGGCTAACTCTTCGGGCAGTTCACAATCTTCATCAGTCTCTTCTTCAGCCTGATAGATTGGATTGTCAAAGTCATACCGAGCTATAGTTGAGTCATGATCGGTGTCATCTGAACAAAAAGACATGCATGATTGATGAGGTATGTCTTATTATGTATGCAACAAAAGAAACACATTGTCATTTTGATGTGGGTTTTTAATGCATAAAACTAAAAACAGAAAGACAGAGATCAAAATATTTGAGTGTGAAAAGTCCTTTATTGATGATAAAGCAAAACATGTAACAGTTAAAAGCCCTACAAATAAAATCACTACGTCTTGGGCAGAACGCAGGATTAACATAATAGGAAAACAAAGCAATTACTCGAAGCTAGTCAGTTGAATGACTTTCTCGGAAGACCAGTTGCACAGACTTTCTCCTGGGACACAAGGGCGGATCCAGCTACCCATGTCACAATCACTGTCCCCTTCTTCCTCAATGGCATTAACTCTGTTGAAGAAAACACCGGCACTGGTGAAACAGAATGGGCCATAAAATTTGGGAGGATCCCCAGCTTTCTTGGGTGGCTTGTATCCCAATCCATAAGTATTCCTCTTCTCCTGAACTTCAACCAATTGGCCCCACCTCTGTGAGCTACCAGCTTCAACCACAGCTTTGGCATCCTTAAACGAAGACATAGAAACCTCAGGTTGATCTGCCACTGCAGGCTGCTCTGTAGTTTCAGACTGGACAACCTCTTCGGAAACCTTCACCTTTTCAAACCCCTGACACAATGTCTCATGGATTTCACCATCCACTTCCACGTATTTGAAGGTTGACAGCTGACTAATCATTATGTCTTCTTCTCCGCACACTGTCACTACGTGGCCGTCTACCATGTATTTCAGCTTTTGATGCAAAGTGGAGGTTACAGCGCCCGCACCATGGATCCAAGGATGGCCCAACAAACAGCTGTACGCTGGCTGAATATCCATTATATAAAATGTTGTATCAAAGATTTCCGGTCCAACCTTGATCGAAAGCACAATCTCACCAAAGACAGATCTCTTCGAGCCATCAAAAGTTCGCACCACCAAGTCACTTGGTGTACAAATAAGTCCCCTGGTATCTAACTTCATTAATGTTTTCTTTGGAAATACATTCAACGATGATCCAATATCAACCAATACATGTGACATCAGTGAACCACGACACTCAAATCGAAATATGCAGGGCATGGTTATGATTCCTCCCAGCAGGAGTCAAATCAAGATCTGTAAAACCCAAGCCATTACCCGCATTCACGTGCGTTATAACCCCTTCCAGCTGGTTAACAGAAATCTCTTGAGGAACGTAGGCTGCATTCAAAACCTTTAGAAGAGCATTCTTGTGAGCATCAGAACACAATAGCAAAGACAGAATAGAAATCTTGGACGGGGTCTGATGTAACTGGTCCACGATCTTGTAATCACTTTTCCGGATGAGTCTCATAAACTCCTCTATATTTTCAGAAAAAGCATCGTTAACCGGCTTTACTGTAGAATCAGTAATCACTGGAGTCTGGACAAAACCATCCATTGCCTGTTTTCCCCTATCTTGCCTATAAGTACTGGGTTAATCATTAACAGGAGTAAGCACTCTACCACTTCTTGTTATAGCATCAGCTTTAACCTTAACTTTAGGACTAGCACTCACTGGTGAAGTAGTCAATAATTCCTGCTTTTGTCCATTGACAAACACCTCTGCGCCGTAATTCCAGGGAATGGCCTTAGTGCTTTCATACGGAATGGGTCCAGCCCTTGTGATAATAACCGGAGGTGGCCTTGCCGGACCAGAAATAGTAATTATTCTGAACGAAATAGTGATAGTAGCAACCTTCTCACTGACAACCTCTTCTTGCTGATTACCTCTATCAAACTGTAAGTAACCCTCATTAATCAGATTCTGAATACCCATCTTCAACGAATATTATCCTTCGTTAAACACTTTGAGCAGTTCTCATCACAACCCGGATAGACGCCACCCTTCAATAACCTGTTCTTAACCACAGCCAACGGAGTCTTCAGCTCCTCAACATCCATGATCAAATTCAAAGCTTCGCATTCCTCAATTATCGCATTCACCCTCGGCCCAATATGGTCAGGTATCGGGTTTTGAATAACATTGGGCCCAACATTCGAGAAATTGATAGCCTTGGAGTCTACAAGGTCTTGCACCTTGTGATGAAACGCCCTACACTTCTCCACAGTGTGCCCCGGAGCACCAGAGTGAAAATCGCAGTGTGCGTTAGCATCGTAGCCTCGTGGGAGTTCCCCTGTTGGTGGAGCCAGGGTACGGAGCTCAACTAGACGCAACTGCAGCAAATGTTGCAACAACTGTGCATATGACATTGGTGGTTAATCAAAATGCCTCTTTGCATTCCTTTGTCTGTTCTGATACTAGCCCTGCTGCCTATTCTGATTAGCATTATTTCTTTGTTGCTATGGTGGAGGTAACGTTGTTGGGATAGTTATCGATGCTACTTGTTGATTATTGCTCTGACGCTGTTTCCCTTTTCCCCTGTGAGATGATACAGCGTTGGCCTCTCCTTTCTTCTTATAACTATCAAATGGCTTCTTTCCATGCCCGGAGGATGATTCGTCACCACTAGAAACTTTTCTAGCCTTAATTCCAACCTCTACCTTCTGTTCGATAGCAATCACATCCGCAAACTTGCCTAGAGAACAAGGCAATAGCTTCTCATAATAGTGCTTAGGCAGTGTGTCCATAAACATATCCAACATCTCTTTTTCCAGCATTGGTGGTTGTACTCTAGCCACCAATTCACGCCACCTTTGCGCGTATTCTTTGAAACTTTCATCACTTTTCTGGGACATGCTCAACAAATGAGTTCTGTCGGGAGCCATGTCTGTGTTGTATTGGTAATGCTTGATAAAAGCTGCATCTAGCTCTCTCCAAGTACGAACATCTCTACTTTCCAGTGCCATGTACCACTCCAAAGACGCGTCGGACAGGCTGTCTTGGAAAAAGTGCTTCATTAGCTTTTCATCCTTGGCATGGGCAGCCATTTTCCTGGTATACGCCTTTACATGAGTTCTCGGGCAGGTAGAACCATTATACTTCCAGTGTAGGAATCTGAATCTTGTGAGGAATGACAATATCAGGGACCAACCCTAGGTCGTCCAAATCTATTCCCAGATCATCCTGTTTCACAACCCCTTTCAGTTACGCCTCGATTAAATGGATCCTCTCATCACTGACCACAGGAAGACCAGCGTCCAAGCTTCTGACTGAAAAAACATCATCCTGTTGATCATCAAAACGATGGCCATGGATATCTCGAATAGTGCTTCCTTCTCCAACCACTGAAGGAATCCCACCCTGTCCACCAGCGCCAGGAATAGGAATGTTGATACCAGCACCACCTCCGCCCGGAGGAATAACACGATTAAGAAGCCACTGTGTAAGATACCATTTTCATCAACCCGCGACACCAAAGGCTGAACAAGAGTTCTGAATTCATTCTGACTTTGCACCACACCTTGCATCATCTCCATGAATTTATCGATGCGAGCTTGCATAGCTGCCATGTCTGCCTGAACTTTGTCCATCACTCTGCTTTGATTAAGCCTGGTAGAATACCGATGAGTTGGTTGATCAATCCTGACTGAAAGAAAGAGAGAGCATAAGAAAACCAGAGAATCTGAGATAACCTGCTATGCAAAAATGATTATGATTATGCAAATGCAAATGCAAAGATGTTTGTATATTCGCAGGGCAATCCACCCCTTGATTCCAGTTTAAAGATAAGATAGGATGAAACTGCTGCTCATATATAAATCAGAGAAAATCACTGTCAGAAATTACAACCCAAGACACCATAAAGAGCCTGAAACAAAATAAGCAAAGGTCCCAGCCAACAATTCTGGTGGTGACCCAAAATACAAAGAAAAAACAAACTACAAACTACAGAGTAGAGTTCTCTTCAACCATCATGATCTTGCACCCTTTGAGGACCACCGACCAAGATAGAGCTTTTAAACCTTAGACCTCTTCACCTCCGCTCATATCTTCAGCTCTTCTATGGTTGCTATGGCTTCATTGAGTCGTTCCTCGACTGCGTGTCTTTGGAATGTCCCTGATAAGATCTCCTCGTCTTTCTTCTTGAGCTTCAACTTTAAACTCTCGATCTGCTCCAAATACTTATCCTCCTTCTGCTTGTTGGCTGTGATTGCAGTATCTCGGTAAGTATTGAACTTGTGAATCTTCGATCAAGCCCTGGCTAGGTCTTCCTTCTTGGATTTGAGAATCTTACTAACACCTCTTAGAGCTTGCCCTACCTTTTGCTTAGCTGCGACCTCTTCAGCTAGCTCCTTTTCTTTCTTAGCAAAAAGCTCCATCTTCAACTTGGCGATATAAACAGCTTCACCTCGCTCATGTTTCAACTGGTAAATTTCCTTTTGCAACTCACCGTTCTCCTCTCGAAGTTTCTCCTTTTCAGCCCACAGTTTGTTATACTTCTCTATCTCAATCTTGGTCGGAGATTCAATTAGCAAGGGGTAAGATGGAGGTTCTCTGCAGAACGGTAAAAGTACACTCTCTACTCTCCTCTAAATCCAGTCTTCATATGCAGGGAAGGCTTTGTTGTTACACTTTCCAAAAGAAGTCTTTCCTTTCTTATGGCGATCTCTCCAAGCATTCGCAGCTTCTTTCAACACCTCCAGATTGGCTTCTTCACTCACAAATAGAGACTCTCGAACATCTTGGCCCTTTGGCGGCTCTTTCAAAGCATACCCAAATTTCCTAATAGCAAGAATGGGGTTGTAATTAATTCCCCCCTTTCTTTCTATTAAAGGTACGTTTGGGTAACCTCCGCAACTAACTAGGATCTCCTGGCCCAGCGAATCACGATTGATCCAAATCAAGTTGTCAGCCCTTAATCCCATCAATCTTCTTGACCAATCCAATGTTTCTTTAGTGTCTTCGAATGCCCCAGATTTGGGAATGCGATCAGCAAACCATTTATAGAAAATTGGAGCACAAAAGTAAAGAGGTCCGCCTCTCCTCTTCTCATTCTTATAGTGCATTGAATAATACAGATCCCCAAGCAAGGTAGGTACCAAATTCTTCGTGGTGAATATTCGGACGGCGTGCACGTCTACAAAATCCTTCACATTTGGGAACAACGCCGTTCCATAAACACACATAGCCAGGATGGCATTGAAAACCGGCCAACACTTAGCCTTAGCACAAGTAGCAGCCTGCTCCAAACGTAAAATAGCAACGACTCTTTCCAGATCAGGAAATTCCTTAGAAGGATAGAAGGGAGCTTCTTCTTTGACTGAAACATCCAAAATGAGAGCATACTCTTCCAACGTTGGAGCCAAAAGATAATCCGCAAACAGAAAACACCGAAGGTGAGGGTCATAGAACTGCGCCAGAGTGTGCAGAGCCCTGAACTCATAGTTGGTAACATTCCGGGCGAAACTCAGAATCCTCCCATACTCTCCTCTAAAATCTGCCAATACCCCAGGTTTTGCCATAGCCGAGATCTTGTGCACAACATCTAAATGAAGCTCCGGGAACTTGTACAGGATGATATTCTTTCTCTCTCCAGTGCTAATACTCATCATGGACAGTCTTCGGACAACCAGAATCAAAGTTAGGATGCAACCCTACAAATGAACAAACATGTTAGAATGCAAAATGATGATGCAAAATGCAAACATGGGATCAAGGGATCCATGATGCTCAAAACTGCTGTTGTTTTGCTGACTGAATAAGACCCTAAATACCAGAAACCCAGAAATCCAGAATAACGGCCCAATCAAACTGCCAGAATATCAGGATAATAACAGTACACTGATGAGAAATCCAGAAAACCGGGTAGGTTGAAGGTTTCGGTTACCTGCAAACACCCATCCCTTCTCACATGTGGGTTCTAGAAAGCCAAGGATCCTCAATATCACGGGCTCTCAGGTCGAGAAATGATGATACGTTCACCATTTCTAGTTTGGCATCATCACCAATCGAGGAGGCCTCAACTGATTCCCCTCAAAAATAAGGTCATCCTGTAGTAAATTCCCAGCATTGGGTCCTCGGATCGAGAATGTACGATGGGTTTGCCACTGAACGTGGTCTGCCACTGTCACATCTCAGAAGGAGAGGCGTTGCTGAGTCCTCGGGAGACGGTCGCCAGAGTCGACAGTTTTCCAGGTTATATTCCATCATCTGCCCCAAATGAGCAGGATAGAACATTACCAAGGAAACCTCGTCTGGATGTGGAGTTTTCATGTATACTAAGTCTGGCCAAATGCCAAACAAGTCACACTACTTTCCACGCTAATCATAGGTGTATGCTCAAGCCTGGGTATTGGGATTTTCTCTCATGAATCCAACCCACCCTACAAACAGAAAATCCAGCAGCAGAACAGTACAGCAATATCCAATATGACAGTAATACGATGAAATGCAATGCAATAAAAGCTGTAAATACAGTAAAACAAGTAAGGCAGCAATACAGTAATACAGTAAAATAAAGCACCATAATAAACATCCAATGAAATATAAATAGACAAGCACTAGGATAAACTCGCTAAAGGGGATGGACCAACAAGAGGTCAACCAGAGTCGCCAACTGTCGCTCCCGAAAGATTCGCATCCAACGGTACAAACGCGAGAGTGGCGCGGAAAAACACATACTCGCCTGCAATGTGTATTTATCCCGAGAGAGGGAAAAGAAACACTGCATAAACCTGAAGAGAAAGGGGGAAAGACATGGTCTCACGACCAAGAGAAACGGGTACGGGAGTCGGTTACGCGAAGGGAAGGTGTTAGCACCCAACACGTCCATCGTACTAGATGGGATCCACGCTTATTGTCTGCATCAAGGGGTGTCGTCATCTGGAGCTCCAATGCTACTGGACCGGAGAACAAACGAGAACGGAAAGAATGGAGAAACGAAGAAGAAAAGAAAAAAGAAGTGACTCGATAGGACGTTATCGTTGTCCTAGGCCTACGTACTCCCTCAGTGCAATAGGAAAGTCAGAGTCAACGTAGTTCAGACGGGAACTGTGGGGGAAGGTTGCTCGCCAAGACAATCGCTGTCTTGTGCGTACTTATCCTCAATCGGACAAGAGAGAGGAATCATAGCTAATGTTGTTCGTGGGTACGACCACGGATGGGTAAGTGTTTTTTACGTGAGCGACGAGCTCTTTTCTGAAAATGAAGTTTGAAACCCAACAATCCCGAAGGATAAAAAGATTTGAATTTGTTTGGTGTTTTTTAAGACAGAAGTGTTTTAAGTTAGTTCGTAACTTACATTGAACCAAAGTCTACCATGCGGGAACGAGTGAATCGCATGGTCGCCCCCAAATGGGACGTATGCTAAACACCCTAGAAGAGGAAGGGGAGACCCCTCGTTCTTCATTTCCTACACTAAAGGCTCGAGCGCAATATACGTTATATTTTATTAAGTGTTTTCAAGAAATTTTGAGATGAGAAGAAAGAAGGTCCAAAAGGAAACTCTAAAGGGAAACTAAGAGTCCTAATGTTATCATGTACGGATGACCTATGGTTAGTGAGGCTTAGGAGAGACAACTACCTAAAACCTAATGCTAATCCTACTCCAAGCTTAATCAAAAATTAAGTTGGACTAGGTAGCTCTAAAGGGAGAGAATCCAAGACTTAAACAAGTCTTGAGATTCATGGGAGGAAGAGAGTGAAAGAGAAGAAAGAGAAAGAGAAGGAGAATATGAGATACAATAAATGGCAGCAAGCACATCACATCATAAATGTCCAACTCAAATCATCAAAAATGTTTCAAAGATCAATGCAAAACAATTCAAGTAAGCATGCAAAGATAAACATGGAAAAAGGCAAGCATACTTATATGAAATGCACAATTAATCACCAATGAACTTCATACCAAGATGAAATGAGAAAGGTAAGATGAAGATGAAAGCAAGTCAGAACCAAGATCATATTATCATCAACAATTCACATATCCAAAAATGATTCATATCATGAAGCATTATGATCCAAAGAAGTTACAAAGCAAATGGTAATGATGTTTATCATACAATTCAAACCAAATGCATTCAACTATGCTCAAGTGAAATGAAAACCAAGTAAGGAACTCAAGAGGCAGTAGCATATGCATCAATATCATACCAAACTAAACTTAAGTCATACAAGGTTAATTATCAAGCAACACCTTCAAGACATGCATCAAAGTAATCCACAAATGGATACTCAAAGTCCAAACACTTAACACATGCCAAACATGATTCAAAAATTGCAAAAATAAGTCTTAAAGGACCTCAACCAGGGGTAAACATCATACCAAAAGTTCATGTAAAGAATCACAAAGAAACTCAATCAACTAGGCATGGCAAAACAACTTGTGTAAAGAGGTGTCAAGACATAGTCATGCATAAGTCATTTAAGCACAAATAAGCAAACATATATCAAATGACATTCAAAAATTGTGAAACTAAAACTAAAATGACCTAAGTCAGAGACTAACAATATGTCATAAGATCACACCAAAATTCAAAGTTTAAGTACCTCAAACAATTAAGCAAAGACCACATAGGAACCATAAACCAATATGCAAAGGAGAGGGACTAAAATGCAATATGCAAAGAATTTAAAAATATGAGAAAAATATTTTTAGGAACCTCAACATGTCCTCTAACAAATGCAAAAATAATGAGATGCAAATCATGTATAGATGATGAGAACAAAAATCAACAAGGCAGAGTGTGCATATATGAAACAATCCAAAAAGAAATTAATTAAACAATTAATTCAGGGGGCACAAAATAAAATAAAAATGGAAAATAAAATTTGTCAAAATTTTATAAAACCCTAAGGATGAATCATGATTTTTTCCATAATTTTTGGATGCATAAAACTATTTTTAAAAATTAAAAAGCAAAATGCAACAATTAAAATAAAATAAAATGAAATAACACAGCCAGGGGTGCAAACAGCAACAAAATCACGTTGAAAACACCAAATGGGCTGAACAGGGCGTGCAGTCCAACAAAAAAGAATCAGCCAACATGATTGACCCACACACGCCAACAGATCAATCTAACACTCCACAATCAGTCAACCAAAACCAAGTAATCAAGATGAAGGGCTCAGATTAACACGCGCATGATAATAATGATGAGCAAGCAAACACAATGATCAATCTGGACATAACATAAAGTCACGTGATAGGCATGTGGAATTTTAATGCGCTGGCACAACATACATCATCAGATCCATCCAACGCATCAGATCAAGTCAATCAAATCCACAAGTAAACATGATGAGTGGTTCAGATTAGCGTGCACATGATAACTATGATGGGAAGCCATACACACACATTAAATAAAACACAAGAAAATTAAATGAGGCTGCAAGATCTGAACCACCAGATCAAACCCTTGGACAGCTGTGATTTCATCTTCCTCCTTCAGCTTCCGGTGACCTGAGAAACAAACCAGACGCCGGAGCCCTAGCTCCGGTCGTCTCCTCCGGCGACTATCAACTTAAAATTCTCCAGAAATCAAGAATAAGTATATCATTCCAACCAGAATTCAACAAGGATCACATATATGCAATTCATTTCATCAAATAACAAACACACAGTGCAAATCGAAGGAAAACATAAATGGATCTAAAACTTTAACTCCAAAATATACACATGTTACACGTCCAAACTCACAAAAAAATACATCAGCATCACCAGTGAAGCATGAGGATCATTTTGTATACCAAAAAAATGAGTTCTATGATGGTGAAAATCACACTAACCTGAAACTTGTAGAGCTCGAAATACACCAAGAACTCCTTCCAAAAGCTGCAGATCTTCCTCTCTTGAGTTCTATTTGCAAAATAAATGCAAATAGAGGCTTGAAATTGGCTGGATCTAAGGTTTTGAACTTGATAAACTTGAACACGAACTTGATGAAATCCTCACTCTAAGCTCAAACCAATGGTAGATTCTTGTTCCTCTCACCACACTGATCAATAATGTGCAAAGAAAACTTCAAAAACTCTCAAGAGAAGAGAGATTCGGAGAGAGAAAAGTTTGGAGGTGAAAATGGATTCTGAGCAAAAATGAGTGCATGACCTAGCTTTGTGCATGTGAGTAAGCTTATATACTCTCCATTAGACCCCTCATCATGATTAGCAATTGATTAAACCCTTGATTAGTGAGTTTTTAGTGGTTTTGCCATTTTGCAATTTGTGTTGTACCCACTAATCCACACGTGCCTTGGTCATGAAGTAAGTGTGATTCATTCACATTTCACTTGCTGATCACAATGGAATTGAAATTGGGCCTTGTGGTTGATTGGTTTGTGAGTTTTAATCCATCTTGCCAAAATGCATTTTGTGAAATAAGTGAGAAATATGGCACGTATCCACTTGGTTCAAAGGTCAAAAATGATCCTCATGGAGTGTACTTGGATGGTACAATGTGACTTGAAGCATTAGAGGTCATTACAAGTCATTTTGAACCAAAATTCCAAAGGTGGAAAAAATGAACCATGTGAAAACCTTAAAAACCAACCTTGAGTCTTTTGATCATAACTTGAGTTTCACAAATGATATGGAGGCAAACTAGTACTTTTTGGAAATGGGAGAGAAAGATCTTCAACTTTCATGTTGGAGGAAAATTAATTTGGAGTTTCCTTGATGATTAAAAGTCCAGTTGAATGTGGTGGAAAAACTGCCAAAAATGGAAAGTTCTCATTATAGGTCATTTTCCAAATTTAGCAACTTTTGCACAAACTCTTGATTCTTGAAGAATGGTGTCATCCATGCTATTCCTTGACCAAATAAAGGTACATGGACTTGGGAAACATGATTTGAACCCTTGAAAACCCATGGTTGACTTCCATTTTGAACTGTTGACTTTTGCTTACTTCACAAGTAACTGATCCACTGAACATCTTCCACAATGAATCATTAGCCAAGTCTTCCTCCACGAGTGCTTGTAAGCATGTAGAACCTCATGAGAATGTATTTGAACAAGCAAAATCCATCAAGAAGCCTTTTGGAACCAAAACCCTAATTTGGACCATCTGATTAGGAGAGTGTGGTTCACTTGAAATCTCTTGTCAATCTTGATCTTATGAGGATATGATGAACCCCCCAAACCATCTTGAGGCTTGAGACTCCTTTGAGATGAACCAAGTACCTTGATACCATGTTAAGAACCAATGCTATGCACAAATGCTAATGCAAGGAATGCAAAGAAACATAAGCCAGTTAGCTAAAAGCAAGAAGGCAAATTTTGGGGTGTTACACTCTCTGATATGGTCAACCCAGAAATTTTCACTCAATCTTCCAGTGGAAAACAACCCTTCAAAACTCTAGAATTATCAAAGGAACTTCGTGTCTGGATGTAAATTATTCTGGGATGCATCTATCACGGACCAAATTCAATTTCTTCTGATTTTCTTAACACTGATCAGAAATTCATGCTTTATTATCTAATGAAATGAGAGAAAATATGCCTTCCCTGAGTTCTATTCAGATATCTCAGAGACTCAGTAAGAGAAACAAGATATCAATAAAAGAAATCTAAGAACTACATTCCTTTCGGTAGATTGATCTCAGATATTCTGGTTGAGAGCGAAATGATTGATCATTTGTCAAAAATGCCAGTCACAGATGAATTGAATATCATAACTGGAACTCCTCTGAACAGCCAAAATCTGAAGAGAATGCAGATTATTGATGAAATCAGAGTTGAACCAAATATGGAAACAGATAGTGAGAGTCTGAAGTCAAAAAGACTGGTGTTAGATGGATATCCTCTGTTCACCAAACATGATAATCCAGAGGTTATAGAAGCATATATACAGCTTCGAGAGGAAGAAGGCTATGATATGTCTAACTTCAGCATTGACGATCTGATGGATCATCCACCTGATATGATGAAGAAGTAAAGACTCTACTCCAACACAGCTCCTCAAATGAAATCTCCAAAAAGGCAGAAGAAATATCCTGGTGAAGCCAGCACAAGGAACATTTCTCTTAAATCATATCTAGAACAACAAAGTAAGTCTTTTGAATCTGTAACTGCACCTGTTTCTATTAACAGAAATTTGTCTTCATCTCTTCCCATATCATCACCACCACCTACAACTCAACCATTATTCTTCACTCCTTTACCAATTTTTTCTACTGTTGTCACCACCTCCCAACACCCATTTCTGAATCACCTACTATAGTAATTCCATTTTCTACACCATTTTCACCACACACACTTGAACTTACCTCAACTCAACCAACTTCCACCATTTTTATTCAACCAACTCTTGTCACATCTGTTCAACCATCTCCAACCAATTCCTTACCATTAACCACTCAATTCATTGAAGAAATTCTCACTGAACATCCTCAAACAACCATCACCCCATCACCAACTCCATTAACTACTCCACAACCAATTCCAGAATCCATAATAGATAATCTTAACCCTTCTTTAAACAATGATACCGCCAATCTTGGTGACTATGATGAAGAAAATCAACCTTTACCTGAGAATCAACCCTCTGACTTTCCTCCTAACCTAGATGAAGCAATATCTGTATTTAAGGACAGTGTGGTTATAAGATTCAAGACACTCTCTGATGAATCAAATTCTAGTGAAGACCCGTCTGATTTGGGTGCTCCATGGGATCAATTCAATCAGTGGATGTTTGAGGAATTTCAGAAGATTCAAAATCTTTCTGTTCAGACAAAGGAATATTTTGTTCAACAAGCTGAAAAGAGGTTGCAAGAGAAGAAGGAAGCTGAAGCTAAGCTAGCTGCAGAAAAGGAACTGGCAGAAAGGTTAGCCATAGAAGCTCAAGACAGAGAGGCTGAAAGGTTAGCTAGGGAAGTAAAGATCAAGCTGAAAGAGAAGCTGATGAAAACTCCTCTTCTGATCCAGTGTTGAAAACTCTGGCTACCCTTCAGAAGCAACATGAGTTGTTCAGAGCAAGAATGGACAAGCAAGATGAAGTTAGTGTCAACATTCAGAATGCTCTTGCTCAGATTCTTCAGAGGCTCCCTCCTCCTTCTCAACCTTAGGCACCTTTTTTAGGCTACCCCGTAGTTTGTCTTTGATTGTTTGATGTACTTTTGGATTATCATTCTGATTACCCTTTTTGATTATGACAAAAAGGGGGAGTATTAATATGGAAAGTTATTTTTATAAATATCTTGTCTCTAAACATAACTCTAACATTCTAACACTCTAATAGCATATCTTTTAGAATGTTTTTCAGGAAAAATATTTATATTGGCAAAATGACTTTAATATCAATCAGGCTCTGATTTACATAATCAAGCTCTGTTATTAGAATGCATTACCACTATAATCAAACTCTGATATTTTAGATCTGTCTAGATCTTTGCAATCAGGCTCTGTATCCCAAATCTTATAAGATTTTTGTTAAGTCTTAGATTCAGGGGAGCTTGATAAAGGGAAGTTTACTTTGAACTTATCTGAGTCAATTCTTATTATCTTTGTACAAGATTGTGTTATCAAAATACATTGTTTTGTCATTATCAAAAAGGGGGAGATTGTTAGAACAAGATTTGGTTCTGAAAGATATCTCTATGATTTGATAATAACAAAGTTGTATTTGTGTGAGAACAATTTTAGTACTCTAACATTTGTTTTCTAAAGTATTAACAAATAGGTTCTGACTCTGATAAAGATATTTCTGACTCTGATAAAGATCATGTGAAACGTCACTCTCAAATTATCAAAAGTCGCTTCTGCTTCAAAGAAGCAAGATTGCTTATGATCTACTGTGCTTCAGAAAGACTCTAAGAAGACATTATGTTGCAGTTGCAATGTTTTCTTTGATTTTGGCTCTGACTATAACTCTGATACTTATCTTCTGAAGACTAAGTGCTAACGACTCTGAAGACAAGGTTCTGATGAACAACGTTCTGAAGACTCTGAAGGCTTAATTTTCTGAAGACCAAGTTCTGAAGACTCTGAAGACAAAGTTCTGAACTAGTTCTGAAGACTCTGAAGACTTATGTTTCTGATAACCAAGGGTTATGAAGAAGAAGTGTTGAAGACTCTGAAGACAAGGTTCTGCTGAACAAGTTCTGAAGATTCTGAAGACTTATGTTTCTGATAACCAAGGGTTCTAAAGAAGGAGTGGTGAAGATTCTAAAGACAAGGTTCTGCTGAACAAGTTCTGAAGACTCAAGACTCTGAAGACCCAGTGATCCATTCTTCTGATCATGCTTCAACCATATCAATTCAGAAGCCTCTGATGAATAGAAGAAAATGAAACGTTTACGAGGGAAAATAGTACATAGTACAGATCAAACACGTTCTTTTCCACTACCATTCCACTACCCTGATTCGGAGGTACAAAGGACAATTTCAGTGTACGATTTTCATCCCAGCATAACGACATTATTTCAAGTCGCCAGTAATTTTACTGATATTCCTGATCTGCCCTTCAACGAATCTTTTTCTGGCTATATAAAGACTTGATCATTCAAAGAATCATGTGACACTGAGTGTGAAAAATATATATACAAAGACACTGATTCTTATGAGAAATAAACACAGAAATACACATATAGAATTCCATGAGTGAACAGTAAAGCACTACAACACAAAGAAGAAAATTGTTCTTACTGTACAGATTTTCTCTAAGTTAGTTTGAGCTAGAAATTATGCTTATATAAGCTTATGTAGAAGCATTTCATCGTAAACATTTTATTTGATCAAACAGTTATTTGAATTCCTTAAGGGACCAGTTGGGTCAGAATCCTTAAGAAGAGACAGTTAGTCTGTGTATGTTAGTCACCAGCAGTTGTTAGTGCAGTTGTAATCAGTTTAGTTATAGTGGATTAAGTCCTTGTGTATAAGGCAAAATCACCTTGGCGGGTGGACTGGACTAACTTGATAGTTTTCAAGTGAACCAGGATATATCGTGTGTCTTTCTCTATTGTTAGTCTATTTGTGATCTTTGTTTGAGTTTCACAAGAAACTTTCATTTTGAAACCTTTCTTGTGTTTTTCTCACACCTTCAAGATAAAAATACTTCATTCATTCATTTCAAGGAGTACAAACTAGACAAATTAAGGAGTCAACAAGAAACCACTAAAGACAACTAGACTAACTTAATCAGAGGAAATTACAAGACCAGAGGAACATCAGAAACTAAGGAGGACTTTGTGCTAAACACAACCAACCACTCAATACCATATTTCAGAAACTACCAGATCCAAAACACCCACAAGCATCACATATATTCAAATGTCCTAAAAACAACCACTACAATCGACACATCAGAAATCCATTAACTTATCAACCCTTTCACATCTCACTTCCTCACCTGCATTTTCTGGTCCAAGCCTTTTGACTAACCAAACAATCTCAACTTTAAAGAACAGTTCAGACAAAATCCTTTTGTAAGGAATATAGGATTTGTGCTGACTTCTGGAGACATCAACCATGGCCCTTAGATGATTGAAAAACATTTGAGGCAGGTTAATCCAAACATTATTCATCAGAAAGTAGATAAAGAGTCTGTCATCATGTGACAAAACATTTTTGTCTACTCTCCTTGGCCGAAAGTTAGACATCAGAAGTTGAAACCAGACTTTAGCAATGGGCTGGAGTCCTTCAGGATCATTCGGTACACAATTTGGAATAGAGTTGTCATGGATTTCAGAGAGTTTTTCAACAAAGGTGTAGTTAAGATGGAATTCTTCCACAATGGTACCAAGTTGAATACATCCTATAGCTTCAGCAATGGAGGTGGGAGTGACAATGAAGGGAACCCCAAAAATAGAAGACAGAACATAGTTGCCATCTTCACCAACCTGTACAAACTTCCAAAATTCCTTCACAAGGTTTGGATAGATGGGTCCATGTAAAATGGCATAATATTTAGACCATCCTTGTATGCGTATACTTATGGTTAGGTTGAAACCAGCTTCTCTGAGGACAGGGAGATTTAGACGTTTTTCTGTGATAACTTATAGAATGTCTTCGTTTCCACAAAAGGTTTTGAGAGCCATGGTGATACAACTAGGGTAAGAATGATATGATGAAGAAAAGTAGGAAATAAAGAAGGGTTTGAGGAAGGATGATATAAATAGAGAAAATGTAGATACTACTTATAAGGAGGAGCAAAGATAATAATGGCAATCAGTTTCGAGACATGCAAAACAATTAATGATTTATCTAAAAATAATGACTGTTGCTATTTCTAAGACAGTTGATAAAAAGACTAATACACTAAATAAAACGAGAGAGTAGGTGACCTATACAGACACTAGGTTTAGGGAGAAACAGAGAAGACACCCAAAGAGGAATGAGTTCAGGATATCTGACAAAAGGTAAGGTGACATGATTTTAATGTCATGTATCAAAGATATTCTCATTACCCGAGTTGTTCCATCGGATACTAGGTGTGGTAGAAGTAATACCAAAATTTTTTGTTAACGTATGAACATTTCTTATCATGATGACCAATAAATGCATCACGCTTTTCGATTTCCAATGGTTGAAAACATTTATCGATAGACAAGCGTTTTATTTTGATTACTTTAAGAAATGAAGGGACTTTGCTAGTCACAAATATCTCATATCTCAGTAGTATAGCAAATGTCACTAAGCACTAGAAATTTAATTTTCTATTCTGGAGGTTGCATTTATAGATGTCTCTTTCCATTTGATGTAGAACTAAGTTCACATGCAAAATGGAAACAAGTTTAATTTCAGTAAGGAAATCTTGAGAAAGATATTATCCAAGCAAGGATTTTATCTTAAAGATTTTAGAAATTGAATTCCTTCTAATATTGTCTCTTAAAACGTATTTCTCTAGAATATAAGAATAGATTTCTAGACTACTTAAAATTAAATAGTAAGGATTAGAAATACATTACTCAAAACTTCGGTAGATTCCAACTTCTGATGTTGAGACTTCTTTAGAATCACCAAGCGTTCAGCTTCTGCGGTTGATGACTTGTTGACTTCATTTCTAGTTGGACCACTATAATTATTTCTTCTTCCATTGTCTTATTTCTACTGCAGTCTTCATCAAAATCTTTAACGTTGTACATAGACACGTTTATCTTCATGGCTTCCATTCTGAAGGGTGAAAATATTTCTTCTGACATTGATTTCACCTTTGGAGAAGAACCAAATTCTTTCTCTAATTTTCACCTTAGAATTGTCCATATTTTATCTTCAATAAAGATCAGAAAGCAACTTCTTTAAGAAGGCTTATTTCCCGAAGACCAAAATTTTCTCAGCTTGAACACAAACCAATGAGCATTTATGTGCTAAAGAGACTTGTTGGAATCTTCTCGCATCATCAGAATTCAATCATTGAATAAATGCTGATCTTCACCAGATGCAGATATCATCAAACCAAAATCTTTTTCCTTTGACGGTTTGAATGACAATCTTGATCTTACTGATTTGATCTTTATGAACCAGAAATAATTCATCAGAAAGTATGTCTTTCTTTTCTTAGAAAGTGTGAACTTTGATGACTTTTGATTAAGCATCTTCTGATCTGATACTTCTTACGCAACTTCATTTCCTTCATCATAGAGAAGATAGTTTCTAGCTTTGTGTTCTTCTACTATGCTTTAGTTTCTGACTTCCAAGCTTGCCATCAAATCTGACCTTGATTTGATTTTTGATGAAGATTCGTCAGTAGCCTTTAGATATTTAAAGCAATCTATTCAATATGCATCAGAATAGATTCGAATCATATTCTGTTCTGATTAAACATGTGTTGCGGTGAGAATCGGATAACAAGCTATTAGTTAACTTGCATCACATTTCTTTGAATTCACCACCGACTTTGATTTATCCAAAGGAAAGGTTCAAGATCGAGAAAAACCTAAAGGGGGGAGATCTAAGGTTTGGGGGTTAGTTATACTAAGGGAAGGTATTAGCACCCTTAATATCTGTAGTACTCTACAGGAACCTCTTGTTTATGTTTGTGTTATGTTATGTTTGTTTGCTAAGATATCTATGTTAAGGTAAAGGTAAAGACCTAGGGGTATGTACACTAAGTTTGCTCGCCAAGACGTCGCATCTTGTGCCTACGTATCTGACTAATCGAATCAGAGCAACTGTAGTTCACCTAACTAAGGGTGAGAGAGGAACCATTGACTATGGCCAAAGTTCCAAGGGGGAATGAGTATGAGCTCATTTAGAGTTTAAGAAACTCTCTAAGTCTAAGTTGTGAGATTGAATGGCTATGAGGCCTATGACTATGAGGTCCACAGAAGATGCTACATATGACTATGAGGTCAAGGTGGTATGATGACTATGAGGTCAAGATGGTAATTGAAATTCTGGTATCAGACGTGTGATGTTAAGTGCGATGTCACAACAACACACTCTGCATAATGGACAAAATAAACAGCAGAATAACACACCAAATTGTTCACCCAGTTCGGTCTAACTACCTACGTCTGGGGGCTACTAAGCCAGGGATGAAATTCACTACTTGTAGAATTAAATTACATACTCAACAACCCAGTTGACAATCTCCTAATCTTAATTCCTACTAGTGACTTTCTACCTAAGAAACCACTTAGATGTGAGAATACTACTCAATCCCTAAAACACTTCAGTGATATACTTCAAAGATCACACACTTTGAATAACACTACTTGATTCTGCTTCACAGCTTTGATCAAGAACAACTCAAAACAACAATACCAATTCACACTCGAATGGTTTACAAAACGTACACGGAGACACAATCGACACTCAGTCTTTAGCTCTCTTTCTTCGTTCCTTTTTCTTCATTACAGATGCGCTTTATATAGCTATCTGAATTGGGCTTGGACCTGCTACAATATCTGACTTGATTTGTTATTTAAAACTGAATCTTCAAAACAGATTTTTCTCCTAAAATCTTTTCAAATCTTCAACCTTTTAAATCTCCTACAAATCTGCACCAGATCTCCTATGCAGCGAAGAATATCTAACCCAAGATATTCGCATCCAATGAGACTACCTGCTCTCCACAATTCCAGCTATCACGCAAACCCTAACAACATCACAACCTGATCTTATTAATTCTACAGATCTAATGTCACAACATCGCTTGTGACATCAGACATCCAAACTTCAGTAACTTAAACACTTAACACAGCCCAGTGTTAAGACTCAATGTTGTGACATAACCACCTTGACATCAACATTGAACATACTTTGTTTTACCAAAATTCTAGCCAATCCAAGAAACTAACAATCTCCCCCTTTGGCTAATTTTGGCTAAAACAATCTCTGCACCTTCAAAGACTTCAGCAGCGGAAAGAAAACTTCAATTATTTTGAACCTTCAAGCAGCAGCATCTTCAATATAAAAAGACTTCACTTCACACATAACTCTGTTGCAGACCACTTTCAACAGCTACAATTCATCTTCCACAATCAACAAAGGTGCTCCCCCTCAAAACAAGAGCCATCATAACAGCTGTTCAGCATGCACACTCCCCCTCAACTTCTGCATCACACCAGATATAGGGTATACTCTACACACCTAGGCTAACTCTCCCCTTTTTAGCCACAATTTGACAATCACCAAACACAATGTTCTGACATAAAGACATGGTCAAACAACATGCTTCCCAAAAACACAAGTTCCAACACATGGACTGTTCAGTCGATACAAACGATGCTCCTTGTTTTTCATTATAAACACAAGCCTTTCTACTAGTAGCACCACTCAGCAACCAAGAATGAGGCAGTCAAACAGCAAGGATGCAGCAAAGAACTTCAAGCAGACGAGCACGACTTCAGATCCACCTCAGCAGGGAAACAAAACAATGACTGCAGCTGCAACTACTTCAGAAGCCAAAAGAACAGGCAGAACCTCAGAAACAACCATGAAACCAAACAAAAAGCTTCCTGTGCAACAAAAAGCTGCTGATGATGATTGGGATGAAGACTAGAAAGCTTTTCTAGATGCAGGGGGTTGGGATAATCTTTAACTTATGATGTACTTCAAACTTGTATGCTATCAGCAGTTGAACAAAATCAATTTCTAATAAATACTACAACTGCTTAAAACACTCTCTTGCACATTTAATCTTCATGTATGCAAATTCCCAATTTACTTCTCAAACTTTCAAATTGGTTTGCATCTAATGCTTTAGTGAAGATATCAGCTAACTGTTTTTCTGTGACTACATGCTCCAATGCAACAACTTTGTTCTCAACCAATTCTCTTATAAAATGATGCCTTATATCAATATGCTTAGTTCTGCTATGTTGAATAGGATTCTTAGAGATATTGATAGCACTCAAATTATCACAGTACAATGTTATGACATCTTGCTTGACATTGTATTTTGTTAACATCTGCTTCATCCAAACGAGTTGAGAGCAACTACTTCCTGCGGCTATGTACTCAGCTTCAGTAGTGGAAAGTGACACACAGTTCTGCTTTTTACTAAACCATGAAATCAGATTATTCCCTAGGAAGAAATAGCCTCCTGAAGTACTTTTCCTATCATCAGCACTCCCATCCCAGTCAGCATCACAATATCCCCTTAACTCAGTCCCAGAACCATGACTATACAGCATTCCATAGTCACTAGTGCCATTAACATATTTCAAAATCCTTTTTACTTGATTCAAGTGACTGGCCTTCGGTTCAGATTGATATCTGGCACAAACCCCAACAGCAAAAGCAATGTCAGGTCTGCTAGCTGTGAGATACAATAGACTCCCAATCATGCTTCTTTGATCCACACTGACACCATGTTCATCCTTGGATAATTTTAGATGAGTAGGAGCAGGAGTCCTCTTGTGATTAGCATTCTCCAAACCAAACTTCTTCACTATGTTCTTTGCATACTTGCTCTGCGAAATAAATATGGAGTCCTCCATTTGTCTAACTTGTAGGCCAAGAAAATAGTTTAGTTCACCAACAAGACTCATTTCAAATTCAGACTGCATCTGTTCCACAAACTGTTTAACCATCGCATCCGACATCCCACCAAATACTATGTCATCAACATAGATTTGAGCTACCATCAGTTTCCCTACTTCCTCTTTAACAAATAAGGTCTTGTCAATCCCTCCTTTTCTATAGCCATTCACAACCAGGAACTCAGTAAGTCTTTCTTACCAAGCTCTTGGTGCTTGCTTCAAACCATATAGAGCTTTCCTTAGTTTGTACACATGGTCAGGAAATGTTGGATCAATAAATCCTTTTGGTTGATCAACATACACCTCTTCATTCAAGTAACCATTCAAGAAGGCACTTTTAACATCCATCTGAAAGAGCTTGAATTTAAAATTACAAGCCACGCCTAAGAGCAATCTGATAGACTCCAGTCTTGCCACAGGAGCAAAGGTTTCATCATAATCAATTCCTTCAACCTGAGCGTATCCCTGAGCAACTAATCTGGCCTTGTTTCTGGTGACCACTCCTTGTTCATCAGATTTATTCTTGTAGACCCACTTGGTGCCAATCACATTAACTCCATCAGGCCTAGGAACAAGCTCCCATACTTCATTCCTCTTGAACTGCTCCAGCTCTTCATGCATTGCATTTATCCAAAACTCACCAGTCAATGCTTCCTTGACATTCTTTGGCTCAATTTTGGAGACAAAACATGAACTTGCTATAACATCTCTTGACCTAGTCCTTACTCCAGAGTTTAGATCACCTATAATGAGCTCCTTTGGGTGGTCCTTCTGCACTCTAATGGAGGGATCCTTATGAGGCTACTCAGCTTCAGGCTCAACAGCAGTAACACTAGGAGTTTGGCTTCTGTCTTCAGCTTCTGGTGCAACTTCACCAACTGATGTCTCAACAATATCTGGGACATCATCATCTTCCTGCTTGTCACTGTCATCAATCACCACATTGGTTGACTTCATCATCACCTTGGTTCTAGAGTTGAAAACTCTATATGCTCTGCTGTTAGTAGAGAATCCCAAAAATATTCCTTCATCACTTTTGGAATCCAATTTTCTTCTCTGTTCTCTATCAGCTAGTATATAACATCTACTTCCAAAAACATGAAAGTATTTAACATTAGGTTTTCTTCCCTTCTACAGTTCATACAGAGTGAATGAGGTGCCTTTTCTCAGGGTAACCCTGTTGTGAATGTAGCAGGGAGTATTCATGGCTTCAGCCCAGAAATGATAAGGAAGTTTCTTGGCGTGAATCATCGCTCTAGCAGACTCTTGGATAGTTCTGTTCTTCCTCTCAACTACTCCATTTTGCTGAGAAGTAATAGGAGATGAAAACTCATGACTTATACCTTCAGCAGAGCAAAATTCTTCAAACTTGCTATTCTCAAACTCTCTTCCATGATCACTTCTTATTCTGATAACCTTACTCTCCTTTTCTCTTTGGAGTCTTTGACAAAGCTCTTTAAAGACATCAAACACCTCTGATTTGTCTTTGATGAAGTTCACCCAGGTGTATCTTGAATAGTCATCCACAACTACATATGCATATTTCTTTCCACCCAGACTTTCCACCTGCATAGGTCCCATCAAGTCCATATGAAGTAGTTCCAATACTTTGGAGGTGGTGTCATGTTGAATCTTCGGATGAGACATCTTTGTCTGCTTCCCTTTTTGACAGTCTCCACACACCTTTCCTTCCTCAATACTAAGTTTGGGAATTCCTCTGACTGATTCTAAGGAGATGTGTAACACCCGTAATTTTAGAATAAATACTCTTATAATATATTATCATGATCAGATATAAATTAAATATTATTTATATCAATAAGTTCAAGTTACGCTCAAAATAATTTAGAATTTTTATTTTATTAGTGGTCCACGATAGAAATTTTCTAAAAACTCTCGTTTCAGTTTTTATGCTCGGAAAAAAAAAATAGACGTCTTAATTTTTGAAAACAATTTTTATTTTATTTTTTATGGTTACGAAATTTTATCGATAGAGTCACAATTATTTTTAATAGTATATTGAAAAGATATTAGTATTAAAAAATATATATATTTTCTCGATCGATTTTTTTTTATATTGCAGTATAGAATAATCGGAAAAAAAAAAGTTTTATTATCGGGAAAAAAAATTTTATTTCGGAATTTTTACTAGTATCACATGACACCGAAAATTGCACTTATGTGACAAAAGTGATATATGAAGTAGATATGGAAGAAGATATGTATCTGGTAAGAATATTTGGATCACTTAGAATATCCTGAATAGAGAATATTCTTGCCAGGTAATTAATGAGAAGGATAAGAAATGGACTGTGTTAGATGAATCCATTAATTGTTATCTAATAACCACGTCTTCAATTTACCACATGGCCATTACCTTACGCCTATAAATACTGAAGCTTGTCACTGTATTTCTCACTCACTCAGATAACGAAATTCTCTTCACTCTCTCTAAAATAATTATTCCTTAGCTAAACCCCTTCGTTAAAATTTTACCACTGATGTTATTTCAGGTAAAAACTTTTCTCCCTAAATTTTTTTTGTTGATAAAAATAATTATTTGATGTCATCTTATTGAATGTTTTGAGAAAAATTTTTCGACATTAGGTCCGGATTGTCATAATAAAAAATCAGCCCTATTTTTTTTATATATTAAAAAAAAAATTCGTTGAAAAAAAAAATTTATGTTAAAAAAAAAAAAGGGGGACCTGTGGCAAGCGCCACAAGTTTTGGTGGCGAGAGCCACACCATCTCTTCAAAACTTTTTCTTTTTTTTATTTTTTATTTTTATTTTTGTATTTTCTTTTTTTTGGTTACTGACGCATATATATATATATATATATATATATATATATATATATATATATATATATATATTAGTATTATATTAGATGTATATATATAATAATTATTATTATTATTATTATTAATTTTTTTTAATATTTTAGAATAATACCGATTTTGTCGGGTTAACGCTTTCGTACTTGGTATTTCAGTAAAGAAAATATAATACATTAT
Organism: Lathyrus tuberosus; assembly: GCA_022829125.1. Classification (NCBI taxonomy): domain Eukaryota; kingdom Viridiplantae; phylum Streptophyta; class Magnoliopsida; order Fabales; family Fabaceae; genus Lathyrus; species Lathyrus tuberosus. The sequence continues at coordinate 5,744,395 of JALAZF010000389.1, read as the reverse complement.
TTTTAGAAAAATCTAGTAATAATGAAAAAAAAACTTAATTTATTGATTAAGTAGGAAAATAAATCGGATGACTACGAGTTTATTAGTTCGTTCTAATTTAATTCATTTTGGATAAAGGTGTACGATCGACCGACCGACAAAATATCAATCCACACAACTGTTGTGACAGTAAGGGCATCTTTCTATTTTTATATACTTTTCCACTAATACAAATATATTTTATACCTGCTCTGTTTTTTATCATGTGTTATTTTGAAGGTGCCTAATTGTGAAGGTGAATACCTGTTATATATCTGTGCGAAGATTTGATGCATGAGATGATTTATTTCATATGGTGATGTTACACATATGTTGAACTATGCATATGGGAATTATATGCTCATTCATTTCATGGTTACGTGGCTACCGGAGAGGAGTCACGAGGTGTACACCGGAGAGGTGGCACGGGGTGTGTGTCTGTGAGAGAACCACCTTATCCCGAAGTGGATCATTGAGTCTGATTGATGGGTCTGCGATACCTATCACCTTAGTGGTGCTAAATCCTGAAGCGAGACCACGACCCTTTACGAAGGGATTGATATTCCAGAATCATAAGCATTGACATATAGACATTGCATTAGGAATGAGTCTTAATTCTGCTATATGTATTATTGTTATGAATGTGTATATACATGTGCTAGAATGAGATCTCTAGCCATGTATAATGTATCCTCTGTTTATGCTTTTTGCTCCGCTCTTGTATATTTGTTATTTTCGGATTGATGACCCTTTCAGTGGATTGTGTGGGCTATACGCCAATAGATTATGACACTTCCGGGACCCGGGGAGATGCCACCGTCGAAGACGACGGAATTTATCTTTCCTGATTCAGGGACTGACGCGTCCTGGGAATTCAACCCGACCCTGGGATAACTGTCATACATCGGGAACGTGATGGAGACCACTGCTGTCGTGGGACAGGATCCAAAGACCACCATGTTACGCCGAGCGATAACTTTTCCGATTCCATCTTCGTTGATCATTTCCAGTTTCCTCTCAGGGGAGATTGATTGCTACGGATTACCGATCTACCCTTACGCCCCACCTGGACCCTCGTACGCCCCAGTTGAGGGAGGATGGCCTACCTTTTCTGACATACCCATGCCTCCTCTAGACATAGGGATGTCACTAGGATTACCCCCGACCTTCACCCCTGACGTCTATTCCCTAGACGAGCTTCCTCTTATTGATCCAACATATGTGCCGCCACTCGAGGCCATCATCTGTGAGGGAGAGGAGGACGACACTGAGGAGGAGGACCCCTCCGAGTACGAGTATGAGCCTGGATATGATAGGGATGGATCCGAACACACCTTGACGAGCACTTGCGATGGATTATGTGGAGCTGGTGTGGGTGGTTACTGTGGTTGCCATTAGGGATCGATCGACCTAGTTAGGGAAGGAAATACTTAAATTGATAGGAGTAGTTAGTACTGGACGACAAATTCTCATCACATGACTACCTGGTTTGAAATCCTCTCCTTGGAGCAGCTCTCCTGCGTGAGTGTCTGCCGAGGACCTTATATATGTTTTTATGTCCTGTAACATAACCATTATCTGTATCTCGTTTAACGCTTCGTTGTATATATGTACAGTATGTTTATGTTTTAAAAATGGTGCAGCTATGTATAAAAACGAATTGTAGTGTTTTAAAAAAAAACCTCTCTTTTCATACAAAGAAAACCATTTATCATTTTATTCAAGGAATAGTACCTTTTGAAAATACACTCGCGCTGTTAAAAATCAGGGTGTAACAAGATGATTCTCTTCATTCCCTTTAGGTGAAGATGTCCCAACTTCTGATGCCAGATTTTGACATCATATTCTTTAGCAAGCACACACGTGGAAGAATTTGAGTTTTGAGGCACCCAAAGATAACAATTGTCCTTAGACCTGGCTCCTTTCATAATGACTTCTCCTTTATCATCTTTGACAATACATTCAGACTTTGTAAAGTCTACTTTGAATCCTTGATCACAAAGTTGACTAATGCTAATCAAATTTGTTGTTAGTCCTTTAACAAGAAGAACATCCTCCAGTCTGGGAGCACCAGCACAGTTTAGTTTACCAATCCCCTTGATCTCTCCTTTGACCCCATCACCAAATGTAACATAGCCTGAAGACTGAAGTTTCACATCTACCAACAGATTCTTTACTCCAGTCATGTGCCTTGAACACCCACTGTCAAAGTACCAGTTTTCTTTGGTAGAAACCCTTAAGGAAGTGTGAGCTATCAAGCTGGTAACCTTAACTTTAGGGACCCATTGCTTCTTAGGCTTGGAAACCTGCCTTCCTTTATCACAGTTCTGTTTGTGAACGGCCTGATGAGCCTTCTGTGGATACCCATGTAGCTTATAACAATAAGCCTTAATTTGTTCAAAACATCCACAATGGTGACATCTCCAGCGTCTGTATTTCTTCTTAGATGGAGTTCTGTCATGATGTTTTAACATCTGTTTTAACATCACTGGTTTTGGGGTGATAGAACCTGTATCACTGGTGAATCCCGAACCACTTTTGTCTCCAGTCATCTTCCCAATACTGAGAATGTTGTCTAACGCATTAGTACCATTGTTCAACATTCTGATAGTTTTGGTCATAGAGTCCAGCTTATAGTTGAGCATACTGACTTCAGCTTCAAGTTCAGTCTTTTCTGCTTTCAACTGTATTATGTTTTTCTTCAGCTCTTCACCTTTAAGACACACTTTCTCACTTCTCACGAAAAGATCTTTGTAAGTGAAAGCCAGTTCATCGTAAGAGACCTCATCATCACAAGACTCATCATCTGACTCATAAACCCCAACCATAGCTCTAGCAAGTTTAGCTGAATTTTCTTTAGATTCACTCTCATTGTCAGACCAAGAAGCTGATAACCCTTTCTGCTTCTTTAGAAAAGTGGGACATTCCTTCTTGACATGTCCATACCCTTCACACTCAAAGCATTGTACCCCTTTGTCATTACTGGATTTTTCTTCATCTTTAGACTTCTTCCCTTGTTCTCCTGATCTGTTGATGTCAGAGGTAATGTTCTTGACATTGGGATTATAACTCCTATTTATCCTCTTCATAACTTTGTTGAACTGTTTACCCAGCAAAGCAATAGCCTGAGACAGCTCCTCCTGAGAGTCATCTACTTTCTCTTTCTTGGCTTCTTCAGAACTGGAAACTAAAGCTATACTCTTGGACTTCTTCTCAGGTTCTTCTTCACTTAACCCTAGTTCGAATGTTTGAAGAGATCCAATAAGCTCATCAACCCTCATTTTGCTGATGTCTTGAGCCTCTTCAATTGCAGTCACCTTCATCTTGTACCTCTTAGGAAGGGACCTCAGAATCTTCCTAACAAGCTTTTCATCTGACATCTTTTCACCAAGAGCACTGGATGCATTAGCCAGCTCAAGAACACTCATGTGGAAGTCATGAATAGTCTCATCTTCCTTCATCTTCAGACTTTCAAACTTTGATGTTAGAATCTGAAGTCTTGACATCTTGACTCTAGATGTTCCTTCATGTGTAGCCTTCAAAATATCCCAAGCTTCCTTAGCAACTTCACATGTATTGATCAACCTGAATATGTTTTTATCCACTCCATTGAAGATTGCATTCAGAGCTTTGGAATTACCAAGGGCAAGCTCATCTTCTTCCTTGGTCCATTCTTTTTCAGGCTTCGGCTTTGAGGTGCCCTCTTTATCTTTCCCAGCATCATCTTTTTCAAACACAACAGGTGCTTTCCATTCTTTAATTATAGCCTTCCAAGCCCTGTTGTCCAAGGATTTCAAAAGCGTGATCATCCTTGGCTTCCAATAATCATAATTGGATCCATCCAAAATAGGGGGTCTGTTGACAAATCCTCCAACTTCTTTGTCCATCTTTACACCAGAAAGTAACTTCCCTAGATCTCACCCAGAGACAGACAGGATGCCTGCTCAGATACCAATTAAAATTCTGGTATCAGATGTGTGATGTTAAGTGCGATGTCACAACAACACACTCTGCATAATGGACAAAATAAACAGCAGAATAACACACCAAATTGTTCACCCAGTTCGGTCTAACTACCTACGTCTGGGGGCTACCAAGCCAGGGATGAAATTCACTACTTGTAGAATTAAATTACATACTCAACAACCCAGTTGACAATCTCCTAATCTTAATTCCTACTAGTGACTTTCTACCTAAGAAACCACTTAGATATGAGAACACTACTCAATCCCTAAAACACTTCAATGATATACTTCAAAGATCACACACTTTGAATAACACTACTTGATTCTGCTTCACAGCTTTGATCAAGAACAACTCAAAACAACAATACCAATTCACACTCGAATGGTTTACAAAACATACACGAAGACACAATCGACACTCAGTCTTTAGCTCTCTTTCTTCGTTCCTTTTTCTTCATTACAGATGCGCTTTATATAGCTATCTGAATTAGGCTTGGACCTGCTACAATATCTGACTTGATTTGTTATTTAAAACTGAATCTTCAAAACAGATTTTTCTCCTAAAATCTTTTCAAATCTTCAACCTTTTAAATCTCCTACAAATCTGCACCAGATCTCCTATGCAGCGAAGAATGTCTAACCCAAGATATTTGCATCCAATGAGACTACATGCTCTCCACAATTCCAGCTAACACACAAACCCTAACAACATCACAACCTGATGTTATTAATTCTGCAGATCTAATGTCACAACATCGCTTGTGACATCAGACATCCAAACTTCAGTAACTTAAACACTTAACGCAGCCCAGTGTTAAGACTCAATGTTGTGACATCACCACCTTGACATCAACATTGAACATACTTTGTTTTACCAAAATTCTAGCCAATCCAAGAAACTAACAGTAATGAACTGTCTACGACTATGAGGTCAATAGAGAGACTTTTTATGACTATGAGGTCAAGGTTTGAGGATGGCTATGAGGCCAAGGTGATATCCTATGACTATGAGGTCAAAGGTAAGGTGGCTATGAGGCCAAGATGAGATCCTATGACTATGAGGTCAAAGGGGAATGAGGTGTCTCTATGACTATGAGGTCAAGAGGTAATCCTATGACTATGAGGTCAAGGAAGGGTGGTCCTGACTATGAGGTCAAAGCTTGCCTATGACTATGAGGTCAAAGGTTAAAGATGGCCCTATGACTATGAGGTCAAGAGGGAGTGGCCATGACTATGAGGTCAAAGCTTACCTATGATTTTGAGGTCAAAGGTTAAAGATGGCCCTATGACTATGAGGTCAAGAGGGAATCCTATGACTATGAGGTCAAAGGACAGTAATGAGCTATCTATGACTTTGAGGTCATTAGAGAGACTTTTCCATGACTATGAGGTCAATGGGATGGCTATGACTATGAGGTCAGAGCTTGCCTATGACTATGAGGTCAAAGGTTACCTATGACTATGAGGTCAAGGTTAAAGATATTGCCAATGACTATGAGGTCAAGGGATACCTATGACTATGAGGTCAAGGGTAAATGGCCATGAGGCCAAGGGAGAGGGGCTATGACTATGAGGTCAAAGTTGTGCCTATGACTATGAGGTCAAAGGTTAGTTGACCTTATGACTATGAGGTCAAGAGGGAATCCTATGACTATGAGGTCAAAGGATGGTTATGAGCTTTCTATGACTATGAGGTTAATAGAGAGACTTTGACTATGAGGTCAAGGTTTGGAAAATGGCTATGAGGCCAAGGTTTTACCTATGACTATGAGGTCAAGGTTTAATAGATTACTCTATGACATTGAGGTCAAGAGGGGAGGATGCCTAAGACTATGAGGTCCAAAGTAGCAATGAGCTTTCTATGACTTTGAGGTCAATAGAAAAACTTTTCCTTTGGAAGGAAGGGGAAGAATAACATCTTGTAAACAAGAGTTACAGTGGGGTTGAAACATATGATTTCAAGAATTCCAAACAGTAAGCCTTTAATCAACACATAAAGTGAACTTTTAAATGTGTACATAGCAAACAGCAAGAGTAAGTGATCATGTAAATGTGACCATTATGGCAGATAAAACATTCAAAATTTGAAACAAGAGCATTTGGAGTCATGCAACTTATCAACAGAGAACAAAAACAATCAACATTCTCATGGTAAGATTTTGTTAAAGTCAGAAAACAAAGCTTCACAAATCAAATACACTTCACAGAAAACTCAATTCAAAGTCAGTAGTCATATGAATATGTCAAGCATGGCAGGGAAGGCACAAGAAGCAATTAGATTTAGGTCATGCAATCTCAACAGAGAACCAAAAAAACAAACAGCATTCTCATGATAATGTTTATTAAAGTTAGGGCACGGGGCTTCATGAATCACAACATACTTCCAAAATAACTCACTTTAAAGTCAGCAGTCACATAAACAAACCAAGTATGGCAGAAAAGGGTATTCTCACGGTTTGAAAACAAATGCATTTGGAATCATGCAACTTAACAATCAGAAGCCAGAAAAAGTACAAAAAATTTTCTCATGATAAAGCTTTGTTCAAAGTCAGGGAGCAATTCTCAAACACAATTTTGCAAGTTTACTGAAAATTATTAAGAAGAGTCCTCTAACGTTTTCAAGAAAAATGGTTGATTTTATTTACAGAAAAAGGTGGTTGATCTTATTTACAAAAAAAAAGTTTAAGGATTAAAACGAGGTTATGTACATTTTATTTTTTATGTTTTTATTATATTTTTCCAAGATAAACTAGAAATGTGAGGTAAAATAAAAAAACAAAATAAAACAAAACAAATGAACAGTGGTGGCTTGCGCCAGTATTATGGTGTGTGACAAGGTGGCTTGCGCCACCTGTGTGTGTGTTAGGAGGTGGCTTGTGTAATACCCCAATTTCCATCGCGAATAAATAATACATAATTTAAATCAGAGTAAATAAAAATTTATTTTTCCGACAGAAACAAGGATACCACATTTAAAGAAAGGAAACACATTCCCTGCTCATAATTTTTGATACATAACACAAAATGGGATACCCTCAAAGGGAAACTTTTTCCATACAAAATCAAAGTTCAATTATGGAATAAAGCGGAAAGATCCATAACTGACTTGTTTTACAAAATAAATTATTTTATAACATCAAAATATTCATACAAAGATAATACAAAATAGATCCAACAAATGTATATATATATGACAAAAGCGTTCCCCGACTCCCGTGTTACGTATCAGAGCAGACACCAAGACCGACAAAAGAATGGAGAACTAATCTTCACAAAATCCTCCAAGACACAAATCTGCAATTGCCTCATAGAGCAATAAACCACAGCAGAAGGGTGAGAAATAACAACTAAATCGAGATTTCATAATAATATGCAAACACACATAAGTTCACATGCATAGTTATTCTCACCACAAGCATCATATACCAATACATATAGCAGGCCACATATACATAACATATATTAATTATCCAACATAATCACATATTTGCACATAAGGCATACCAGAGTCACAACATATGGAAACACACCACCACATCTCATAGCACATGTCTATACATAGAACATATTATCCACAACCAATGCATTTATCACATATGCACATCAATTCACCAATTCAAACATAAATCTCAATACATACTCAATCAATTCATTGTTTTCCACACATAATCAATCCATTCATGATTCATGCAAATGCAAAGAGACCGACACAACGACTCTATGAAAATGCAATGCGGTACCGTCCATCCATCATCTCATCACAAGTTCATTCAGGAACTATTGGAATCATCGCTTGTTACTTAAGATTACTCATGTAACACCCCGTCGGGCAAACGATGTTCCCCGTCGCTTTAGGTCCTCTTATTTTTTTAAGGCACACGACGTTTATGGATCGCTTTAGGTCCTCTTTGTATAAGGAACACGATCCGATCACTTTAGGTCCTCTTTGTATAAGGCACACAATCATCTATAATCATCGCTTTAGGTCCTCTTTTTTTTTAAGGCACACGATGTTATAGCGGATCCCCTCTGGAACCGATTCGTCGATCACACCCCACAAGGGTACACAACATCACAAGATGCATATCATGATGCTTGACATACAAGAACTCATGACAATCAAATGCATCACCATAATTCAACAATATGAATTATCTCATCATCATTATTCATGCATTGGAAATCAATTCAAACAATGCACTTACTTACCATAAGGCCACCAAATAGCACACATTGAATTTCACATAAACAATGCATTCCATCATAATCCACAACCACCACAATTAGCATTTTAGCATATACACTTATATCAACTCACATCAAGAATTACTCACCATCAACCACAACAATCACAACAACTTGTCACATGCTTCAACATCATTCCAACCACAACAATACCACAAAACATCATAACAACATACATTGATATTTAATCAAATAATGTATTTAACACACAACAACATCATTATCACATCCATCAACATCATATAAACCACATAAAAGCTCCACGTTGCACAACAATAGCATAACACACGGTAAAACACCGACCGCACGCATTTAACGCGATAAAAACCCGACAACCCAACACTTTTGTAAAATCACGACTTAAATAAATCATCTCCTACCCTCCAAACCATTTTTAATAGAAATAATATTTCATTAGATTTCCAACGCTTCGAACGGCGACCAAACGGACTTACAGTTTGAAAATTACGAAGAAAACAAAATAGAAAAATCTGCCACTTCACTCCAGTATTCGCTAGGCGAACCCTAGCAATCCAAGGCAATGGAAAACCAACATAAAGTTCGTAGGCGAACATTCGCACGTTCCTTCGCTGGGGTTCACTAGGCGAACCCGCGAAACCCAGAATTCGCAGCAGCGTCAATATAGGTCATTTGGGGCTAAAATACATCATTTCTACCACCCAAACCCTTCCAATTCATACCAGAACAACCAAAACATGTTCAGACCTAATCAACAAGTATTCTACGCAGTTTATATCGAATTTCATCCGTGAAAACATCGATTTCTATCAATTGCTCCTAATTTCAATCGATAAGAAAAGTCGCGAAACAACCAAAACAATTACAACAAACAACACATATACATACACAAGCAAGATATAATTGAAACTTCTCACCCTTACCCGATTATTCACGCTCGAAACGGAGTTCCCGCGATTTTCCTCTTTCTCCTCTTTTCTTTCCTCTTCCTTTCTATCTTCTCTTTTCTTTCTCTCTATTTTCTTTTCTCTCTATTTCCTCTCAAATCTCTATTTATATAAAATATCTAAACCCCTAAAAAGACTATTTTACCCCTCAGCTCAAATATCCCGGAAACGCTCTCAAAACGCGATAACACATAAACATACCGATGAAAAACATATCGTGCAATAAAAGTTAAAAAGAAAAATATAATTTAATGCAAATATTGTACCTATCAGAGAAATTAACCAATTAACTCAATTAGCAGGTAAAATACAATAAATTCACACATTTCACAAAATTCACATAAATGAAATAAATAAATACAATTAAACAAATCGGGGCGTTACAATTCTCCCCCACTTAGAAATTTTCGTCCTCGAAAATATACTGATACGAACAACTCCGGACACGGCTCTCGCATCCGACTAACAAACTATCATGCCAACAAAAGGCACACCGCGAATAACACAAACTGACAACCCACCTTGCTAACAGCAACTACAACAACGACACGACAAAGACGACAACTACAACGACAAGATACAAAGCCCATACAATGCACTTGACGACTAACTCACGACTCAAAGAATACCCGAGTTACAAACACACACAGGAATTATCTACTCGCACTCGAACCATCACGATGGAAACGAGGCAACAACACAAACAAGAACATAAAGTTCCATAACCCAACATCGTTCAACAACCTCGTCAAAACCAGAATACCAAACATCCTTGTCACACAACAATATTACAACAATGCTACGCACCCTGATTACTCGCAACCATCAAAACTACCAATTTCACGTCCAAAGTCTAACTCTTTCTCATATTCACCAAAAATCACTGTTCACTTTTAATATATCCAACTTCACACTCTACTGTGTTATCTCACACACCAGACACAAGTCTCTGAACTGCTCAAATAATTTTAATTCTCTGACCATCAAAACAACCATATGCAAGGCTATCGACTTAACTCTTCAGGAACAACATTCACTTTACCAATAGGATAATTCGAGCCAAGGTCATAACTAATCAGGAATTCCAACCATCCGACCGTGCCTTAATCTGAGTTACAAATCAAAAGTTATGAAGGAAATAAAACGGGACAACCTGCCATGTTCGCTAGGCGAACCTTCTAGCGAGCATTCGCTACCACCTTTGCTAGGCTAACGTCCAAGCGAAGCCACAATCAGAACAAAACAGACACAAAGTTCGCCAGGCAAACTCCTTGGCGAACCCTCGCCTTGTCATTCGCTCCGCGAATCCCTTGGCGAACCAAGGCAGCAACAACCATAACCAAAAAGATACAAAGTTCGCTAGGCGAACAACGTTAGCGAACATTCGCTGACCCTTGCTAACTGGCTCGCTAGGCGAACCTGCGAAAAATCATTCGCTTCTGCTTCGCTCCAGGTTCGCTAGGCAAACCATGGAAAACTCAAAATTCCAGCAGTTCTGTTACTCATCCAAAACCACCATTTTCTCCGTCCAACCACCTTGAACCTAAAACCCTCAAAATAATACCTCCAGATTCTCAACACAAAAGTAGCCTCAGCCATCTTGAAATCATGAATCCTCAATTGTCGTAAAGCATAAGCCACGACTTTACCCTCTTGCATTAACACACTGACTAAACTCATCAAAGACGCGTCCCAATACCTCACAAACGGTTTATTAGGATCACACATAATCAAAACTGGAGCCGTAGACAACTCCTACTTTAACCCTCTCAAACTTTCTTCACTATAAACATCCAAAGCAAACGACTTACCCTCTGCACGTCAACCGAAGTAACGAAAACACTAACTTGGAAAAGCCTTCCCTAACCTCCGGTAATAGCCAACTAAAGTCCAAAAATATTCTAATCTCCTTAACCAACTTCGGAGCCTCTCATTGTAGAACTGCATCTACTTCCGATGGATCCATAACCATACTCTCATCTGAAATAACATATCCAAGAAAACTAACCTTTTCAACCAAAATTCTCACTTGAATAACTTAGCATAAACTTCGTCTCTTTTCAACACTTGTAATTCAAATCTCAAACACTCTGCCTGTTCTTCCTCTGATTTTATAACAGATCCGAATATCCTTAATTAAAACCACTACGAACTTATCCAAGTAAATATAGAAGATACGATTCAAATACTCCACCAACATTACAGACGCATTACTAACACCAAATAACATCACTGTATGTTGTAATGCCCAACCAAATTCCAAAAGATATAAATTCTTAAAGCTTTGCAAAAATTTTCACTGGGTAACTGGTTACTCACATACAAGCTTAACCGAGTAAATAACAGCCTATCCCGATGATAACAAACATAACCGGCCTCATTAAATCGATCAAAGCCTCAACTCATACAATTCACCACTCTTATCAAACATCCCAAACAATTGTAATTTCACTCAAACTCAACCAAACAATTCCGGTCATCTATTCTTGAAAGTGGACACTTATTCTCAATCCTTACCTTATTCAACTATTAGTAATCCATACACAATTTCTTCTCTTGACAGTCCAAACTCCATAAATCCCAACATGTAGCAACAACCAAATAAAAAGAACTCTCAATATTACATCCACACCTAAGGGTTCTCTCAAGATTTCCATTAATGCTCTAAAATTCCAAAGACTCCAAACCTCACCATAACTCTAAGTCTTGCTTCCCATAGTCTCAATACCATCATACACATCATTCTTGTTATTCCGTTCAATCATCCATCCTTTTTGTTACTAACAATACTGGAGCTCTCCAAGAAGACAACCTCTGAGTTTCACTTCCTAAAAGTTCTTCTACTTACTTAGCAGATCCAAACCTCAAATCCTCACCTTCGTCCAATTTGAGTTCACACTCTACTCTCTGAGAACAACCATTAATGATACCCAATCTTTCTCTCTCAACGACTTCCCAACGGAACCAACATACCAAAACCTCTAATCCATCTCATCTTCCGGTATTAGAATCTTCATCGATTTAACCAAAACGATCCATAAACACTTTACTTAATTCCAAATAATTCATTGCACACACTATCAAAGTCGAAAAGACACGTCTATTCCATCCAACATTATTCCCGTCTACTATCAACAAGAGATTAAGGGTGATCAGTTCCTCAATTTGTCAATAGACAGCCGACAATCATGATGGGGCATAAACCATCTTTACCAAACCATAATAGCATTTCTTGCATCTTGTGCACAAAACTACCTAAGGCACCAATCCTTAGTCAACATAAACCTTACCTCCGCATTCCCTCTGGAATCGGGAATAACACTGTCCAAATAACACTTACAATCTTGCAACCAACGACACACTGAGCCAATGCTCCACACCTGAAGCAACTTGGAGAAGCACCAGCTTCTCCCCCACTTATCTTATTCTCACACCTGAAGACAAAGGATTAGGAAACCAGAAGGTACTGACAGTGTTTCACACACATATCACATACCAAGGAACAAACAACATCGACAGTATTCAACTGTCATACCAACTGACTCAACAACTAGGCCGGACGGACCGACCTGCTCTGATACCACTAATGTAACACCCCAATTCCCATCCCGAATAAATAATACATAATTTAAATCAGAGTAAATAAAAATTTATTTTTCCGACAGAAACAAGGATGCCACATTTAAAGAAAGAAAACACATTCCCTGCTCATAATTTTTTATACATAACACAAAATGGGATACCCTCAAAAGGAAACTTTTTCCATACAAAATCAAAGTTCAATTATGGAATAAAGCGGAAAGATCCATAACTGACTTGTTTTACAAAATAAATTATTTTATAACATCAAAATATTCATACAAAGATAATACAAAATAGATCCAACAAATGTATACATATATGACAAAAGCGTTCCCCGACTCCCGTGTTAGGTATCAGAGCAGACACCAAGACCGACAAAAGAATGGAGAACTAATCTTCACAAAAGCCTCGAAGACACAAATCTGCAATTGCCTCATAGAGCAATAAACCACAACAGAAGGGTGAGAAATAACAACTAAATCGATTGCATAATAATATGCAAACACACATAAGTTCACATGCATAGTTATTCTCACCACAAACATCATATACCAATATATATACCAGGCCACATATACATAACATATATTAATTATCCAACATAATCACATATTTGCACATAAGGCATACCAGAGTCACAACATATGGAAACACACCACCACATCTCATAGCACATGTCTATACATAGAACATATTATCCACAACCAATGCATTTATCACATATGCACATCAATTCACCAATTCAAACATAAATCTCAATACATACTCAATCAATTCATGATTTTCCACACATAATCAATCCATTCATGATTCATGCAAATGCAAAGAGACCGACACAACGACTCTATGCAAATGCAATGCGGTACCGTCCATCCATCATCTCATCACTAGTTCACTCAAGAACTATTGGAATCATCGCTTGTTACTTAGGATTACTCATGTAACACCCCGTCGGGCAAACGATGTTCCCCGTCGCTTTAGGTCCTCTTATTTTTTTAAGGCACATGACATTTATGGATCGCTTTAGGTCCTCTTTGTATAAGGCACACGGTCCGATCGCTTTAGGTCCTCTTTGTATAAGGCACACGATTGTCTATAATCATCACTTTAGGTCCTCTTATTTTTTTAAGGCACACGATGTTATAGCGGATCCCCTCTGGAATCGATTCGTCGCTCACACCCCACAAGGGTACACGACATCACAAGATGCATATCATGATGCTTGACATACAAGAACTCATGACAATCAAATGCATCACCACAATTCAACAATATGAATTATCTCATCATCATTATTCATGCATTGGAAATTAATTCAAACAATGCACTTACTTGCCATAAGGCCACCAAATAACACACATTGAATTTCACATAAACAATGCATTCCATCATAATCCACAACCACCACAATTATCATTTTAGCATATACACTCATATCAACTCACATCAAGAATTACTCACCATCAACCACAACAATCACAACAACTTGTCACATGCTTCAACATCATACCAACCACAACAATCCCACAAAACTTCATAACAACATACATTGATATTTAATCAAATAATGTATTTACCACACAACAACATCATTATCACATCCATCAACATCATATAAACCACATAAAAGCTCCACGTTGCACAACAATAGCACAACACACGGTAAAACACCGACCGCACGCATTTAACGAGATAAAAACCCGAAAACCCAACACTTTTGTAAAATCACGACTTAAATAAATCATCTCCTACCATCCAAACCATTTTTAATAGAAATAATATTTCATTAGCTTTCCAACGCTTCGAACGGCGACCAAAACGGACTTACGGTTTGAAAATTACGAAGAAAACAAAATAGAAAAATCTGCCACTTCGCTCCAGTATTCCCTAGGCGAACCCTAGCGAACCAAGGCAGTGGAAAACACACATAAAGTTCGCTAGGCAAACATTCGCCCGTTCCTTCACTGGGGTTCTCTAGGCGAACCCGCAAAACCCAGAATTTGCAGCAGCATCAGTATAGGTCATTTGGTGCCAAAATACATCATTTCTACCACCCAAACCCTTCCAATTCATATCAGAACAACCAAAACATGTTCAGACCTAATCAACAAGTATTCTACGCAGTTTATATTGAATTTCATCCGTGAAAACATCGATTTCTATCAATTGCTCCTAATTTCAATCGATAAGAAAAGTCGCGAAACAACCAAAACATTACAACAAACAACACATATACATACACAAGCAAGATATAATTGAAACTTCTCACCCTTACCCGATTATTCGTGCTCGAAACGGAGTTCCCGCGATTTTCCTCTTTCTCCTCTTTTCTTTCCTCTTCCTTTTTATCTTCTCTTTTCTTTCTCTCTATTTTCTTTTCTCTCTATTTCCTCTCAAATCTCTATTTAATAAAATATCTAAACCCCTAAAAATACTATTTTACCCCTCGGCTCAAATATCCCGCAAACCCTCTCAAAACGCGATAACACATAAACATACCGATGAAAAACATATCGTACAATAAAAGTTAAAAAGAAAAACATAATTTAATGCAAATATTGTACCTATCAGAGAAATTAACCAATTAACTCAATTAGCAGGTAAAATACGATAAATTCACACATTTCACAAAATTCACATAAATGAAATAAATAAATACAATTAAACAAATCGGGGCGTTACAGCTTGCGCCACCTGTGTGTGTGTGAGTGTTAGGAGGTGGCTTGCACCACCCTTTAACATGGCTGGCGCCATGGTGTTCTCTTTTTCTTTTTTTTCTTTTTGTTTTTTATGTGGTGTGGGTTATTTTATTATTTCCTTTTTGCATGCACACTTTTATTTTATTATATTTTTATTTAGAAAAGGGTGTGGCGGACGCCATTTAAACATGCAGGCGAGAGCCACTTCAAACTCTTTTATTTTTCCAGTTTTCTTTTAAATGATCACGAACCCAGTTAATGATTAACAAAATGAAACTAACATGTTAATGATTTCATCACAGAAATAATCAATAAACAGACAATAACAAATATAACAAACATGATAACAATATGGAACAGAATGATCATGGAATCAGACAATAACGAGATGATGAATATAATAACAGTATGGTGCAAACATGAAACAAATGATCATCGTGTACAAAAACAGAGTGAGATAGAGTGATACCTAGTGGAGAGAGTCCACTGCTTCTTCACAGGTGAGGCTTTTTGGAAATGGTGGATAAGCTTCCCCCTCTCAACTGCTACAGAGCCAACTTTCTCAGAGAGTAACACAAGACTTTGGTGGTTAAGACGTTGGAGGTTTGAGGGTTTGAAATGTTTACCGGAAAGAATAAAAATGATAAGTTTCTTGCAAGCTCTGAAGGTTACTTGCAGAACTTAAGAAAAGGAAAAGTGGAGAGATTTTGAGAGAGTTTCTTTGTATTTTTTCTAGGTGCTTTTTTTGTCGTGTTTCTGTGTGTTTACAGAGGGAATGGAAAGTGATGAATTCCTTGCAAGTTTGAGGATTATTTGTAGGATTATGGGAGGGAGAAGTAGAGAGAAATTTGTTGGTAATTTCTGGTGTCTTGAACAAAGGAGAAATGGTCTCCTTTTATAGGCGAAGCAAATTGATCCGTGCCTTGGAGATAAAGTGGGTAATTGATTTGTCCACAGGAGAAAAAATTAGGGTTTGTGTATCACTCCTTTCAACCGTTAATCTCAGTCAACCTTGGAGATCGTTGTGCTTCACTTGCTAGACAATACAGTAGAGGACATGGTGCAAGTCTGCTCCTTTCATTTTTAATGTTTGTTCCAAAACCTCTTTTATTTGTGTCATGGGAGAGAAGATAGAAAGGGGTAATATTTAGTGACCTCACAAGAATTGTCTTACAAGCAAAGCATCTTTAGATTTTCAAATAACAAATGGCATATGGACTAAACCTAGATGCACAATGCCTTGCCGCTTAACCATACGGGAGCACCATTTTGAATTTTCACAACTTTTATGGCCTTTGATCCAAATGACACATTTTGGGCCCACTAGAACTTTGAGATAAATCATATGTCCATGAACAAAAGGAAATGGCACGGGAACAAACTTAGGAAATTCCAAATTGCAAAATTAAATCCTCCCATGGCACCAATTTGAGATGTTGCACCTTGGTGAATATTTATCCCAATGAAAAAAATATTTAATGCCCAAAGGTGGATTCCAAGAATGTTTATTAACACATGGCATAATTTCTCAAGACTTGGGATCACCCTTTTCTTGACATGAAAGGCAATGGTTGGCTTGTCTTGGTGAGACATTTGATTTCTTGTCGAAAAAGACTTCTTGGATGCATGTAGATTTCAAATGGTTGCACTTGGGCAAAAGATGTCTTAGGGAGACCTTGTCCTCTTTATGTAAACCTTATCTTCCACAATAAAAAGAAACAACTTGCAAAAAGAAATGGTTAGTTAACAATGCATACATGATTGAGGTCTAAAAGTAAGCGCAAGATGATATGACATCTAAGGGGTAAAATTTGGGGTACAACAACATGATAGATGCTTCTTAGAAATGCTTTGTCACGGTGATTTCTCATATATCATGATTTTAGCCATTTCTTTTCAAGCTTGTTCTATCTACAATCATGTATATCTGATTATGAAGAACTAAAACATCAGAATCTTCTTTTCATTAGATATCTTCTTAAGCTCATACTTTCACTCAGTCACATGAGTCCAGAAGTGGTGAGTATAGAAGGATACATTCATGTATCTGAAGCTTTTGAAAAGAACTTTGAATAACATTCTAACAAACTTAAGTTTGTTCAACTGAGACACCGTTCTCAAGCTAACAGCTTGCTTGTCTTATGTCACGCCAATTTTCCATATGAAATCCTCGGGACGTCAAGGTGGAAGATATTTAAATATAGAAAACCAAAAATTTTGCCCTTAGATGGAATGCAGATGCTAAGGACATGCAACAAACATGCATATGCCGACATGCTATGAACTCTAATATGATGATATGGTGATATGACAGTGCAAAAAATGCAGACAAACAGGACACCAAAGAAAAAGAGCTACCAAACACAGGTGAGCTTTGCTGGGGAAGGATGAAGGAAGTATCCACAAGGAAGACTCACTGGGGATACAAACTAACCAACAAAAGAGACTCACTGGGGAGACTCTAAGGAAACACTGGGGATAGAGAAATAAAGGGGAAACCCTACAGATCCTCACTGGAGATAGGAGCCAGAGAGGTGTTCTCCAATGGGGAAAGATCCAGGGAGACAAACGACAGGCTCATATCTGACCGGACGACACTGGGGAAATAAAGACACATTTTTACTGGGCATGAAACCAGAAAGAAGACATGATCTTCACTGGGGATCAATTTGAAGTAAAATGATAGACATATCCTGTGGATTTCTTATACTGAAGAGTTCAAACGGGATCTTCAAGAAAAGCCAGAAAAAGACAGAGATAAACTCTGCGCGCCAGATGAAAAGATGACTGGACTTTAGCTGGGAATAAGGTTAATGGATCATTAATGATTGGACCCGGGTACCAATATGAGTTGGAAAGGACACCAATTTGGGGTTATAGTTTGAATACCAGTATGAGCCAGACCTTAGATACCAGTATGAGCTGGATTTTTAGGTTTTAGGTTTATATCTGACCTGGCTTTAAACAACGGGTTCATATATGACCTGAGGTTTAAGTTCATATCTGACCTGGTTTTTATATCGTCAAAACCGGTTGACGGCCAGGAATAATAACATATTTGAAGGTACGAAACCTGAGCTCAGAACACCTCATCAAACAGATTGATGTCAAGGAATAATAACATATCCGAAGGTACGAAACCTGAGCTCGAAACACCTCATCAAACAGATTGATGGCAAGGAATAATAACATATATGAAGGTACGAAACCTGAGCTCGGAACACCTCGTCAAACGAATTGACGGCAAGGAATACTAACATATCTGAAGGTATGAAACTTAAACTCGGAACACCTCGTCAAATGGATTGACGGCAAGGAATACTAACATATCCGAAGGTACGAAACCTGAGCTCGGAACACCTCGTCAAACGGATTGACGGCAAGGAATACCTCAAATAGGGATCACATCAAGCAGGTTGATGGAAAGTGACTGATTGAAGGTACCATCACTGGTAACTGTGGAAGTATGAATGAAACCAAGGACAGATAAGCTTCTCAGGAGAGAGATTGCCACTTATCGTTGTAGAGGTAATGATAGCAAAACAAGCTTCTCAAGGAGATTGCCACTTGTTGTTGGGTATAAATTCCAAAGAGCTGTGGATATTACAACACTGCTGGAGAAGTAATTGTCTTCAATGAGGGTCTGCAAAAGATTCTTCCTGCGAGACATAGTGCAAAATAAATGCACGTTCAAGGTGGGCTCAACAAAACTCCAGCCATTGAGGAATGAGCTCAAATGGGGATTATCTTATCCTATGCATGGAAAAAGATAACTGAACCAACCATTATCCACGAGAACCAATCTCTGTGGGGAATTCAGAAGGATGGGCACTTTATGCTTAGGGCTGACAAATCTATTGGAGAGAATAAACAAACCCAATCACTTGGGGAGATAACCACCAAAGTGAGCACAATAGGTAAACACCAGAAAGATAGCAGAAATGCTAAGATGCTATGCATATGAATGCTTATGCCATGCTCACGCTTATGCTGACAAAACAGACAAAAGGAAGCGAGACTGGAGATGAAATAAACATCTCGACAAGGATACCCAGCCAAACTTATCAGATTGGACCATTACTGGATGAATAAGTAGGATCAACAACTCCACTGGGGAAAAGAACATTCCACCTGAGGTATATCTTGACTTCACTAGGATTGCCATTATGAGCTTGATTTCCTGACTGGAGGAGGAAGATCCATGGAGATTGGCCAAGCTCGACCGAAGTAACAATTTACAAGAACATGGTAATTCTGCATCCTGACTTGCATGATGATCACCATAATAAACAACAGCTCTTCCAACAGGTAATCTTCAAATCTTCTCTACCCCAGATTGCACGGTCCTTTGGGAGAAAATACTAAGAGGATTTTGTAGAAGAATCGGCATACGAAATGCTTTAATAACTTCAAACTCTTGGAGAGATTCATGGATCTCGGCATAACAGCCCCAGATTAACTATGCTTGCACCATAAGGCCTTTGAACTTGTTCTTCAGACAACGGGAAAACAAAATTGTCCCATGCTAAGTAGATGCCCCAGACTAACTGACCTTCAAGAGATTTGTCTAATCTCGACCTGACTGCTTCTGATTAACTGGTCTGTGAGGATAAGTCATCAAAAGGATTTTACAGAAGAATTGGTATACCAGATGCTCCAATATCTTCAAACTCTTGAAGAGATTCATGGATCTTGACATATCTGCCCCAGTTTTACTGTATTTATACAACAAGGTCCTTGAACTTGTTCTTCAGACTGGTTGATCCGTGAAGGAGGTGCCCCATACCAATTGACCTTTTAGGGATTTACCGAATTTCGACCTGATTGCCCCTGATTAACGGCATTCGCGATACAAAGTCCTCAGATTGCGGTAGAAACAACTGGGGAACACACTTGCCCCTGTTGGTAGGTCATTGGAGTCCAAACTTGTCGTAAGATGACCTCAAGAAAGCATGCCCCAATATCCTGAATCTGAAGAATTTCTGCCCCTGATTTAGTAGCTCTTGGGATGCTTGATCTATGGAGGAGATGCCCCAGACTGAGCCCTTTATCAAGTCAAGTTCCCTAGCTGGCTGCATTTGTTGGGATTCCTTTGATATTGAATTGTCTTGCAAACAAGTATTGTTCATTAAAAATTGGCAATTTCAATGTAAAATTCATGCAAGCTTTTGGAAACAATTTTTATTGATGAAACACACACGGTGGAATAATCAAATAATTAAAACAAAGTGGATCTAGTCAGTTACGAAATGACAGATGAAGTGATCTACACACGCAAATAGTAAAGATCATTAGGAGTCAGGTTAATCAACCTTACTGTAGTATGCTTTCAAAACAACCTTACCTCAATTAGGTCTTTTAAGGGTTGTAACGTGGCTTGGTTCACGGTTTATGAAACAAAAGATAAAGGCTCAAAAATTATTTTTCCCCACCCAAACTTTGTGATGAACTTCAATCCTACACTCAGTTAACTCAAGCTATACATTGAAGTTCCCATAGGCTAGGAACTGAATTGATGATAGTTGATGATGATTCAAACACCTTTGTAGTCATTACTCCCTTACAACATTTGATTATCCTTTATTGCTGAGGTTTTGAGACCTCCTCTTGTCTTCACTGAGGTTTTGAGACCTCTTCTTTGTCTTCACTGAGGTTTTGAGACCTCCTCTTTGCTTGATTGATATTATGAGATTCTGCTTTGTCTTGATTGTTGTACGAACCCTCTTGTATAAGGCAAAGTTTTGGGCTTCCCATATTTCTTGGCTTTCGCCTTGAAAGGGACTCGGCTCACCCTTCGATTAAGGATTTCTCGACAATCCTTCTTTATTTGTCGCTTCGGGAACAACTTATGCAACATTTATTCACTTGATTGGAGAGAGCTGACTGATGTCTTTGCATGAAGCGCTTGCATTTGAGTGCATAACCAAGTTAAACTGAGAACTACCCACCCCAAGGTTTAGATTTAAGGGTTTTTTATGTAAGGAAAGAAAAACTCCTACTTCAAGGCTCGAAGGGGTTAACGAGGGATTATCTTCCTTATTTCTCCAGTGTTTGGGAGTTGAAACAATGCCTTACATCCTCGGCAAGGTTTAATTGAAAACATACCATAATAGTTAAGGATTTTTCATCATCCTCCCTAATCTTTGCTTAGACAAATAGTTTAATAAGTGGAGAGAAACAAGATAAAGATATTTTCTATTATAATTTTTTTTATATAAGCATAAAAGTAGATGAGTGAAACGAATGGACTTAATCAAAAGATGCACAAACATTTCATTAATCTTGCCAATTTAAAAGTACAACAAAGCTTATAAGCAAATACGAATTCAAAGTGCAAAGGAAATACAATTGAAAATACTAAAATGAGCAAAATGCAGCCAGCTTTAGCGAATTGATTTCAAAAGATTTCAGCTTCCGGGCCCAAACGCGGGAACACCTTCTCCACTAATCACTAGTTCCTTGTGATACAGAATCTTGAGAGGCTTTTCAAGTCTTTCGCCTTTTGCATGAAGAGTTGGGACATTGACATTTGATGTACCTTCCTGAGGTTGCAGTGTTCTTAGCAGGTTTAGCAGTATCGTTTCGAACTCTTTGCACTCTTCAATATGATGCCCCCTTGTCCCAATGTGGAATCTGTATTCCATCTCTGGGTGATCTTCCTCAAAGATCAAGTCCTCGTTGTGGATCAGATTTTGCACGGTAACTTCTAAAACCAGGCAACCATCCAAGCCTTGTCCTTCAGCCCCTTTATGAAAGTCGCACGTCAGATTTGCATTGTGCCAAGGTCCTGGCACAGGGTTGTAAGGTTGAGGAGTCACCAACTTGTTCTGAATTAGCAGTGGGAACAGTTTGCTTAGTGGCACCGGGATAGGTGTGTAGTGAACCTTTCTCCTTTTGATAGAGCACCTCTTTTTATCTTGGTGAGGAGAAACAGCAGTTGGAGGCTGAAACACCCTTTCGGTGAACACCTGATGACGATTACATTCTGGTGCAAGACCAAGACCAAAGATTGGTTGGAGTAAAGTTTCTTCAAAGGCAGATCCTTGGTATGGGAGAACCACAGGAGATGGCAAATGTTGGTTGATTTGAATGCCTTGAGGCGTGAATGAGATCCTCTCAGAGTCTAACAGGTTCTGAATTTTACTCGGGAGCACCTTACAGTCTTCGGTTGAATGCCCCTGTGCCCCAGCATGGTAGTCACATCGAGCATTGGCGTCAAAGCCTGGTGGATACAGAAATGGTACTGGCTTTAATTCTTTAGGTACTATCAATCCTCCTTTGATCAAAACTGGAAATATCTGACTGTATGTCATTGGCAGTGGGGAGAAATGTTTTTCTGGCTTTCTTGGCCTTGGTCGTGCATGCTGACGTGGCTGACGGCGGTCTGGCCCCTGATACTGAGGAGATTCTTGAGTTGGAGGATCCACAAGAGGCGATGAACTGACAACCTCTCTAGGAGTGACAG
The DNA here is from genome assembly GCA_022829125.1 of Lathyrus tuberosus. NCBI lineage: Eukaryota > Viridiplantae > Streptophyta > Magnoliopsida > Fabales > Fabaceae > Lathyrus > Lathyrus tuberosus. The sequence continues at coordinate 5,721,495 of JALAZF010000389.1, read as the reverse complement.
CGGGAGCGTGCTCCTCTTTTTTCATCAGAGCTTGCAAAGTTTCCAGAACCCAATTCATCTGGCATTTGAGAATTCTGACCTCCTCTTTCAAACCTTCCTGGTTCTTTAGAATTTCATTCATTGTTGCCATTGTCTTAAATAAGTTCTAGGTATCCTTCAGACATAGAATAAAGGGAGAGACTCAAGACTGAGAGATGCAAATGAGATACGAATGCGACGACATGCGCATGGGATGAAAATGCAAGCCAAATGGTTTCAAGGAATTCAAAGGCAAGTTGCAAACTTTTTGAAAGCTGAAGAGTTTAGCTTTAAAACCAATGATCTTTAAGGATTTTTGCAAAGGAATGACAGTCTGAGTTCCTTGAAACCATCAATGGATGCGATGGGATGTATGCAATGTGCAAGCATGGGCAAATAATACACAGATATATGCACACAGCACAACACATGAGTCTTAGGTTTAGAGGTCTCATGAATGGAGCCATGGTCTACCCATCCCAACAAGGTGTGGACTATAGGTTCATCAACTGTGGAACAAGGTTCTAAAAGTTCCCAGAGTCTACGTAAATCCTTCGGATATTACCGGCCTGTGTGACTACTCACGCGGGTTAATAATATTCTCAAGATAAACTCGTCTGAGTGTAGTATCGCGTGACAACTACTTAGGACTTGCTCCCTTGTAGCCACCGCACTACGTCCTAAAAGGCCAAGTGGGGTGAAGGTAAGTTCTCAGAATCCCTGGCTCCCAATTGAAAAAGTAATATCAATGCGACTACTCACATCAGACATCAACAATCCCAAAGGGCCTCATCTGAGTGTGGTCATCATATGCCATAAATTGTTAGGACTACTCCCAACAACTGACTATTGATTACACCACGATCCTATCATATTTGTGCCCTCAAGTCCGGGTTAGGACTTATCTCACCACTCAAAAACACCATGCACACAGAAGAAACCAAGCAAATGTACAAATATAGCAAACAAACATAAATAACAGAATCAAAACAAGGTGGGTTTAACCCTCGAAATGTCCCCAGTGAATTCGCCATTTCTGTTGCGGTGAGAATCGGATAACAAGCTATTAGTTAACTTGCATCACATTTCTTTGAATTCACCACCGACTTTGATTTATCCAAAGGAAAAGTTCAAGATCGAGAAAAACCTAAAGGGGGGAGATCTAAGGTTCGGGGGTTGGTTATACTAAGGGAAGGTATTAGCACCCTTAATATCTGTAGTACTCTACAGGAACCTCTTGTTTATTTTTGTGTTATGTTATGTTTGTTTGCTAAGATATCTATGTTAAGGTAAAGGTAAAGACCTAGGGGTATGTACACTAAGTTTGCTCGCCAAGACGTCGCATCTTGTGCCTACGTATCTGACTAATCGAACTAGAGCAACCGTAGTTCACCTAACTAAGGGTGAGAGAGGAACCATTGACTATGGCCAAAGTTCCAAGGGGGAATGAGTATGAGCTCATTTAGAGTTTAAGAAACTCTCTAAGTTTAAGTTGTGAGATTGAATGGCTATGAGGCCTATGACTATGAGGTCCAAAGAAGATGCTACATATGACTATGAGGTCAAGGTGGTATGATGACTATGAGGTCAAGATGGTAATGAGCTGTCTACGACTATGAGGTCAATAGAGAGACTTTTTATGACTATGAGGTCAAGGTTGGAGGATGGCTATGAGGCCAAGGTGATATCCTATGACTATGAGGTCAAAGGTAAAGTGGCTATGAGGCCAAGATGAGATCCTATGACTATGAGGTCAAAGGGGAATGAGGTGTCTCTATGACTATGAGGTCAAGAGGTAATCCTATGACTATGAGGTCAAGGAAGGGTGGTCCTGACTATGAGGTCAAAGCTTGCCTATGACTATGAGGTCAAAGGTTAAATATGGCCCTATGACTATGAGGTCAAGAGGGAGTGGCTATGACTATGAGGTCAAAGCTTACCTATGACTATGAGGTCAAAGGTTAAAGATGGCCCTATGACTATGAGGTCAAGAGGGAATCCTATGACTATGAGGTCAAAGGACAGTAATGAGCTATCTATGACATTGAGGTTAATAGAGAGACTTTTCCATGACTATGAGGTCAATGGGATGGCTATGACTATGATGTCAGAGCTTGCCTATGACTATGATGTCAGAGCTTGCCTATGACTATGAGGTCAAAGGTTACCTATGACTATGAGGTCAAGGTTAAAGATATTGCCAATGACTATGAGGTCAAGGGCTACCTATGACTATGAGGTCAATGGTAAATGGCCATGAGGCCAAGGGAGAGGGGCTATGACTATGAGGTCAAAGCTGTGCCTATGACTATGAGTTCAAAGGTTAGATGGCCTTATGACTATGAGGTCAAGAGGGAATCCTATGACTATGAGGTCAAAGGATGGTTATGAGCTTTCTATGACTATGAGGTCAATAGAGAAACTTTTACTATGAGGTCAAGGTTTGAAAAATGGCTATGAGGCCAAGGTTTTACCTATGACTATGAGGTCAAGGTTTAATAGATTACTCTATGACTATGAGGTCAAGAGGGGAGGATGCCTAAGACTATGAGGTCCAAAGTAGCAATGAGCTTTCTATGACTTTGAGGTCAATAGAAAAACTTTTCCTTTGGAAGGAAGGGGGAGAATAACATCTTGTAAACAAGAGTTACGGTGGGGTTGAAACTTATGATTTCAAGAACTCCAAACAGTAAGCCTTTAATCAACACATAAAGTGAACTTTTAAATGTGTACATAGCAAACAGCAAGAGTAAGTGATCGTGTAAATGTGACCATTATGGCAGAGAAAACATTCACAATTTGAAACAAGTGCATTTGGAGTCATGCAACTTATCAACAGAGAACAAAAACAATCAACATTCTCATGGTAAGATTTTGTTAAAGTCAGAAAACAAAGCTTCACAAATCAAATACACTTCACAGAAAACTCAATTCAAAGTCAGTAGTCATATGAATATGTCAAGCATGGCAGGGAAGGCACAAGAAGCAATTGGATTTAGGTCATACAATCTCAACAGAGAACCAAAAAAAACAAACAGCATTCTCATGATAATGTTTATTAAATTTAGGACACGGGGCTTCATGAATCATAGCATACTTCCAAAATAACTCACTTTAAAGTCAGTAGTCACACAAACAAACCAAGTATGGCAGACAAGGGTACTCTCACGGTTTGAAAACAAATGCATTTGGAATCATGCAACTTAACAATCAGAAGCCAGAAAAAGTACAAAAAATTTTCTCATGATAAAGCTTTGTTCAAAGTCAGGGAGCAATTCTCAAACACAATTTTGGAAGTTTACTGAAAATTACTAAGAAGAGTCCTCTAACGTTTTCAAGAAAAATGGTTGATTTTATTTACAATAAAAGGTGGTTGATCTTATTTACAGAAAAAAAGTTTAAGGATTAAAACGAGGTTATGTACATTTTATTTTTTATGTTTTTATTAAATTTTTCCAAGATAAACTAGAAATGTGAGGTAAAATAAAAAAACAAAATAAAATAAAACAAATGAACAGTGGTGGCTTGCGCCACTATTATGGTGTGTGACAAGGTGGCTTGCGCCACCTGTGTGTGTGTTAGGAGGTGGCTTGCGCCACCTCTGTGTGTGTGTGTGTGTGTTAGGAGGTGGCTTGCGCCACCCTTTAACATGGCTGGCGCCATGGTGTTCTCTTTTTCTTTTTTACTTTTTGTTTTTTATGTGGTGTAGGTTATTTTATTATTTCCTTTTTGCATGCACACTTTTAATTTATTATATTTTTCTTTAGAAAAGGGTGTGGCGGACGCCATTTAAACATGCAGGCGAGCGCCACTTCAAACTCTTTTATTTTTCCAGTTTTCTTTTAAACGATCACGAACCCAGTTAATGATTAACAAAATGAAACTAACATGTTAATGATTTCATCACAGAAATAATCAATAACCAGACAATAACAAATATAACAAACATGATAACAATATGGAATAGAATGATCATGGAATCAGACAATAACGAGATGATGAATATAATAACAATATGGTGCAAACACGAAACAAATGATCATCGTGTACAAAAACAGAGTGAGATAGATTGATACCTAGTGGAGAGAGTCCACTGCTTCTTCACGGGTGAGGGTTTTTGGAAATGGAAGATAAGCTTCCCTCTCGCAACTGCTACAGAGCCAACTTTCTCAGAGAGTAACACAAGACATTGGTGGTTAAGATGTTGGAGGTTTGAGGGTTTGAAATGTTTACCGGAAAGAATAAAAATGATAAGTTTCTTGCAAGCTCTGAAGGTTACTTGCAGAACTTAAGAAAAGGAAAAGTGGAGAGATTTTGAGAGACTTTCTTTGTATTTTTTCTCGGTGCTTTTTTTGTGGTGTTTCTGTGTGTTTACAGAGGGAATGGAAAGTGATGAATTCCTTGCAAGTTTGAGGATTATTTGCAGGATTATGGGAGGGAGAAGTAGAGAGAAATTTCTTGGTAATTTTTGGTGTCTTGAACAAAGGAGAAATGGTCTCCTTTTATAGGCGAAGCAAATTGATCCGTGCCTTGGAGATACAGTGGGTAATTGATTTGTCCACAGGAGAAAAAATTAGGGTTTGTGTATCACTCCTTTCAACCGTTGATCTCAGTAAACCTTGGAGATCGTTGTGCTCCAGTTGCTGGACAATACAGTAGAGGACATGGTACAGGTCTGCTCCTTTCATTTTTAATGTTTGTTCCAAAACCTCTTTTATTTGTGTCATGGGAGAGAAGATAGAAAGGGGTAATATTTAGTGACCTCACAAGAATTGTCTTACAAGCAAAGCATCTTCAGATTTTCAAATAACAAATGGCATATGGACTAAACCTAGATGCACAATGCCTTGCCGCTTAACCATACGGGAGCACCATTTTGAATTTTCACAACTTTTATGGCCTTTGATCCAAATAACACATTTTGGGCCCAATAGAACTTTGAGATAAATCATATGTCCATGAACAAAAGGAAATGGCATGGGAACAAACTTAGGAAATTCCAAATTGCAAAATTAAATCCTCCCATGGCACCAATTTGAGATGTTGCACCTTGGTGAATATTTATCCCAATGAAAAAAAATCTTTAATGCCCAAAGGTGGATTCCAAGGATGTTTATTAACACATGGCATAATTTCTCCAGACTTGGGATCACCCTTTGCTTGACATGAAAGGCAATGGTTGGCTTGTCTTGGTGAGACATTTGATTTCTTGTCGAAAAAGACTTCTTGGATGCATGTAGATTTCAAATGGTTGCACTTGGGCAAAAAATGTCTTAGGGAGACTTTGTCCTCTTTATGTAAACCCTATCTTCCACAATAAAAAGAAACAACTTGCAAAAAGAAATGGTTAGTTAACAATGCATACATGATTGAGGTCTAAAAGTAAGCGCAAGATGATATGACATCTAAGGGGTAAAATTTGGGGTACAACAACATGATAGATGCTTCTTAGAAATGCTTTGTCACGATGATTTCTCATATATCATGATTTTAGCCATTTCTTTTCAAGCTTGTTCTATCTTCAATCATCTATATCTGATTATGATGAACTAGAACATCAGAATCTTATTTTCATTAGATATCTTCTTAAGCTCATACTTTTACTCAGTCACATGAGTCCAGAAAGTGGTGAGTACAGAAGGATACATTCATGTATCTGAAGCTTTTGAAAAGAACTTTGAATAAAATTCTAACAAACTTAAGTTTGTTCAACTGAGACACCGTTCTCATGCTAACAACTTGCTTGTCTTATGTCACGCCAATTTTCCATATGAACGCATATATGTTAAGACTTCAGAAAATTGTTCTTGCATGTGTTGTTTTTCCAAACTTCTGTCATCTTGATAATCTTCCTTTCTGATCACTTTAGAAATCTGCAAATCTTTCTAGAATTGGAGTAGATGTCTTCATTTTGTACGGACAGTTAGAATCCTGATAGTAAGCTTCAATGCTATTTTCCAGGCTTGATCTGTTGTCATTAGCTTATATTCAAATAGCAAGCTTCTAATCATCTTCTTCAAGAATCTTAACAAAGAAATCATCATTCAGAAACTTAAATTCTGCAGTCATGATTTAAAATCTTAATAGCATACTTCACCTTGAAGTGTTCATGCCTCAATATCATGACTCAAGCATTTCTCTTCTTCACATGAAAGAGTTCCTAATGAGCAATCCTGAGAAAGTCAATGGTAGAACGAATCTGATTGTTGAAAACATCCCATACTAAAAAATAATAACTTTCAGCCAACAAGATTTCTTGCTTTCTGATGATTCTTGTTGATCCTTCTTAAGCCTTGTCTAGGCATCACCTTGAGAAGATATGTTGTTCTCAACTAACGTATTCCAAGAATAACATTCATCAGATTCTTCAAATTATCTGATGAGTCTATTATCATTTTTCCAGTTGATTATTTACCTTGCTTTCAATCTTCTTGCAAGCATCATAAGAGAGGGTTATATTGTCAATAGCAATCAGCTCTAAGAATCAGTGACATAATCCAGAATGAACCTTTCTGGTTTATCATTTCAGTACTCAATCTTTTCATCATTGTATGTGACTGAAACTGTAGATGGTGGAGTATAACCAGAGCATTTCTCAAAGCTTGTCCGGATCATTATCTGACACGGTTAAGTGTTTGATAAACATCAATAACAGAATCGGGGCTCTGATACCAATTGAAGGTTAAGAAACACAAAAATGGGGGTTTGAATTGGGTTTTACATTTCGTCCCCATTTGCAGAATTTAAATCAATTGCGTTAACAAGTAAATAAAATAAATAAACACAATTATTTTATCCAGGTTCACTGTTAACGAAGTTACTCCAGTCCACCCCTCCAGGTGATTTCGCCTTATCACAAGGACTTAATCCACTAATCATCAACATGATTACAACCACAATGGAAACCCTCCATTGCCTTCTTGAGAATCCTGGCATTCATTCGTCTCTCAAGGAAACATCCACTAAGCTGTTAGAAACACGCTTAGTCTTCTCAAGCTTTCTGGTCTTCACTCGACCGCTCAAGGAACAACCTCCAAGTCGCTAAACCAAGACTTGGCCCTCTCAACCATTCTGGTCATCACTTGACCGCTCAAGGAACATTACCTTTTTTAAGGATTTTCTTGTGCACTATATATGCTTCTTACAAGCTGATTACACAAATGAAGTACAATAGCAAGTTCTGAGCAACAACTTCTTGCTTTCTAATATAGAAACTATCTAAAATTAAATCTCTAAGAGATTATAAAGCTCCCTAGTTCTGTATTTGCTTAAAAGCTTTGTTATTGAGCACTGCGGCTTCTTATCATTAGCTTTAAGCTTCTATACTCCTTTCTGAGTAGTTGATGCTTCTTCCAGCTTAACTATCAAGATCAACTAAGTTACTATGCTTCACTTATTGATGTTTCACTTTATAAGTTTCACATGGCTTTAGCATGTTGCATCGTTGTGCGTTCTTTATCATTCTGCTTCAGCTTCTTCTCCATTGAGCATTCTTCGTTTAAGCTTCAGCTTGCAGCATCTTGTACTCCTTTCTTGAGCATATAATGATTTTTCCAATTCAACCATCAAGTTTAACTAAGCTACTATGCTTCACTTATAATGTCTCACTTGAGTAGTTTCATATGGTGTTAGCATAATCCTTGTTTGTGCACACTTGTAGTAACAACTTCATCTTTGCTTGCTACATGTTGATTTGTTTACTGTGTTGAGTGATAATTCTTTGTATGAACAACAATCAACAATCTTTTATCTTTCTCTCTTGTGATCAATGGCTGCTTCAACAATAAGCGACTAACTTCTAGCCATGAGCAACATTTATTCAAGCTTCCAAGTCTTCAATTTATAGATCATGAAAGAATAGATCCGTTGAGGGGTATTCTTGGAAACATATTCCAACAAAAATATCCCAACGTTCACATGAAGGAATGGTCAATATCACTGTACAAAAAGCTGCTCTTGCGCCATCTTTTCAAGGTAGAGGATACCGAGTTATAGTACTATTATTTTCAGCCTAAAAAACATTCTGATCTTCAGTCTTCTAGAATCTTCAGAGGCTTCAGATATTGACTTGATGAAGCGTGTTGTAGAAGAGTCATTCTTTGTGTAGTCTTCAGAAACTCAGTCTTCAGAATTCCAAGATCTTTGTTCAGCAAAATCTATCTAGTGAATCTTCAGCACTCGTTCTTTTAGAAGCATTATCTTCAGAGTCTTCAGAATATGTTCCTTCAGAACCTTGTCTTCAGATTTCATTAAGCACGTTCTTTGTCTTCAGAGTCTTCAGCACTTCGTCTAATCATAACCTTGTCTTCAGAACCTCTTCAGAAATTGATCTTCACAAATTATGTCTTCAGAATCTTTAGAACTTGTTCACCTGAACCACGTCTTCAGAATCTTCAGAACTTGTAACATTAAAATCACATCTCATTAGAAAGTCTTGTAGACCTTTTTCATAAAGTCTTAATTTGAATGTCCAGAACAAACGTTCATTGGAACCGTTGTATTAGAAACACTCAAGAATCTTGAATTTAACTTGTACACGTATATGTTTTCTTCCAGAGTGTTGATAATGGAGTCTAATGACGTCACACGCCTTCTTATCAGAATCAGAATCATATTGGCAACAGCCACACACTAGACAAAAATCACATCATACAAAATTGTTCTCTTAGATAACATGTACAGTTATCATCAAAACTTAGTGGCCAGATGTAGAACCAAATCCTGTTCTTACAATCATTAGTGTAGGTAAGAACATATGACCATCTAGATATGCGTGGGAATTGGTGGAGGATCCAAACCTAAAAATGGTACATATGAATTATTAGTAATGGAATAGCACAAGTGTTATGAAAATGACACACAAACATTAAAATATGAAAATATATTATTGTCAACAATGTGAAGTTGTTTGTCATCTGTTTTGTCTTCCACATATAACCTTCAGCTATGTTAGAATACAAGTAAACCAAACAAGCGACCCCCGGTTGTACTCATGGATCTGCTCAAAGTCGGTGAAGTATCTCAGGTAAAGCAGATCCACATAAGTGGAACTATTGTCCACAAAAATGGACGTGCCAACTAAATACAATAGGTATGCTCTCATAGTGTATGCTTTATGATGCATAACCTATTAATCACCTCCAGCGGCCTGCTTTGCCGCATGTTGCTAATGTGTTTACAACCACCCCCAAAATCAAAACATAACATGACACTTTCGGGGGGGCTTCTAACTCCTGAATGGCATCCCTTAGGTTAATTCCTAGATAGGTATCCATCATCTTTACTACTTCATCTCTATTAATCCATGATTTATTTAACAGTCTTTCCCTGGTCGAAAGATGCAGCAAACATGAGACATCGTCCAGTGTGATGGATAACTCACCATCTGAAAGAAGAAAGGATGATGTATCCGAGTGCCATCTCTCTACAAACACGAATAACATACATTGGTTAATCGTAATATAACCAGTCATGTACAAGTATTGCAACCCAGATAGCTGCATCACATCCTGAAGCTACTTCTCAAGAGGTTGTGACATACCCGTAATCTTCCAACGATGGTGGATGCATTTTAAAGCATCGTGTTCCTTCAGAAAAATAAATCATCATCAGAAACTTTGAATATTATAACAAATATTTTTTAAAGAATGAATACAATGGAATTTTACCTCTCTGTCACACACATGCATGGTAGAATGGTCTGGTATAGAAGCAACAACGATAATTCAGAAGTGCATCCTCCAAATCCCTGGGTTCCTGGCGTGCTGCCTCGGGTGCCTCAAAATGTAGCGATGGGGCTTATGGTGCTTCATGAGGTGACACCTGCCTCCTACGAGAAAACGAAGGAGGAGATGCGCGAGCCCTAAAAGTTCACGTCTTTCCATCAACTGAACTATAATTGACTGGTGTCTGCGATGGTCGAGCTCTTTTCCTCCGAACCGATGCATGTTACACAACTCTGTTGTGCCTCAATCTATCTTGATTATCTGCCATAATGCCAAAATTATATTATATAGATGAAACACAATGAAATTAGGCCAAAATATGCTGACTGCAAAAATCTGAAAAATACAACTTCGATTTCTGGGAAAAACGTTGAACAAATTTGGATATGCATCTTCATAATGTTCCGCAACTCAAAAATGACGAAAATAGCAGAAATGCAGTCCAATCCAACATCCAAAAAATGGATTAACCATTTAGACTACTTATCGAACACATTACTCATTTAAATAAAATATCCAAATTGCATTCAATATAACATACTACTCAATTGCTACAAATGTATTTTGTAATAAAAAAGTATAGAGAAATAAAAAACTTACCAAATGTGAGTTTGATGTTGAGCTTTTGATCAATTAGATGTCAACGACAAAAACTTGAAAGTGTGTTGAATGAGTTTAAGAGTTTGTGAGTTGAGAGAGTTTAAGAGTTGAGAGGTTTTGAGAGTTTGAGGAGTTTGAGAGTTTGAGAGTTTTGAGAAGTGGGGAAGGAGATGAGACTAACGCGTATTTGATTAAAATAGTATCCGAAAATGCATTTCCGTAAGTTACAGGAAGATGCATTCTAGTAATTCTTTTGACATAGACATGAGGTATAACTAAAAAATGAGTGTCATTAGAGTGCGTTTGGAGGTACATTTATATATTCTTGAGATAGTTTTGCTTTATCACTAAGGTGAGGAAGAAATACTTAGAGTGCAATAAACAATTCCCTAAAGTTAAAATTGAATTTTGTAAGAGTTTGTTTAGCCATGTGTTTAACATCTTTTTACTAGGTAGTTGATATTATTCATGGGTAATCCATTTAGTATGCATAACAAAATAACAATAAATTGTATATTAAGTTTCAACTCTTCTATATTAAATATTATAAATTAATATAATTCAATTAATATTTAATTATTTTATATTTTTTTTACAATTTTTTTAATATTTCATTAATTTGAATTTTGTTGAATATTTGTGTATTATTTAACATAATTCATTCTTGTTTGTATTTAACATCATATTATATTATTTTTTTAAATTAATATAATATTTAAAAATATGTTACAATTAAAATAATATTCTTTTTATATATTATATTTATAAAAAAGATCATAGGATTTTTTATTTTATTTTTTAAAAAATAGTAAAGAAGTGATTTGTTTAAAATCAAATAACCCAAATCCAATATAGAGTTGAATTTAAATTATTTATATATTTTTTATATAAAACGGATATCGTTTATCCAATTTTATAAAAGAGAAGTTCATCAAGATGGATTTATTTAAAACAACCCATTTTAATCGCTCTATTTCACCCTAATTTTACATACATTGAATAACTTAGTTTCTATTGACTTTCTTTATCAATTATTTATTGCCAAGAGATCTATAAAAAATCATCCTAAAGTAAAAAAATCTAGATTTTTTAGTGACCCATAATTTCTATATTATCAACCATGGCCAACACACGCCACTAACCATGTGACATGAAGAATGAATGAGTTTTCTTTATATTTCAACCACCAAAAATAAGCACTATGTCTATGTTATTCTTAGATGTATCATTCTTTGTAGGCATACACCACTATCTCTATGTTTTTATTTCAAGTCAAACTTGATTAATTATTAACACCAAATCACACTATGTATTGTGTGTGTGTTTTTTTTTTCATTTGACATAACATGTTTGCCACCTGTTTAATTATTTGATGAATACACTGTTTCAAGTACACAACATTCTAATGGAAGGTGTTATAATTCACACGCCAAATCAATATCAATGAACATGGAAATGTAGAAAACTAGAGAAAACTTCAATATTTTTGTTCTCTAATTTATGTTACAAATTTGATTTTATTAGTGGTATGTAAACATGTTTGCTGTGCGTAATCTTTTTTAAAGCAAAAACTCATTCTATTCAAAAATAATTTATTGGAAATTTTGATTCAATTTTAGATGCTGGATCGAAAATACCCAAACTGATATAATTTCCTACGATTTATTACCGGTATATAAGGATGTTTTCGGTGTGATATGAATTAATTAGACAAAATCTCATCTAACTCAAAGATAAATTTATTTGGATTTCCGGTTCGACTTAGACAATAGATTAAAAAAAATCAGAAAATCACATACAGTCCGATATAATTTAATGCAATTTATTTTAAATTCATTTTTGAATATTCAAACTACAAATTATATATTCTTTTATTAATATTATAAAACACTACAAAATAACATATTTGATGTAATATATAATATATTAAAAATGATATCACAAATATAAAATAATCGATTATGGTTAAATAAAATGATTAAAAAAATAGATTAAATTAAAATAATAATATTAACAAATTATATAGTAATGAATAATAAATTAATGCAGTATGTCATACTATTAAAAAAATAAATATTAGAATATATATACATTTCAGTTTGATTTTGAAAAAACAATCTCATATTTAAACCAATCAAATAGTTTTTAAACAATGATATTGAAACACATTTGATAATGTTTAACCTTTTATGGTTTTAAATTTTTTAAAGTATATAAGTATATTTAAGATTTTTATTTAAATTGGTTTAAATTTGAATATATATATATATATATATATATATATATATACTTTCTTTGACAAACGGGATTTCTATATGCTAATCATTCATTCCTAATATCGAAATTTCTTTTTCATCATTTTAAAATAAATTAAATGTTCAATTAAAGCTTATAATGACATGAAAGAAACCAACAAATGAGTGGCAACAAAACTAAAAATTTCAAGAAAGAAAGAGCCAATAATGACATGACCCTCTATCCCTAAAAGACCACCAGCATCTAAGAAAAAGTGTTTCAATGGATTCAAACACTACACAAAAGGCCTCTTTAACCACCAACTAAGCAAATCAATAATACAACAAAAACTTTCCCAAACCCAAAAATATTAATTTAACAAAGTGCATGAACTCACAATTATATAAAAGGAGATATCCTCATCATCATGAGTGAAACTTCTACCCACTTCTGTAGTGACTACAACCTTCCAATATTTGACATTAAACCAACCCTCTCACTCATCATAACCAATCTAAGATCCATTGCAAAAAATGCATGTGTATCTAAACTTTAAATAGAAGCTTTTACGGTACACTAACAAATTAAGAAAATTTTAACGATTATTTTTATTATTTTCCAATTATATAATAATTATTTTTGACTAATACTTTTCACTTTTCAAAACATATTTAATAATTATTTTTAATTATATAATATAATTAATTGTAATTTGCATTATTATTACTTTAAATTCTTTCAATTTACAAAAAGCTACGAGCTTCCTATTCATAGTCGTCCTCCCAATCACCATATCATGAATACAATCACTATTCAAATCAGTAATGTTGCCATTCTGAAAAACAATTCTATTCCTTGTTGCCCAAATGTGATAAACCGCTTCTGCAGCTGTTTGCCTGAAAAATTTACAAACAACCGCTAATCTCTTAATTTGTGAAGAAAAAAAATTAGTTTGCTTGCAGGACCGATCAAACAAGTCCTAGGACAATGTGCTTTAACAATCTTGACAATTTGTGTTAAAATAAAACCTTTGTTTATTGGATTTATCATTGTTGTCATCAACTAATGTTTTTCGACTAAAAGTAATAAAAACTTTGTTTCTTAAAAGAAATGGTGAAATGTAAGTAAATTACAAAAATAAAAGTGCAGGAATGAGAAGGAATTGTAAATGGATAACTTAAAATTTCATTAAAATGCAAGGAATAAAAACTGGTGTTTCTCAAACGTACATTTTCTCGGTAACTACTCTTTTCTCTCACACGGTTACTTTGAGTATTCTTGAGTAACTTGTACAAATTTGAACACACACCCCGAAATCTAATCACTATGACTCCCTATTTATATACAATCGTAATAACTGTCAATAACAACTATTTCTCCTAATGATGACAAATGGTAATCTGCATGCATTCGTCAAGTAAATACATTCCACGCGTCCTATTTCAAAACGGAACTCCCTCCTAAATTTGAATTTCAAAACATCCGACGAACAAGGCCTTATCACCAATCTGTCGAATAATTTTCAATACTTAGAAAAATCTCCAAATATGCTCATCCAATTAACATTGGTCTTCGACTGACCTTCTTCAAAAACACACTCCTGTCGAAATATCTTGGCAGATCTTCAAACTTATTTTCTGAACAAAATCCAGACGTCGAAATTAGCAGCCTACAAATTGTCCCCCAGAAAATGCATTTTCGACAAAGGGAGAAACGCATTTTTTGCCAATAAAATCCGACGCCTTCAATAACTCGACATACGACTGTTCATATGACTAGACATTTGTGACGTCAGAGTCATCATTGCACTTTTCTAAAACGTCTCTTCAGCCCACGTTTTAAGATTTTCCATCATCACTACCCTAGTCCCTAGCAGATCATGGGTCAAAAAATTAACTGCCACCGCCTGAACCATCCACTCATAACTGTCACGTGTCCCATACTCTTTCCACTATCTTTCCATTAAATGGAAAAATTTCTGAATTTCAACCGCTTCAGTCCCTTTTCCTCCTATAAATAAGTTGAAAAAATTTCTTTTTCACTTTTCACGCTCCTTTCCTTTAGGCAAGAACTATCTTCAACGTATCTTTATCTTCTTCATTTTTCTCTGCATTTTCTTCTGCAATAGCCATGGCATCTTCCGCAACTCCTCAAATCACTAGCAAAGATTCCAAGAAATCTAAAAACTTACCACCTGTCCACAAGATTCTTGGTCCAAAGGTGGTTGGGAACCAACAATATATACCAGAGCCCCCAATTGAAGAGGAAAAAAGACGTATTTACCAGTCTCGGGTACTAATTCCTATTTTAATTTCTGGTAAATCTCATGCAATGTTAGGACCCTTACCTGATTTATCTCTAGATCCTGTAAAAGAATTCTTTCCAGCTTACCACCATTACAAACCCATAGCTAACGGAGTTAGGCCTAGAACTGATAAGGAGAAAATCATAGATGAGAAGTCTAAAGTAGATGGCCAAGGATCCCCCTCTGAGGAAGTCATAAATTTAGAGTACATGAACAACTTTAGAATTTTTAGGTCTTGTCCTTTGTCGAAAGACCCATCTGATTATCTAGCTTGGCTAAAGAAAATAGAGGCAGTCAAAGCTGATACTTAGAAGACTATGGGGATTTTCGACCTCATCCAGTTGTCGAAAGTAGGACCAGGGTATTGCCCCTCTATGCTTTTAGCTTCCCTTTACTTTTGGGACAATACCTATAACAATTTCCACCTTCCTTGTGGAATGATCACCCCCACTCTTTTCGACGTAGCTTCCATAATTGGCCTTAGCCCACTGGGAGTGGATTATGATCCCACCCTACTGTCTGACGACTCCATAGGCTTCGACACAAATAAGGCCACCTTCACAGCCTATATTGCCAATTACCATGACAAAGAAACTGAAGAAGTATCTGATCAAGAGCATGTAGCCTTTTTAGCCTTCTGGCTGTCGAGATGTGTTTTCTGCTCTAGATCTCTTCAAGTGGCGAAACGTTATATTACCAAGGCAAATCAGCTCCATGCTGGACATCAACTGTGCCTCAGTGAGATGATCTTGGCGAATTTATACGAATCTCTTGGCGAAGGGGTTACTTTCGTGAAGAATATCAAGGACAAAGGAAGTCTTCTGTTGTCAGGATCATTTTGGCTCTTACAACTGTGGCTCAACGCCACATTTGAAGCTTCCTTACCCAACAAACAAACTGTGGACAAAACTGCTCTGAAGGACAGAAGCGTCGAAGGAACCAGACTGGCGCAATTAACACCCAATGATGAAGGTCTGAGCCTTCAACAAACTTTTACTGGTTATGTAATGATGTTTGCTAAACGGCACAACTTCACTCCCAATATGGCTCCTTTCGCCGATAGAAAAATTGGACCAGAGTGGTTCACCAGGAAACTCCCATTTGAGTCGAAAGCTCTAGAAGATAAATTCCTTAATGTCTGGGAATCTTTTCTCACCCCTAGACTTTTAGCTTCCAGACTTAATCCCTCAAAGCTGAAGATCTCCCTTGTTAATTACCAACCCAATCTGGTCTCTCGACAGTTTGGGTTAATACAAATAAAACTAAAACCCCTATTCTCAAGGAAAGGCTCTTTGATTCACTACAACATGACCCACACCAAAGATGAGTGTTCTGGGTTGCTGAAGAAGTATTCAAACCTGGTCAAAATTCAACCGGTGCCCTTTAAACCCAGCTTCCTCTGTACTCAAGAGTTTGACGAATGGTGGAGGGATTATTATGATTCTCAATTTTTCGACGTGTCTTCTTTCACTATCCAACTGACCAGAGCTTTCGCCCCCAACAAACTTAGTCGAACCATAAGCGAAGCAGTCGTTACTTTGAATGAAAAATTTACCAGAAAACTGGATGAGTTAAAACTACCCTCATACGTTCGACCAGAACAACATTATGAGATAGCTTTTAACCTTTATCCACCAAAATTTCCTCCTCTACCATCTGCTGAATTTGGTGTGGCTTTTAGTCCTTCATTTCCAGATTGGTTCACTTGTGGGGATTCCATGAAACTTCTTCGCCAGGAATATCAAAAACGTGCTAAGCGAGTGGTTCCGACTAAGTATCCCTTGGACAATTTCAAAGGCCACCTTCATATTGGCATAGAACACGTTCGTGTGGAAACTCCTATATATGAAGGTGTGGAATGGGAAGATACTCGACACCACTTCTTTTCATTTGCACATATATGTATCTTTCGACTTGTGTTTAACTTTTTTCCTTTTTCTTAGCCGTAAAATTTCCTGCCAAGAAGTCAGCTGCCATCGAAGCGTCAATTGCAGAGGACGTGGAAGCCCCAAAAACGCTACTCAGAAACCTTTGGCGAAGGTATGATTTTGCCTTTTTTTTTTATTAATATTTCTTTACTATTATTTTTTGAAATACTAATGAAATCTCTTGCTATCTTTTCAGGGAAGTCGGAGACCTCCTTCAACGCCAAAGAAAAGAAAGGAAAAAGAATTTGAAGCTCCTGTCATTGAATTTGGTGACAAATCCCCTTATCAAGTCAAACCTTCAAGAAAAAAGAAGAAACCAACGAAGCCTCAACAACAAAAAACCTCTGCTTCCAGGTTATTGGAGAGAAATCCTCACAAAACTCCTGTCGAGCAAGTGACCATAGCTCCAGCAGAAAGTGAGAGTTCTAGTCTTAAGACTGAAATTCCCAAGGTAGGTTTTTTTTATTTAAATTCGACAGTTAAAGGCATTTTCCCTTATGATAAATTTGTTGACTGATTTATCTTCCAGGTCCTTGTCGATACCCATGGACATCCTATTGTTCAAATCCTTCCAAAAACTAGCAGTGATCCTACTTATAAGCCCACAACCGCCTCAAAACCTTCCCCTAAATATTCGACTAAAGAATCAGCCACTGAAGTGAATCAGCCCACCGCCGTCTCTAAAAAACTTCAAGACGTAATTGAAGAAGAAACTGGTCCTGAGGATTATATCTTAGTTGACGGTGGTGGAGACACTGTGATGCCTACTGCAGCACTCACAACAGCAGGTGATCCTGAAGACAATTCCCCCATCAACTTAAAGGATGCTGACAAAGAGAAAGATGGGGAGGTTGAAACAGATGACGAAGAGGAAGAAAGGAGTGAAGACAAAAAGGAAACCACTCCAAAGATTGCTGGTGATGAAGAGAAAGAAAACGACAAACAAAACCCTGCTGATCATCCCAGAGCTGGTTCAGCCAACACAACTTCGACCAGTCTTTCTCATGAAGAACTTGAGAATCTAAAAGTGCAAAGACCATTGGAATATCTGAAGGTCATGCTCAGTACCCGTTATAACTTTGCTGACACCACCATCAGTAGTTCGACTACTTCATGGACCATTTTTGGCGCAAGATCCATGGACGAAGTGATGGCCCAGATTCGGCAGAAAATCCTCAATATTGATTTGTTTCAACTTCTAGAGAAAGATTCATCTGTCCACTTTGACCTGAAAAAGATCTTGAAACAAATCAACATCCTGAAGGCTCCCCCTGAAGTGACTGATATTGTTGTAGACTTGACTACTCTTATTGACCTTGTAGCGGCAGATTTTAACCGTCTTAGAGACTATTCGAAAAAGCTTGAGAACAAGTCGGAAACACAACTTGCTGAATGAGATGCTGCTACAAGTTCTACCAACAAGGTAACTGGACTGGAAAAGGCCTCTGAACAAAATCAAAAAGAGGTTGCCAGCTGTGACGAAAACATCCTCAAATGGGAGAAATAAATTGCTGCTCTTCAAAACAAAATTTCTCAAGCTAAGAAATGCAAAGAAGAACTCCAACAAGTTAATCAAGATGAAATAGCCAAAGAGATTGAAGTTGGAGTGCATCATGTTGAAAGGGCTCAAAAGTTAGGCAAGGATATTGAAGAGATTTCGACCAGCAAGGCCCTCTGCGAGCGTCGACTTCAGATTCAACGATCCAAGTTTGAAAAGTTGAAGAAATCTTTCCCTGTTTGATTTTGTAATGTTGCTTGGTCCTTTGAGGCCTATTTCTTTTGTAATGACATTTAAGCCATATGTTTGGCTAATTTCACCAATTTAGTTATTTCTTTTGCAAGATTATTCTATTTCTATTTTAACTTCCTGCAATATGGGTTTATATTTTTTTCAAATATTTCCCATTTATTTTCATTAATCTCTTATCTTTATCTAATTCTTCGACTTCATACGCGCTATTGGAAAACACTTTCATGATTTGAAAAGGTCCTTCCCACTTAGGGGACCATTTTCCCATAAGTCTATCTTTTCGATCCATGGGAAGAATCACTTTCCACACAAGGTCACCAATCGAAAAGGCTTTACCTTTTACTCTTTTATTGTAGGATTTCTCCACCCTTTCCTTTTGCCTTTTCAATAAATCTAACGCGTTTAACCTCTCTTCGTCTAAATCAACTAGTTCATCTATCATCATATTCCAATATGCATCTGATGGAATTTCATGATGTCTTTAAACTCTTGTTGACTGCAAGTATATCTCGACCAGTAAGACCGCATCATGGCCATACGTTAGTCGAAAGGGTGTAGCATTTGTAGCTTCCTTAGGAGAGGTTCGACAAGCCCATAGAATTTGGTCCAAAATTTTGTGCCAATTCTTTGGCTTTCTTCCCACGTGCTTCTTTATCAACCCAATTATAACCTTGTTTGCTGCTTCGACCTGTCCGTTGGCTTGAGCGTAGTAAGGCGTTGATGTGAGAAGTTTGAACCCCATTTTCTTCGCTAATGCTTGCATATTTTTACCAGTGAAAATAAATCCTTGATTCGTCGTTATTACCTCTGGGATGCCAAACCTGTAAATGATGTGTCTTCGAATGAATTCGATTACTGTTTCTTGATCCACATTCACTAAAGGTATGGCTTCCATCCATTTTGTAAAATAATCGATACCAACCAAAATAAACTTCTGGATTTTTGAAGAGGTCGTTCGAATTTCTCCAATTAAATACAAAGCCCAACCTCTAAAGGGCCAAGGCTTTATTATAGAATGTAACTCACTTGCAGGAACATGTGGTATCCCTGCATGTACCTGACACTCTTGGCACCCTTTCGCGAATTCGACGCAATCTTTTAACATAGTTGGCCAATACATTCCCTGTCGGAATAATAACCACTTCATCTTATGGCCTGCTTGATACGCACCGCATGCCCCGCTGTGTACATTCGACAAAGCTATGTATGCCTTAGATTCGCCTAGACACTTAAGTAATATCCCTTCCAGAGTTTTCTTAAATAATTCATTCTCCAAAATCGCATAACTCAAAGCTCGATACCTGATTTTTCGTTCGACTGGTCCTGTTGGATTTTGCAGATATTCTATTATGAGCGTCCTCCAATCTCCAGTCATTGAATTATCTATGTTGAAAATTTCAAAATTTTCTTCGTCCGCGTATCCTAGCTTTATCGTTTCCAAATCTGATGGGGATAATCTTGTTGACACGACTCTTCCTATAATTTCGATGGCTTTTTCCAACTTCTTCTTCGACACTTTGTATCCAGAAGTAGTCTACGCTAAATCATTTGCCTCCTGATCTTTTATTCGAGGGATGTGTCGAATCATAACCATATCGAATATTTTCAAGAGTCGATTAGCTATTACAAAGTACATGATTAAATTCTCCTTAACACACTTGTACTCTTTTGTTATTTGCTTTATGACTAACTCGGAGTCGCCCATTATTTCGACCCGAGTTGCCCCCAATTCCAACAAAATTTCAAGTCCTACTATCAAAGCCTCATATTCTGCCTCATTATTTGAACATAGGCCTTCGACTTTGTACTTAAATTTTGTTGGAATTTTTTTAGGAGAAATTATAAGCACTCATATTCCGGTTCCGTTTTTATGACTAGAACCGTCGAAGTATAACTTCCATGATTCTATTTCAATATAGTCCAAAGACTTTTCATTTATAGCGTGGTCGACTATGAAATCAGCCACCACTTGTCCTTTGACAGCCTTTAACGGTAAATATGTCAAAGAATACTCAGTTAATGCTAATGGCCACTTTCCAATTCGACTGTGCAAGATTGGTTTAGATAACATGTATTTTATAACATCGAAATGAGAAGAAACGTAAACATCAATTGGTTTTATATAGTGCTTCAATTTCATACATGAAAAGTATAAGCATAAACACAACTTTTCAATTACACTATATCTAGTTTCCGCATCGTTCAAGACCCTACTGAGGTAGTAAATGGTTCTTTCGACACTATTCTCATCCTCTTGAGCCAACATGCTCCCTAATGTCTTGTCCGACGCAGATATGTACAACCTCATACTCCGACTTCTACAAGGTGGCATTAAAATTGAAGGATGCGTCAGAAAATCCTTGATCTTGTCGAAGGCATCCTGCTGCTCTTGCCCCCATTCGAAGTCTCCTTTCTTCAGTCGAAGTAGAGGGGAAAAGGCTTGCATCTTCCCACTGAGGTTGGAGATGAACCTTTTGAGAAAGTTGATCTTGCCAAGTAGAGACTGCAATTCCTTCTTTGTAGATGGCGTTTTCGCCTCCATTATTGCCTTGGCCTTGTTTTGGTTAATTTCGATCCCTTTCTTGTGGACCACAAAGCCTAGAAAGTCTCCCGCCTGCACACAAAATGCACATTTGAGAGGATTCATCTTCAGACCAAACTTCCTCATCCGTTCAAAGGACTGTCGAAGGTGGTCTATATGACTTTTTCCTGAAACAGACTTAATAACAATATCGTCAATATAAATCTGCATAAAATCCTCATTGAAATCGTGAAAAATCGAATTCATCGCTCGCTGGTACGTTGCCCCAACATTCTTTAAGCCAAAAGGCATTACCACCCATGCCTAAGGCTCTAGGGCATCAAAACGCCGTTTTAGGAACATCTTCCTCAGCAATAAAAATTTGGTTATAACCAGAGTACCCGTCAAGCATACTGAGGTACTCATGGCCTGCGGCAGAATCGACGAGCATTTCCGCCACTGGCATAGGATATTCGTCCTTTGGGGTAGCAGAATTCAAATCTAGAAAAACAATACACCCCCTCAATTTGCCATTTTTCTTTATTACAGGAACTATGTTAGTAATCCATTCGACATACCTGGTCGGACGGATGAACTTGCATCTAAGGAGTCTTTCGACTTCTTCTTTAATCTTCGAGAGGATTTCTAGGGCGAATCTCTTTGAAGTTTGCCTAACAGGTTTCCTCCCAAGTTTTATTGGCAACCTTAATTCGACCAGACTTCTATCTAGCCCAGGCATTTCGTCGTAGTCCCATGCGAAAAAATCCTTGAATTCCTTCAGCAACTGGACTATTTCGACCTTGAGTTGAGGGCTCACTTTCGCACTGATATTGGTTGGTATTTTCTCTTCCCCTGATCCCAAGTCGATTTCTTCGAGTGGATCCTGTGCCATCATCTTGATGTTTGCTGCTAATAGATCCTTCTCAAAGCCCAATGGCTCATCGTCATAAACTGCGTCGAGCCTCTGGTTTTGCAAATCTCCTAGATCTTTATCCGGTGGATCCATATTAAAATCCTTTCCGAGAACTTGTTGATCTGCTTCGATCTGGTTGGCTTCGACAGCCATATATTTTACTTCGGCCTCTAAGGCCGCTTTGAGTTTATTCTCGGCTATATAAATCGCGATCTTTTTGAGAACTAGTGACTCACTCATTGTCACCGAATTCGCTGCCCCATCCAGTTGGCTGGATATGTGAGGTTCCAAGAATGTAGTCTTCTTCGCCAACTACTTCTCTATCCCACTTAAACCCGTGGGTGGGATGAAGGTATAGTGAGCAGAAAGCGTTGTCAGTTGGCGTCATGTCGAAGGTGGCTGGACTACAAGGAGCTATATGAGCTAGATTCCTGTCGAAGCTTCGCCTATCAACATGGTTTACTTCAGCCAGAAAGTAACTCTGGTCAGCCTCTATATTTTCAACGATCCCGTCTGCGCGCCAAATTGTTATTCGTTGATGCATTGACGAAGGGACGGCACCAATGCCGTGTATCCACTCCCTACCTAAGAGAAGGTTATAATTTGCTTTTGACGCAATCACCATAAACATTGTCGGCCTTGTGATGGTTCCGACAGTTAAATCTACCTGTATCACACCCATAGTGGTTCCTACTTTTCCCTCATAATTCGACAACACCATGTTATGAGGTTTGGTGTCGGAATCATCTTTTCCAATTTTCTTAAGTATATAATGAGGCATCAAATTGATAGCCGCTCCTCCATCAACCAAAATCTTATTCACCCCTATGGTACCCATTTTTCCTTTTATAAATAGGGGGTTTCAAGTGGTTCCTCATTGAATCATCTGGTCTTTCGAAAAATGCATTATGTTCTTCAACGCATCCGTTGTTCATGATATAATAACAAACGGGCCTGTGTCTGGCCGTTTCGACCTCCAAAGCTTCCTCTTTCTCTTCGACCTCCATTATTTGATCATACTCCCTAGGGAGCACTGAGACGACGTTACACATTACGTTGAATGATACCTTTGATTCTGAGTTAAAATCGTCTGTCATTTCATCATCCTTGGTTACTTCCTCCTTTGACGAGACTTGTACTGGAGCAACAAGTGGCTTCTCGGCCTTCACCTCTTCCTTCTGAGTCGAAGTTTGAACATTGCTGCTGGTTTCTGGCTTGGCTTTTCCTGCAGCCTCCTTCTCAGCCTTTTTTCAACGTTGGTACCTCCTCCATTGTGACTTCGTCATAGGATCTTTTCCCTTATAATTTTCAGAAGGGTAAGTCACCTTTTTTGACTTTTGGAATTCTTTCCTGTATGATATGGAAGATCCTCGCTGTACTTCAAAATCCTTCCATTTCCCTTGTCCTTGGGCTTGTCGGATTGGATTGACCCACCTGTCGTCTGGAGCTTTATTTGTGGGTTTAAACGTGTTGGGGTATCTTCCCCCTAACCTCTCCCTGCTTTGGTCCCCTCTCCTGGGGTCGAATCTTTCTCCAGAAGGTATCCAATTTCCCCTTCTTTTTGCTCTCTCCACTCCCTCTAAGTTTTGTGCAGCCTTTTTGTTGAAGACGGCACTGCAACGAGGGCAAAGCATTACCTCTGATCTTTTCCTCTGGCATCTATGTATGAAATCTGCCAGATTCTCTTCCTCCTTAGGATACACCAGTTTATGGTACTCCTCACGTCGACGCTCTTCGTCGACTTGCATTGATACGTTCTGAGCCACTTCGACAATGTTTACATTGGCAGGTGTCTCTGTGTCCATGCTCAATTTATTCAACTTCAGACTGAGGCCCTCATTGACCTCGTGTTCCTTCTTCATACGATTGAAGTCCTCAGAGATTTTCTTTGTTAGCACCTTTGGAAGTGAACTCCTGGTAACCTGCGGGCTGACGAATCCGACAGCTTTGTTCTTTGGATCCTCCATGGTCCTTCGGAGAATACCAACAACAACTTGTTTGTAATAACCTTCAGTAGTTCCTTTGTTAATTTGGGTGAAACCTTCAGTAGTCTCATCGTTGTTTCTAGTGAAACCTTCAGTAGCTTCATTCCTGATTTAGATGAAACCGTCAGTAGTTTCGTTGTTCATTTGGACGAAACCGTCAGTAGTTTCGTTGTTCATTTGGATGAAACCATCAGTAGTTTCGTTGTTGACGCCAGCAGTGGCCTCAATAATGTAGTTCTCAATGATCTTTCCATCAAGGTCTTCAGTAACATTAACCATCACAACTTAGCTCACAAAATCAGAAGTGACTTCGACCATATCACATTTGTTGGCGGGATCTTCAGCAACCTCCACCATATTCACGTTGTTGTCGAAGCCATCAGTAGCCTCAATCATGTTCACATTGTCATCAAAGCCTTCAATAACCTCGACCATGTTCACCGTGGATGGCTCAGCATAGTGGGCCTCCACCACTTGCAAAGAGTTTGAATCCACCTTCGCCTGGGATTTTGACTTGTCGCTGAATTTGAGCCTTCCGTCTCTGATTGCATTCTGCACTAGATCCCTGAAAAGGAAACATTGAGACGTTTTATGACCCAAAAAAATATGGTACTTGCAAAAACCTCTCTTTTTCTGCTGTTCTAAAGGAGGCACTTTAGTACCAGGAGGCACTATCATTTGGCCATCCTTGACTAACAAATCAAATATTTCGTCACACTTTGTGACGTCGAACATATAAGTTCTTTTGGGGAATTTGTCGTTCTTTTCTGATTTGACTGGGTTTTTCCCATTCGACGGAGTTAAGACTTTGCACGCATATGGTGGCCCCTGTTTTAGTTCCGCCAAATCGACTTCTTGTTCGTCAAAGTTTGATGGCCCGTCTTCGTCATCATCCTTACAAACTCCGACATATGCTACCCTTTCTTTTTTATTTTTATTAGCCCTAGATTTTTCTAATTTTAATCATTTGACCTGTCAAACCCTATCAGTCAATTGGGCTATGCCTCTTAAGTACTGGGTATCTAATTTCTTTCTGATTGAATAGTCAAGGCCACCAGTGCCATTTCGACTAACCCATGTTCAGGCACTTGTGTGAAACACCTTGCCTTGAGCAACCTAAACCTATTCAAGTAATCATCAATTGGCTCTGAGAACTTTCTCTTGACGCTGGCCAATTCTTTCAGACTTATCTTCGTCCGTCCCATGTAGAATTCTTCATGGAATACTCTCTCCAACTGGGTCCAGGTATGTATCGAATTCGCAGGCAATGTGGTGAACCAAGTAAAAGCATTCTTCGTTAGGGAACTAGGGAAGTATTTTATTTTCAAATTCTCATTGTGCGCTATTTCGCCTGCTTCAATTAAGTACCGCGCCACATGTTCGACCGTCAATTCACTAGTATCCCCTGAAAATTTTGTAAACTTTGGAACTTTCCATCTATGGGGCAGTTCTTGCTGCAAAATATATTCTGATAAAGGGAAAGTATAACTGGGCCTCTGTAATCCTACATTCATCCCATTTCGCGCCATAATTCTTTCGACCATGGCAGCCAAATTATTCTCTGCCGGCATATCATTACAACATATTTGTTGTATAATATTGTCAGCATTTTGGTTTCGGTTTACTAGCAACACCCTTGGTTCTTGTTGAACAGGGATTTCGACCCCTGGTGGTTCGACTGCCCCTCCTTGGTTCAAAACTTCCGCCTGAGGGATGTTTGGTTGCCTTTGATTTATGGTAGGTTCTTCTTCGGCGGCTACCCTTGGGTTCTGAACTACCTGTTCCCTTGGGGGAGGTTGGGGGACACCAAAGAAATCAGCAATGTGTGTCATCTGTGCTGCCAATTGTTGATTCGTTTGTGTCTTATTTTGGATAAAAGGGTTAAATATAACCCCCATCTGTTGGGCTAACATCTGGACCATATCATGGTTGCTCTCATCCATTTGTTGCCTAATTACTTGTGCAGAATTATTAGTAATGTTTGGCATATAAGTTTGATATCCCGTTCCTAAAGGCTGGCTAATTTTTACCCATATGGTTCACACCAGAGCCCGACCCTTGCAAAGGCGAAGTTACGTTCATCGTTGGATCCGTAAACACTGAAGGCGCATTATGTAAACTTGTCATTACTGAAGTTGGCATTCCATATGGTTGTTCTCGATTTAGAGGCATCGAAAAACCAGATATAAAGGGTCTGTACATACTCCCTGAAGGGGGAGGAGTCATATGAGGCATTTGGGGTCCCATAGTTGAAAAACTAGGCGCACTCTGGGGAATTAAATGCGCAGGTGTCGAACCCGCTGTTAATGGCATAGCCTCTGATACTGATATTGAGGCCTTATTGCCCCCAGCCGAAGGATTAGGGGGTGGTACTTCATTATTCGTAGAATTCTGATTGTTTGGCGGATTTGGATTCGCCATTCTGCCTACTCGTCTTCTTCTGGGTCTTTCTGCGTTATTTATGGCTATCTTACCACTCCTTAGTCTCATGCAACGAAGCGAAGAAAGTTTCGTACGAGTAAAATGTAAAATAAAGGTTTTCAATTGTCAATAGCACAATGTCCCACCGGGCATGCCAATTTATTTGCCTGGAAAATTTGCAAACAACCGCTGATCTCCTAATTTGTGAAAAAAAATTAGTTTGCTTGCAGGACCGATCAAACAAGTCCTAGGACAATGTGCTTTAACAATCCTGACAATTTTTGTTAAAATAAAACCGTTCCAGACTGGGCCGAGGACCTGCTCCACACCCGAACAGGCCCAACCCACACGCTCTGGGGCGGCCTATTCGAAGGACTTAGTCAAGCCAGTGTCGGGCAAGCGTCACACCACAATGTCGGGCACGAATGGGGTAGAGCTTCGGGAAGAAGCATTGAGCCTTCCCCGGATTTATCCCCTCCTCGACACAAGGATATCGCTCCTCGCGAAGAGTCATCTCCGTACACATAGCAAGTCCTCCCCGCGAGGACACGTCTCTCCCCGCCATTCAAGAGTCCTCCCCGCGAGGACACATTCTCATATAACCGCTCCACCCTCGATGGAATCAGTCTGCCCTAATTCCGGAGATCTAGGAACGGTTACCACAGGACGAAGACCACGTGCTGGTCTTCACTACGCCACGTAAGCCCTGGCAGTTACTTGGATTGGGCCTAGCAATCCAGCCCAATGCAAGTAACCGTTGGCCCCACGCTGGGGGCTCTATAAATACCCTCTCACTTGAGAGGGCCAGGTGACACACTTTCTTACTCTCACTTCTGTACTTGCCTTTTCTCTGACAACCACCTTACTTGAGCGTCGGAGTGCCTTGCAGGTACCCCCCCCCCCCCCCCCGGCCGTCTTTCAACTTCACCGGAGCCAAAGTTCAACAGACACCGTTGGCCACCAGAAACTGTCTGATCCAGGTACGATCAGTGGCGCCGTCTGTGGGAATTATAAGCTTCCCCGTTTTTTCTGCTCGATAAACCAAAGCTTTCTCCATTCATCACCAACATGGCCAATCCGACAGTCAACCAGGCTCTGGACACCGTGCTCGCACAACTTGAGAACGGGAACCACCGTGAAGACGCCGTCATCCTCAACGGCGGCGAAGGCGACATAAGAGACGGGCAGACCGCCTCCCCGGACTCCCAGGATGTGGCCTACGACGCTGCCCTCCAGAACGACCAACAAGCCATTCTCCAACCAGTTGCTCCGCCGCCCAATGCGAACCCGAGCACCGTGGACCTATTTGCATTGATCAACCAGACCAATCAGCTGATCGCGCAGCAGAACACCAGAATCGAAGCCTTGGAGCAAGGACGGGCACAACGATCTTCCCCGCGAAGACATCGTCGTCCCCCGTCACCTCGCCGTTCTCTTTCCCCGCGAAGGACCCCTTCCGAAGATTCTCGGACCCCGTCGCCGGTACGCCAGGGTCGCCAACCGCGTCTCGAGCACCCCCAGCCGATGATCTCCCAGAAACGCCCTCTTTCCCCGCCTTGGAAGGAACCCAGGGCCTCCGCAACCTCCAAGAAGTCCAAGCAGACCGAAGAAAGACCAAAAAACCGTTCGAGGAACTCCCCTCCACGGCACCATCGATCACCTTCGAGATCCCCGGCTGGTAGCGACGACGAGGACCAGAGGACCCCTTTGTCGTGGGAAATCATGAACGGCCCAATCCCTGTGGGTATGGAGAAACCCCCACCATTAGGGACCTATGACGGGCTGACCGACCCTGACGATCACGTGGAGAGTTTTGAAGCAATGCTCGACTTCCGAAATGTCAGGGGAGCCATCAGGTGCAGGCTGTTCCCCACCACCTTGCGGAAGGGAGCCATGACTTGGTATAAGGGTCTGGAACATGGGTCGATCACGTCATTGAAGCAACTGAAGCAACGCTTCACTAAACACTTCACCGCGTCTCGTCGACACCCGAAGACGGAGGCTACCCTAGAAAGCATCTTCCAAGGGAGGAACGAATCTCTCCGAAACTACATCGAGAGGTTCAACAAAGAAGCCGTCGAGGTCCATACGACCGACGACATGAAGAAATACTTAATTATCCATGGACTGCGTGGCGGGTCTGACTTTGCCAAATCTATAGGCCTCCGAAGACCTCGGCGCCTCGAGGACCTTCTCGCTAGAGCCCAGAAGTACATCGAACTCGAGGAGACTGAGGCAGCTCAGATCGCTCTTGAGACGAGACGTAGAGAAGGCCCCCACGACCACAAAGATGAAGACTCTTCTCCCCGACGAGGAGGAGAAAAGAAGAAAGATAACCGTAACCGTGATCCTCGGGAACCGCGCGGACCGGCTGGCCGATTCACGGAGTACACCCCGCTTAACACTCCCCAGTCTCGAATCCTCTCCGAATGCCAGAATTCCGAGTTTGTAAAAGGAGGAGTTCGCTTCCCGAAGCCCGCTGCTCCCAAATCAAACGTTGACAAGTCAAAGTACTGCAGGTTCCACCGGAGCCACGGGCATGTGACCG
This sequence comes from Lathyrus tuberosus, assembly GCA_022829125.1. Lineage (NCBI taxonomy): Eukaryota > Viridiplantae > Streptophyta > Magnoliopsida > Fabales > Fabaceae > Lathyrus > Lathyrus tuberosus. The sequence goes on along the minus strand of JALAZF010000389.1, from coordinate 5,692,546 downwards.
AAGACTGCATCCATCTCAAGGATGCAATTGAGATTCTCATAAAAGAAGGGCACTTGAAGAAATATGCCCAAAAGAACGACCCTCCTCGACCGAGTTCACGGGAAGCGCAGAAAGTCGAGGAGACGACACCTTCTCCTGCCGACAACCAGCTTCAGGTCGCCCTCAGCGTCATGCGGCCCGAGGACTTCTTCGTCCCCCCGATCATTGAGGGCGAAGAAGCAATCCGCAACATGTGGGCGACCTTCCCTGACAAGGACCCCGTCACTGCCCGCAGTACCTAGGAAGGCTTCCCCAAAGCAATGGTCATCTCCGGAGGCGGTCCCGAGAAATTGTCGGTCGGATCAATCAAGCGAAAGTTTGACGAACTGGAATCCGCGACATCTGCGAAGGCGACCACCCTCGAGAAAGTGCGGGGAAACTCCAATCCCATCACCTTCTACCTCGAGGAACTCCCCGGGGGGCACCAAACGCCACTATTCCCCTCCTGATCATGGCGCAGATGGCAAACTTTGACTTCTGAAGGATCCTAGTTGACCAGGGGAGCTCGGTCGACATCATGTATTCTCATTTGTTCGGGACCCTTCAGCTTGACGAGAGGCATCTGACCCCGTACGTCGGGTCAGATCTACAGGGGTTCAATGGGACCACCACCAGACCATGGGGTTACGTGGAGCTAATGGTTACGTTCGGGGCCGAAGACACGGCCCGACAGGTGAAGATCCGTTTCCTGGTGGTCGAATGCCCGTCACTTTACAACTGCATCCTTGGGAGGACCACCCTGGCTGAACTTACGGCGGTGCCATCGACGGTCCACCTCAAAATGAAGTACTACACGACCAGGGGACGAGTAGTGACGATGCATGGGGACATCGACGCGGCCAGAAGATGCTTCGACGCTACTATCAAAGGCCTAAGTTCCATCGGCTCCAAACCCAAGACCGTGACCAAGCCACCCCAGGATGCCGAACAGGTACCTCTCCCGCGCGTCAACGCGGTCGACCTAGATAGCAGGTTCTCCAGTGAGCCCGACGAAGACAGAGTTGAAGATCTCAACCACCAGGCGGAGAACAACGGGCAGCCTCTCCACCCAGCGCGCCCCATCCCAGATGGAGACTTCGAGCTCGTGTCCCTCGGGGACGATCCAGACCGCAACGTGAAGATTGGCGCCGGGATCCCCGACCTGGCAAAGGAGCAGCTGAAAGCATGTCTGAGGGAGAACGCTGACCTCTTCGCGTGGAGCGCATCCGAGATGCCTGGCCTCGACCCCGAGGTGGCTTGCCATCAGCTCGCAGTAGATCCGGCCGCTAGGGCCATAGCACAATGTAGGCGTAAGCAGTCTCCCGAGAAAGCGGAGGCTGCTGAAAAAGCTGTAAAAGACCTCCTAGAGGCAAATTTTATTTCGGAAGCCAAATACACGACATGGCTGTCCAACGTTGTACTTGTTAAAAAGAATAATGGAAAATGGAGAATGTGCGTTGATTACACTGATCTTAACCGGGCTTGCCCGAAAGACTATTACCCCTTGCCTAACATCGACCAACTGGTCGACAACTCTGCAGGTTACAAACTATTATCTTTCATGGGCGCTTACTCGGGATACAACCAAATTCCCATGGACAAGGTCGACAAACAACACACGACCTTCATGACCGCGTCGGGCAACTACTATTACAACGTAATGCCCTTCGGTCTGAAGAATGCCGCTGCGACCTACCAACGGATGATGAACAAGGTTTTACGGGCTGAAATCGGCGACATGCTCGAAGTCTACATAGACGACATGATCGTCAAGTCTGCAGAAGAAGTCGACCACGCCGCACACCTCAAGAAGGTGTTCGACACGGCGAGGAGGTGCCGCATGAGGTTCAATCCCGACAAGTGCACCTTCGGTGTCCGAGCGGGAAAGTTCCTCGGATTCTACCTCACGGAACGAGGAATCGAGGCAAACCCCGACAAGTGTAAGGATTTCTCCGAGCTCCCTACCCCAGACTCAAAGAAATCGATACAATCATTGAACGGGATGTTCACCGCCCTTTCCCATTTTGTCGCCAAATCTGCGCAGTACGCACTCCCATTTTTTAAACTTCTTCGACAAAAAGCGGAGTTTGATTGGAGCGAGGAATGCGAGCAAGCACTCGCACACTTAAAACAAGTCCTATCGCAACCCCCGGTCCTCTCACGGCCTGAGAACGGGGAAACACTCTTCTTGTATCTTGCGATCACGGGTGAAGTAGTCAGCGCCGTCCTCATTCGAGAAACCTCGGACAGGCAGAAGCCAGTCTACTTCACGAGCAAAGCCCTCCAAGGCCCCGAGCTCAGATATCAGCAGATCGAGAAAGTCGCATTGGGCCTCGTCACCGTGGCCAGGAGGCTACGCCACTACTTCCTCGCCCATACCGTCGTCGTAAGGACCGAACAACCTATTAGGCAGCTCCTCGGACGACCGAACATGGCGGGGAAATTGCTCAGGTGGTCGCTCGAGCTCGCCGAGTTTGACATCCGATATGAAGGGAGGAAAGCCCTGAAGGCACAGGTACTGGCCGACTTTGTAGCAGAGATGACCGTCCCAGAACCCTCGACCGACGGGTCACAGAAATGGATAATCTATGTCGATGGAGCATCCAGCCCGAAGGGAAGCGGAGCGGGCATCATTCTCGAAAATGAGGAAGGCATCCTGATCGAGGTATCCCTCGAACTATCCTTCCCGACATCGAACAACCAAGCCGAATACGAGGCATTCCTCGCAGGACTCCGGCTGGCCGAGGACCTCGGCGCCAAGGAGGTCAAACTTTTCACAGACTCTCAGCTCGTAGCCTCGCAAGTCCGAGGAGAGTACCAAGCCAAGAACGACAACCTCATAGAATACTTGGCCTTAGTAAAAGAAAAGATGAAAAAGTTCACCTCCGCGAAAGTAACGTACATCCCCCGCGAGCACAACGCCCGAGCGGACGTCTTGTCGAAATTGGCGAGCACGAAGAAGAAAGGCGGGAACAAGTCCGTCATACAAGAAGTGCTTTCCCGCCCAAGCATCGACAAACCGGCCATGGTTTCGGACATCAACGCCATAGGGGATAGCAACTGCTGGATGACCCCGGTATACGAATACCTCACGGCAGGCAAACTGCCTGAAGATCCCAAAGAAGCAGGAATGGTCAAAAGGCGGGCGTGCTCATACACGGTAGTCGAGGATAAGCTATACCAGTGAGGGTTCTCTATCCCCCTCCTCAGGTGTTTCGAGGAGACTAAGGTCCCCGGCATCCTCTAGGAAATCCACGGGGGAATCAATGCCCAGCACCTCGGCGGCCGCTCATTAGCCCGTAAGGCGCTTCGTGCAGGATACTACTGGCCCACCATGCAACAAGACGCCAAGGAACACGTCAAGAAGTGCGAGAGGTGCCAGCATCACGGGGATATGCACCTCGCACCTCCCAGTGAGCTCGAAACGCTATCATCCCCGTGGCCGTTCGCTTGGTGGGGAATGGACATCCTTGGCCCCTTCGTCGTAGGATCATATCAAAACAAATACCTCATCGTCGGGGTGGATTACTTCACGAAGTGGATCGAGGCGGAAGCACTGGCCAAAATCACGGCCTTTAACATACTGCGTTTTTACAAAAGAAATATCCTCGCTCGATTTGGCGTGCCTCAAGCCATTGTCACCGACAACGGGACACAGTTCACCGACAAGAACTTCCAAGACTTCGTCACCAAACTGGGCACGAAGCAGCACTCCACGTCGGTCGAACACCCCCAAACAAACGGGCAGGCTGAGGCGGCGAACAGGGTAATCCTCCGAGGATTGAGACGCCGATTAGGCAACGCCAAACAAAGGTGGTTGAGGAGCTTCACAGCGTCCTCTGGGCCTATCGAACGACCCCACACTCCACGACCGGGGAGACCCTTTTCCGTCTGACCTACGGAACGGAAGCAGTGATCCCCGTGGAGATCAAGGAACCCTCGAGGAGGACAGAAGCCCCCCTCGACGGGGACGTGAACAATGAAGCCTTGAGGGAAGAACTCGACTTAGTCGAGGAAACACACTCGGGCGCTTCTCTCCGAGAAGCGTCACTTAAACAAAAACACTACGTTATAACGACAAAGTTATCAAACGTGATTTTCAGGTAGGTACCCTCGTCCTACGCAGGAACCAGAAGGACTCGCGAGAAGGCAAACTCGCCGCGAACTGGGAGGGCCCGTACCGCGTCCGCGGGAAAACGGGGACGGGAGCCTACTTCCTCGAAAACCTGCACCGGGAAGAACTTGCTCGACCATGGAATGCTGAGAAGCTCAAGCAGTACTACAGTTAAGCACTGCCCGCGGATCACTAGCACCGCGATTACGGGGACGCGCTAGGGTACAAGCGCGACACCCCTATACAGAACACGGTGATCAGAGACCGCGTTGTGTGTGCGCGAGGACCTTTGATCCGGCGGGGATACCTCGATCGAGGCCCACCGTCGTTGTACCAACCGGGCATAACACCCAGCTCGCGATGGGAAGTTCATGCCACGAAGCTAAGACCTCGATCGAACTCTTAGCCTCGTTGAAGGTCAGAATACGCCTACGGCCGCCCGACCAGCTCTCCACGCGGTCAGGGACTATCAAGGTCGAGCAAATCCCAAAGCCTTATTACTTAGGCAAAAATAAAGTATAACAAATAACACATCACACACAATTCAATACTGGCAAGTAAACAAGAGTACATTAAAACGGGCAGAAGCCCAGTGTACAAATATTACAAAATAAATATTACAAAAATGTCAAAATGCCCCTGGCACATAGGCCGGGCACAAATCATTACAAAGAAAACGACGCGCAGGTCAAACAACCAAAAGAACTACACAGCTATATCATCTTCGACCCGGCTTCCATCTTCCTCCTGCCCCTCCTCCGGAAGGTTGAGCTTGTCGTCGACCACACGAAGGAACGGGTCGATTCTGTCGAGCACCAGCGAAACCCCGGGATTCTCAGCGGCGATCTGTTCCACGGCATTCTTGAAACCTATCTCCAGAGCTTCCAGGCTATCCGTCTGAAGCTCCCGAATCTTGCCAATCAGAGCGACGCGGTCAGCAAGGTTTTTCTCCACGGGGGACTCATTTTCCGCAGGACGGACAACAGCCTCCAACTCCTCAACCTTTTCCCGAGAGCAATCAAGCTCCTCTTGGGTCGCCTTCAGGGCAGATTTGACCTCGTTCAGCTCGCGGAGGGTATTGGCATGACCCTCGCACTCAACCTGGGCCTTCAGCAGATCAGCCGCAACCTTATTCTTCTCTTTCTCGAGGGCCGTATAGTCGTCTTTCAGCTTCTGCAGCTCAGATGAAGAGGGGGCCCCGTCATTCAATATCAAGGCAGTTTCAAAGACCCGCATCATGGCCGCAAGGTCCTCGACAAGCGCCTCTCTCCTGGCCGTCCCGTCCATACCCAGAACCGCCTTCACCTCGGCATCAGTAATGACAGGGGGGCTTCCCCCGAAGAAATTCCGCTGGAGATGGCAAGTGGGCAGCTGAAACTTTTCCGGTGAGATAGGGTCCACGAGATCCACGAGGACAGGCCCCTCGATCCTTGCTTTCTTGGCAGGGGTGCTCTCTGGGGGAGGAGACTGGCTGCATTGTGGCGAGGAGGAGCCACTCGTCGTTCCAACCGGCGCTGCAGTCTCGATAATATCTCGAACACGGCTCTTGGGGCGTTGGGTGCCCGCTCAGCGACCAACTTCATGATACGCTCGGTGGCGTTAGACATTTGAGCTGCAAGAGAAACACAGAAAAAGTTAGCACAGAGACAAAGCAAAATAAAGGCCCGAACATGGCGAGGAAATCCCACCTAAAAACCTCTTGGCCTCGTCGGGAGACTTGCATTCGAGGAGCCCCCGGGTATTTATATAGCGAGCCTCTCGCAAAACCCTCCCTTGGGAGTCGCGGAGGAGGTTTCCATCCCTCCCGACACATTCTGCCCGGTTGAAACCATTGACAAAGGCGACCAACGTGGCATACGCCCCCCTGTCATCCTCCGATAGCGCGTTATGTTTCACGACGTAATCCTCGGTGCCAAGCACGAAGTGAGCGTCCTCCCACTCCAGGGGACACTTGGACACAAACCTCTCTCCCCCGAATCCGTCGGGCACTATGTCATAAAGTGTACCCACGACCGAGTGCGTCGCGGGCATGACATAGTAGAACCTTCTCTTGAAACCCCTTATTGAATCCGCGTACGCCTTGAACAACTTCTTGGGTTGTTTGAGAGAGACCCAACTATGTCGTCCATTGTCCGTCGAGCGTTGCAAATGAAAGACGCGGAAGAAGAGCTCGAGGGTGATCCCAATCTGAAGATAGTCGCAGACGATTTCAAATGCCCACATAAAAGAAAGCGCGTTGGGGTGAAGCTGCGACGGCGCCAAGTGCAGACGGTTGAAACCCCCTAGTTGGAAGCTATTGAAGGGGAGACGGATACCGGCCTCTTTAAAGGCGAACTCGTACATGGGAAACCGCAACCCGCGATAGTTCGAGCAGATGCGATGGTGTACCCGGGGCTGGAAAACCGTCCATGTGGCCTCCTCTCCGTCGGGGACGTTCTCGACAAAGGCGAACGCGTCTGTGTCGTCGACCGAGAAACACGACCCGAGACGCAGAGGTTCTTCCCCGGCCCATTCGGCTGCCGGACGCACGGACGCCTCCCCGGGGATCTGAGCGGGTCCATCCACGTCGGGCTCAGTGTCTACGTAGAGAATCCCCGGAATCCTCGCGACCATTTTTACCTGAAAAGCAGAGGAAACAGGTGAATTCGTCGATCGCGACCAAGTCCACCCTTCCACCGCAGATCAAGTGAAAGGGCAGCGAGCAAGAAACATTCGGGGACACGGCGAACTGCCCGAGGCCGTCACCCCGTCCTTTCTCTCTTCGCTCCCCGATCTCCCCGTCTCACTTCCCCCTGACATTCATCGCGCATCCTCGGTGCATTCATAAGAGTCCTCGGGACATTCATCTTGCCCTCGGTATGTTCATCCCAAACCACAGTCAAAACCTACCGGAACCCTAGGAATTTCCCGCCGTTCCCGGCGGAACCCTAACGGAGCGCCGAGAATACCCTCTACTTGCCGGAAAACTACTAAAAGATAAAACAAACTAAACCACAAAGGATGAAGAACTTACTTGAGCAGTGGAGAGCGGAGCAGAACAGCAGAAACGGCAGTAGACGGCGGCGTACGGCGGCGGAGCAGTAACGGCGACTAGGTGAGATGCAGAGCGAAAAAGGTGGGAACGTGCAAATGGCACGAACTCACCCCTTTTATAAGCCCCTCACAAGCTTCGAGGAGTCCCTAGGCAATCGAGTACGCTACCCTAGGGTAGCCGCCCTATGCAATAATGAGGTGTGACACGTGGCGCACGCTTCCCCAGGCACGTCCGTTCATTCCCTCACACGCGTCTCTTCATTTACCTCGACCGTAACTCCTCGTATCCCCGCTATTTTTCCACTCTACGGTCAATCTCGCTCGAGCATGCCTGTTTACTTCTGCCCGGTTCACGAGGACTGCTCTCCTCTTGAAGCCTTTTCCCGAACGGGCACGCCCTCGACATAACCTGGACCCTTAAGTCATCACTCCGACATCTCAGAGCAACGACTTGGGGGGCTCCTGTTCCAGACTGGGCCGAGGACCTGCTCCACACCCGAACAGGCCCAGCCCACACGCTCTGGGGCGGCCCATACGAAGGACTTAGTCAAGCCAGTGTCGGGCAAGCGTCACACCACAGTGTCGGGCACGAATGGGGTAGAGCTTCGGGCAGAAGCATTGAGCCTTCCCCGGAGTTATCCCCTCCTCGACACGAGGATATCGCTCCTCGCGAGGAGTCATCTCCGTACACGTAGCAAGTCCTCCCCGCGAGGACACGTCTCTCCCCGCCATTCAAGAGTCCTCCCCGCGAGGACACGTTCTCACGTAACCGCCCCACCCCCGATGGAATCGGTCTGCCCTAATTCTGGAGATCTAGTAACGGTTACCCCAGGGCGAAGACCACGTGCTGGTCTTCACTACGCCACGTAAGCCCTGGGAGTTACTTGGATTGGGCCTAGCAATCCAGCCCAATGCAAGTAACCGTTGGCCCCACGCTGGGGGCTCTATAAATACCCTCTCACTTGAGAGGGCCAGGTGACACACTTTCTTACTCTCACTTCTGTACTTGCCTTTTCTCTGACAACCACCTTACTTGAGCGTCGGAGTGCCTTGCAGGTACAATCCCCCCCCCCCCCCCGGCCGTCTTTCAACTTCACCGGAGCCAAAGTTCAACAGACGTCGTTGGCCACCAGAAACTGTCTGATCCAGGTACGATAAAAAACCTTTTGTTTATTGGATTTATCATTGTTGTCATCAACTAATGTTTTTCGACTAAACGTAATAAAAACTTTGTTTCTTAAAAGAAATGGTGAAATGTAAGTAAATTGCAAAAATAAAAGTGCAGGAATGAGAAGGAATTGTAAATGGATAACTTAAAATTTCATTAAAATGCAAGGAATAAAAACTGGTGTTTCTCAAACGTACATTTTCTCAGTAACTACTCTTTTCTCTCACACGGTTACTTTGAGTATTCTTGAGTAACTTGTACAAATTTGAACACACACCCCGAAATCTAATCACTATGATACCCTATTTATATACAATCGAAATAACTATCAATAACAGATATTTCTCCTAATGATGACAAATGGCAATCTGCATTCATCCGTCAAGTAAATACATTCCACGCGTCCTATTTCATAACGGAACTCCCTCCTAAATTTGAATTTCAAAACATCCGACGAACAAGGCCTTATCACCAATCTGACGAATAATTTCCAATACTTAGAAAAATCTCCAAATATGCTCCTCCAATTAACATTGGTCTTCGACTGACCTTCTTCAAAAACACACTCTTGTCGAAATATCCTGGCAGATCTTCAAACTTATTTTCTGAACAAAATCCAGGCGTCGAAATTAGCCGCCTACAGCAGCTGCAGCTTTTATGACCTTGGCTCGACTTCCTTTGCCCTTAGTTTGTTGATTCATATGAAACTCATTATGCTCGCTAAAAATTTTAAATAAAAAAAAAATGTTATGTTTAGTTTATTGAATATATATAATATATTTAAAAAAAATTATTATTTCTATTTACCGTGCGTCGAGTATATATATATATATATATATATATATATTAATCTCTTAAATAATCTTCAATTATCATTTTTAATTGCTTAAAGAAAATCATATTAACTTGTGACACTAGTTAACATTTTTCTAAAAAAAAAATAAAAATTCTTAGATTAGTCAATCTTCTATGATGAGATTAAGTAGGCACATCATTCTACAATATAAATCCTCACTTTAAATACTTAAACCACACTCAACTCTTTCCCCCTCTCTAATACTCGTTTTATAGAATCCCACTTCTCTCTCTATCTCTCAAAAACTTTAACAACAATAACTCTCCCCCCTTCTTTCATGCAATAGCATCACTTTCATCTCTCTCCTAAACATTTTAATTTTTTCACTCTGTTCTCATTCAAGCAATTTCACAAACACATGGTACTCACAATCTAGCACCATTTCAAACCCATCAAAATCCAAACACCCACAAAAAAAAATCATCAACCCATTTCTCCAAACTCAATCCTCTCTTCATCTTCATAACAAAAATCACCTTTTTCAATGGCCCTCGAAACTTTATTCTCAAGGCTCAAAACCGCATTTTCAAACAGCTTCGACTCAGTTCGACCCTCAAACAAAACGACACAGTCGTCTACCACTAACCCAAAACGCATCGCCGTTTTAGCCTTTGAAGTTGCCGGAGTGATGTCGAAGCTTCTCCATCTCTGGCAATCACTCTCTGACGCAAACATTGTTCGTCTTCAAAACGACGTCGTTTCACTCGAAGGCGTTTTGAAATTAGTCTCAAACGACAAAGCGTTTCTCATCAAACTCGCTGTTGCCGAGTTATCCGACTCGCTCCGACTCGTAGCTGACTCGGTCTCTCGACTCAGTATGAACTGCTCTAACTCCACACTCAGATCCTTCCACCGAGCTTTCACCGAGTTTGCTGACTCGGGCTTTGACTCACTCAGTTGGACTCTCGCATCCCCAAAAGAAATCGAATCCAAACATAGAAGAATGGAACGTTACGTGTCCCTCACGTTAATTCTTCATAAAGAAATCGATGAGCTTTCACTTTTACAAAGCGCGTTGAGAAAAGCACTTTTGAACAACAACAACAGCAGCAACAAAAATAGCAGAAGCAAAATCAGTGACCTTGAACAAAAGATTTTCTGGCAGAAACAAGAGGTAAAGAATCTCAAAGAAAAATCTTTATGGAACAAAGGTTTTGATAATGTTGTTCTGTTATTAGCTAGGTTTGTTTTCACTTTGTTAGCAAGAATTAAGCTTGTTTTCGGAATCGGAAATGGACACAATCTACCTTATTTATCACGAAGTTTATCAGCTTCTGCGGCTGTTTATCCTTCTGATCATCAAAATAATCAAAAAGTTGAAAGCTTTGTATCTGGGCCATTGAAAAGTTTCAATCTTGACGAGAGAAAAGTGGATTTAGGAAAAGGGTTTTTTGAATCAAATTGTGAAGTGTTAAAACCACCACAAGGTAGTTTAGGTGATTCATCTTTATCATTACATTATGCTAATTTGATTATTGTAATGGAAAAGATGATTAAATCACCTCAATTAGTTGGTGTTGATGCAAGAGATGATTTATATGTTATGTTACCAAATAGTATAAGATCATCTTTGAGATCGAGGCTAAAAGGGTCGATCGGATTTTGTGCTTGTGATCCTTTATTGGCTTCTGAATGGAGAAATGCTTTGGGAAGGATACTTTGTTGGTTGTTACCTTTGGCACAAAACATGGTTAGGTGGCAAAGTGAAAGGAGTCTTGAAGAGAAGAGTTTGGTTCCTAAGAAATCCAATGTGTTGCTTTTGCAAACTTTGTTTTTTGCTGATAAGGTAAAGACAGAAGCTGCTATAACCGAGTTGCTTGTTGGTTTGAATTATATTTGGAAGTTTGAGAGGGAAATGACTGCGAAGGCTTTGTTTGAATGCAACAATGATTTCAATGGGTTTTTGAGTTTGTACAAATCTAAGTAAGTGCATGTTTGTTCTTGCGGTGATATCAGCGCAGGCTTGCACCGAGAGGTTTATGGTGTAAATGATATTGCGACGAGATATTTGAACTGAATTCAGATCCTTGAGATTGTTTTGCTACTAAGATAGAAGTTTGTATATGAAATATAGATGTATGTAAAGGTGTATGAGTTTTGAGCAAAATCTACAAAGAAATGCAGGCTGTTTTTTCATGATTCATGTTTTCCATAATCTTCTGTAGAAATATTGCAACTGTTCTGGTATAGTTTTGTCCTTAATTTCTTCTATTGAAACTTAATTTAGTTTTGTTTAATTAATTATGATTGTTTGTTTTTGTGTGGCTCCATCAATAGTTCCAAATTGATTCATATGTGAGTGGTTCATGTGGTGAGTGATAAACTATTCCAAGTTGAGTGGTCCCTCTGATATTTGATTAGTAGAATTGTTTAATGATAAGAACTTAACTTTATTTGGATTGTTGATGTTAAAGTTTATAAATTATTGTTCTTTAACTTTATGTTAACACTTTTCATTATTTGACTATTTAGGAGATTGAAAATTGATTACTAATCTTCTTATGATTTTTTTTTGCTTTCTAAGCTGCTCCTATGTTTTGTCTCCTTTTCATTATCTATTCGAGAAGGTTAATTATGGTCAATAATGAAGATACAAAGCTTTTGTATGTGCTAGAGACAAGATATTTTGATATCAAAACATTGAGATTGATTCAAATCAGATAAGAAAATGAATCGAATCAAGTAAACAAAAAAACTGAATTTTTGAGCTAAGATTCAAATTATGATACGAGTCATGTGATTGTAGTACCTTAAAATTTGTCCTCTCTTTCTCTAACTTTTTCAGGTTTTTATTTCGCATTCATTTGCATCTTCATTAGGTCATACTTCATAATCATTCATTTGCATTGGGCTCCCAAGGCGTGAAATCAAGGTATTATGTGCGGGCTCGGGATTCTTCTTTATTGTGAGATTCTCATCTTCATTCATGGTCGAATTTACAGTATCATGAATATCTTCCCATTCAGAGGATTCATCGAAAGCATCAGGTCAGGGTTCGACTTTTTCTCAGTTCAAGTCATTTCTTCATTAGTGTGCATTCAAGGAAGATTAGGGTTTCTCATTCATGGTTAAGTATGGGGACATGTCATCAACTGAGGATCATTGGATATCAAAGTTTTCTACTATGATTCCAACTTCATTATTCATGGTCAAGGATTCAAAGCGTTGATATTTTTGTTGATCATTGAAGTCAGGACAGGATATAAAGATGTTGTGGTGGATTCATATTGTGATCAAGGCCAGTGATGATATTTGTTGATTGTCATGAAAATTGGGTATGGATTAGAAGATTGATATGGTTCTTGAGGAAGTTAAGTTGGAGTTGGATTCATCAATGTTTAAGCATAGAGATTGTGAAGACGATTCATGTGGATTTCTTGAAATGCAAGTTACTTGGAATTTAAGATACTCACTATTCTCATGTCCATCAGCATCATTCAAGTATTCTAACTCATTCTATTCAAAATCCATTCCCTAATCTACTTTTTTATCCATATCCATTTTACCACGTATCCAAATCCATCTTCATGTCCATGTCCATTTTGCTTAGAATTTAAATTCATTTCAATATCAATTAATCCAATTGACCATTTTATTCCAATATCCATTTTTGCTATCTTTTAATTCCAAGTCGATTAAACCATTTCATTCAAGTTTCAATTTGAATCCAATTCCATTTTGAATTAACCATTTCTTAAAATCCACTTTATCGAACTCATTTTCTCTATCCAATTCATCCATATCCAAAATCCATATTCAATTTTTGATCCAATCCCACATCCAAGTGTCCACATCCAACTTGTTTCCAACCAAATATCCATTTTTAATTCTTTATCCATATCATTCTCACATATCCATTTCTATATCCATTTATAAAAGCCAAGATGACTTCAGATGAAGGGAATCAAAGTGATACTTGTGTACAACAGGAATCCAATATTATTGAACATAGTGGAAGCCTCGTTGACTCTGCAATGGATATGGATAATATAAACAACCTTGTACTAAGAGGCTGCGTTCGTTCTACAGTGAACTAAACCAGTGTACCTAAAACTGCCGATCATACCGAGTATCATGATACCAACATTGACAGCCCAATAGAAAATGAAAACTCAGAAGGAAGTGATGATCTTTCCAAAAATTCACTGCAGAAAAAATATACATAACAGCCAGAAATACTCATAGCAGCAGAAACAAAAATATGGATAGCAGTGGAAAGTCCAGTTTATAAAAAGAGTAACATAACAGAAAATTGAGAAGAAATATATAACAGAAAAAACAAACTGTAACAAAAAATAAGTTAACAGAGTCTTAACAATCAATCAAATTTTGACAGAAAAAAAGCTCTCAATGATTCACCCTCTTGTATCTCCATTCTCCTTCGATTCTGCAGCAAAAATCGATTCGAGAATTTAACTCGATCCTGCATAGATTCATCGCAACACCAGAGTTCAGTAACATCCACGTTCAACAGAGGATTTTCACGACTTCATCTTCGCATCAACGTCGTACCTTCATCGATCTTAGCTTCGATCTTCGCCAACAAAGTTTCTTGAGTTCTTTTCGCATCTTCATCGATTCAATTCTGCAACAATTTGAGATGCATGATGTTTTTCACGTGTCTCAACTTCGGAAGTTTGTTCCAGATCCTCTTCAGCCAATTCTACCAGATACGATTGAGATAGAAGCAGATTTAACTTTTGAACCTCAACCAAGTCATATCACAGGGAGAGAAACTAAGGTACTAAGGAACAAGGAAATCCCTCTTGTTAAAGTTCAGTGGGATATGACACATCCGGGTGATGCAACTTGGGAGCTTGAAACTGAAATGCGGGATGCATACCCTCACCTTTTTCGGGTAATCTTTAAATTCGAGGACGAATTTCAATTTAAGGGGGGAGGATGTAATACCCCGTATTTACTTAAGTACTCTAGATAATATTAGTTGAGATCAATTGAGTTTCAGTGTGCTCTGAGAATTATCCGATAAGATAATTAGAGCAACTGATGAGCTCAGATTGGATTTAATTAATATTATCCGACTATGAGGTTTTGCTAATTGGTACATTAGAGACAATTTGGACATTGTAAGTTAATGTTACTAACTTAGTGATATTTCTACGTATCATATTCATTTCCTTTCCTCTTCATAAGTAACAAAAAGAAATAGAAAGAGTAGAGAGAAGGAAGAGCAAGGAGAGAAAGAGAAGGAAATCTAGAGGAAGAGAAAAGTTTAGATCTTCATCATCTCTTCACCAAATCATCTCATCTTCTTCATCATCATCTTATTTTGAGGTGGGTCCTAGTTAGATACTTAAGTTTTAGAATGTTAGACTTGTTAGAACTTAGGATAGAAAATGATAGATTTTGAATAATTGTGTGAAATTGATGTTTTAACGGTTCAAATGCGGATTTAATTGCGTAGTATAATCGGGCTATGCATGAGTTTAATCGGGAGTATTGATTTTAGTGTTCCAACATGTTTGGATTGGATTCAATGGGATTTTGTACCAAGAAAATGCAGGTTTTTGGCTTCTGGTACAGTGTTAACCGATTAAACCCAGGTGGTTAACCGGTTAACGCACGCGTATTTGCTGTTCTGAGTGAAGAATTGAGCTAGTTAACCGGTTACCAGGATATGGTTAACCGGTTATCAAAATATGCCTCTAACTCTCATTTTGATTCAGTGTGAACAGTGCCACATGGTTAACCGGTTAACCATATTACGTTAACCGATTAACACTGTAGGTTGATGAAGAATATTTCAAAAAAATCCATATCTTTTCAACCGTAATTCCGATCGAGGCGTAGTAGTATGCGTTGGAAAGCTATGAAAATGTTCTACGCAATAAAAAGTGATAATGTTGGTTTAGATGTGGGATTAATGAATTGGTGGCAATTGAATGAGAATAATGTTTTATGAGATGTGTTATTATGTATGTTTCCTTATGCTAATTGAGTTGTTCTATATTTATCTTTGCGTTGTTAAGAATGATTGAGAGAATGCATGCTTAAAATGAATTAGGAAGAGTGAGGAAACTTTACCCCAAAACCAAATGGTGTAATTCTAGGTTATGACTAGAAATGTGATAGAGAATCTAGATGGCGATGCTCGTGCATTCGATGCCTAGGCGTGCATCCTTGTCGAGCAATGGTCTAGAGGAGAGCGTGAGATACTAGTATGATACATGTCAAGTAAGTGCAAGGATCCATGACTCATGCCTACTTTTAGACGTAGAAGAGGGCGGGAAAAGGGGATGCCTTGATAAGGTTATCGATTAGTGATAGTTGAGTTGTTAAACTCATGAACATGTTTCCATATAGTGTGAGATTGTGAACTCAAAGTCTATTCCCTCCCCTTTGACTTGAGTTAGGATTGGTTAGACCCTTGTAAAGTCGAGAGAATCAATAAGATAGGGAACTCACTGGGATTTATTATCTCACCCCACGTTGTTGATTATATTACAGGTGCTTCAGGTTCCGTGAAGGGTAAGGATAAAACCGTCTGATTATCCTTACGTATCTTGGTATTTTGGATGGCATGGCTTCCGTTGTGGAGATTTTTATTTTGAGATTATTTTGTTGATCTAGTTCTTAGTATATTGGAACATCTTGTGTATATTATGTCATAGTTCTAGATTTTTGTTTTGAGCATGTAATGTATGCAATGTGTCATCTAGGAACTTATTGGTATTTCAGTACCAAAACTTGAATTCATGTATAATATATATCGTTGATGTATGGAATTATATGTGGGTGTTACAGCCGACACCATGAAGCCTTGCCAAACATATTCTTAGAATGTTATTCTAAAATTGTTTGCTTTGCTAAAAAGAAAGTTTTTTTATTTTTAACACTTACTTTTAGATAGGGAAATTTTTTATTTAATTTTAAAAATATAAACATTATCATAACTTGTATTTATATATAATGCAGTCATGTGGCCAATAATTTAAATAAAATAGGGCTTCGTATAAAAAAATTGATTTTGCTAGTGGTTTTCCATGTTTGGTCCACCATGACTAAACCCTAATTGGCTATGCCTTTCCCTGTTTAGATTTTGAAATTCTAAAGAGTTTGGTTAACATGACCACACTTTTTATTGGTTGTTTTCTTTCGCTTATTCATTTATCTTGGGCTTCCTAAGAATATATGTTTGTAATATTTTATAATAATATGTTTGTCATAATCGTACAAGTGTACATTGTTTGTTGCACAACCCATGATGTACTTGTTTATAAAACGAAAAATTAAACATATAAAAATAAAGTGAAAAAATTTTAAGTGTGAAATATATGTGACTACGACTACGAGAAAATTTTTATGGTAAATATTCTTCACTTATAAATATGCAAAAATGTTAAATTCATGTTTTTTATTGGTTTATATAATATGTTAGAAAATCACATAAATATTTTTATTAATGGAAATATTAAAGTATACAAAGCACATATTTATCATGTATTTTACATAGAAATAATAGATAAATATTTTTTCTTATTATAAATATCATGTAACAAGAGACACATATTTGTCACAAATATATTAAATAATATACGACCATAGAACAAACATTTGCAATAATAAATGAATCAAAAGACATCCGACCAATAATTGTAATAAATACTTACAAAAAGGACATAATTTTTTAAAATTTTGAAAGATAA
This sequence comes from Lathyrus tuberosus, assembly GCA_022829125.1. NCBI lineage: Eukaryota > Viridiplantae > Streptophyta > Magnoliopsida > Fabales > Fabaceae > Lathyrus > Lathyrus tuberosus. Next base: position 5,675,690 of record JALAZF010000389.1, on the reverse strand, counting down.
GTAAAATAATAATAATAATTAATGGTTACTAAAGTGTTAAAAAAAAGAACAATAGACCAAATTTTGTCGTTGATAAATATTAATGAAATACATAAGTATTTACTAATCATAAAAATACAACTTGTAGAACGAAGGTTGTGCTTTGTAGTGACATTACAGTCGAGATGGAAGGGTGGACAAAGGTTTCATTCAAACAGAAAAAAGGACGCAATTGGGATGACGCCGGTCGAGGAAAAGGGAAGTATAATCAGGAGTCAACCTCATTTTTCATTACGGAGTTCCCCGAGAATATGAGAGCTAAAGATTTATACCAGGTTTTTTCTGATTACGGCGAGGTGGATGAGGTTTTCATACCAGCGAAACGTGATAAAAGGGGAAGGAAGTACGGGTTCGTCCGGTTTTTTGGCGTGAGAGATTCTCGTAGTCTTGGTCTAAAGCTGAATAATATAATGTTAGAAGGTAAGAAAATGTTGGCAAACATCCCTAGATTTGCTAAGCAACATTTCGACCCTAAGAGTGTTGAAGGAGAGCACAAGTTCAAAAGCTACAAGAAGGCAGAAGGAGGAAACAACAGGGGTGCCGAGAACAATCATTTCTCTCGCAAAGATGCTCACAAGTCCCCTATTTTTGATGGTAAACAATCTCACTCTTTCGCTGAGGCTGTTCGTAGAGGAGGTAAAGAGAATTTATGAGATTTGAAATACGAGGTTGCGAGAGAGGAGCTGAGTAGGTTCAACAACGCTTATGTGGGAAGGGTGTTAAGTCCAGGTATGACCTACAATACTCAACGTAGCTTCTATTCAGAAGGTTATTTTGGAGTAAAGGTAACCCCTTTAGGGGCGAACCTTTGCCTTTTAGAGGAAAAAGATAAAGGAGAGATAGAAGAGCTAATCAGTAGCGCCAAAAGTTGGATGGACCAATGGTTTGCAGAAGTAAGAAGATGTGAACCTGGAGTTATTAATCCAGAGAGATTGACGAGGATTAAAATCTACGGCATTCCTTGTCACGCGTGGACGGTGCCATTTTTTGAGTTCGTTTCGTCTAGAGTGGGCAACTATGTTAATTGTGAAGAAGATTCGTCTAATTTCTCTAAAATGGACGTTGCTAGTGTGATGATCAGAACTTCTTGTGGAATGACCATTAACAAAGTGTTCAGGATTTCCATTAATGACGTAGTTTACAGGATTAGAGTGGCAGAGGAGACCGTGGGTTCAACGTGCAAAATCATTGGTATGGATTTCTCAGCTGAAAACGGAAGACATGTCTGATGACTCAATCGGTAACGAGAGCACCAGATGGTGGAGTTCCGGCGAAGAGAAAGAGGATGATGGTGACGAAGTCGTTAGTGATTCTCGAGGATTTTCTAGAAGCAGACCTAGTACTGAGGTGTTTAACCTTAATAGTTCTTTTGTTCCTTCTGACCCGAGGAAAGAGGGGTCAGACCAAGCAACTCATGTGAAAGTTGTGGGGCCCAAGGTAATAGGTTCTACTTTTGATGAAGAGACATCTGTCCTTAATCAGGATAAGGATCTGATGGTGACTCAAGAGCTTTCTGCAGTGGGGTCGGATGGTAAGTCCAAGGAGGAAGTTAAGAAGAGCGGTCATAAAGTTGACTGTGGCAAGGAGACTTTTGTTGAGGAAATTTTTGGGGGCCATGTGGTCAATAAGGCCCAAAGGGTGCCTTCTGGATCTGAGTTTACAAGTTATTCTAAGGCCCACATGGTCTCGTGTAAACCTTTTCTCTCTGAGGCTGTTTCTAGAGATAAGGGCTTTGGTCTTGCGTGTGGATTCATTTCTGATATCAAAGTCATGGGTAGTAATAGAAAGTCTAAAAAATCTGGAGTCATACGTTTAGATACTTCATCAGAGGATTCGATTGAAGACTCTCAGATCCAGAAACAGGGGAAGGGTCAAGAAAGCAAGAGGATGGACGAAGAGCAGAGGTCTTGTTGCCATTCTGTTACAAACTCAGAAGTGTTGAAGGGAAACAAAAGATTTTGGGAAGAGTTTGAAAGTAAGGTGTCATCAAAAGTCCGAGAGATAGTGGTTTCTTTGGGTGTTAAAGGAGGGGAGGATGATGTAGGAATGGAGAAGAACATTAGAGCTATGGAAAAACGAGATGAGGAAGGTAAGGCTTTGAGGGTGGCTAACAACAAGGGTTTATTATGAATATATCATCTCTGAATATGAGAGGGTGCGGGAGTTCTGTGAAAAGGGTAAGAGTTGCCAAGCTTATTCAGTCGATGAACATAGACGTATGTTTCATCCAAGAAACAAAAAAGGCAGAGATAGATACAGTGTTAGTGTCTTCTATGTGGGGTAGTGCTGGTGTTGAATGGTCTGCTTCTAATGCCATTGGTAGTGCTGGTGGCATGGTTATCATGTGGAAAAAAAATAGTCTGGATCTTATTAACAGCTTCAGAAAGGAGGGTTTCATAGGGATTAACGCTCGCTGGAAAGGTAGAGAGTTGCTTTTTGTTAACGTTTATTCATCATGTTTTCTGGAGAAGAAGAGAATTTTGTGGAATGAGCTTATCAGAATCAAGAACGGGTACGGTAGAGGGGATTGGATAATAGGTGAAGATTTTAATTTTGTAGCTTTTAAAGAGGAAAGAAAAGGAGCTTTGGGGAACGTTAAGAATAAGGAGATGGAAGATTTCAAGAGATTAATTTTTGAATTAGATTGCGTGGATGTCCCTTGCGAAGATGGTGTGTTTAGTTGGTTCAATAGATCAGGAAACTCGATGAGTAGACTTGACAGGTTTTTGATTTCTGAAAAACTGGTTAGTGACTGGAGCATTGTTGGACAACATATAGGCAAAAGGGATTTATCTGATCATTGCCCGATATGGTTGAGAACTAATTCAGTGAATTGGGGTCTTAAGCCGTTTAGATTCGTGAATAACTGGTTGAAGCATCCAGATTTATTTGAATTGGTGAAGAGTGTTTAGAATTCTAATGAGATCAAGGGGAGAGGCGGCTTTGTTCTAAAGGAGAAACTGAGAATGCTTTAAGGATAGGCTCAAAATTTGGAGTAGAGAGACCTATGGGTGGATTGACATCAAGGTGGATGAAGCTATTAACAATCTCAACGATTTGGACGACGAAGTTAGTAGATTAGGCTTCTTGAATTTTGAAGAGATGGTGGCCAAGAGAACAAAGGCTAGTGACTTAGTTTGGCAGACTATTTCCATGAAGGAGGAGATGATTAGAACAAAGGCTAGGGAACAATGGCTAAAAGATGGGGATAGTAATACGAGGTTCTTCCATGCTGCTGTAAAAAGGAGGGAGAGAAGAAATAATTAGTGGTTCGTTAACACAGATAAAGGAATCATTGAAGATGTTGAAGGGGTAAAGGAGGAAGTCAGCAAGTTCTTTGAGGAAAATTTCATAGAGGATTGTTTCTTGAGACCAAATATTGAAGATCTTAACTTGAAAAGACTGTCCGAGAAAGACAAGGGCTGGTTGGATTCTGATTTTACAGAGGAAGATATAAAGGATGCAGTGTGGGACTGCGAAGGTGGGAAAATCCTAGGTTCAGATGGGTTCTCTTTCGCATTTTTTCAAGGTTGCTAGGAGATAGTGAAAGAAGACATTTTCAGGTTTGTTCATGATTTCCATCATAATCCAGTTCTGACAAAGGCAACCTCTACTTTCTTTTTAACTCTTATAGCAAAGACTAAGAATCCTCAATCTCTGAGGAATTTTAGGCCAATTTATTTAGTCAATTGTTATCAGAAGATCCTTTCTAAGATTTTAGCTGGTAGATTAAGGAAGGTGGTGAGCAGTATTGTGTCTTATGAGCAAACGACATTCGTCCCTAGAAGATGCATATACGATGAGGTGTTGGTAGCCAACGAGATTATTGATCTTGCTAAGCGTAGCAAAAGGAGTTGTTTACTCATGAAGATAGATTTTGAAAGGGCGTATGACTGTGTTTCTTGGGATTTCCTCAAAACTTTATTAGGAATGATGAATTTTAGGAAAGGTTGGATAGCTTGGATTGATACTCTGGTTTGCAAAGTTTATATGTTTGTTCTGGTTAATGGTAGTGCAGCAAGGAATTTCAGGGTCAGTAAAGGATTAAACAAGGGGATCCTTTATCCCCTTTTCTTTTCATCCTTGGTATGGAAGTTCGTACTTGCTTGATGAAAAAGGTTGAAGTTTTAGGTATATACAAGGGGTTTAAAGTTGGGCAGGATGACCGTTTCAGTATCACATGTAACACCCCAAATTTCGTAGAATATTTATTTAATTAATTTAAATATTATATTCGTGGATTCCTGTGAATTTTGTTTCGTGTCGATGTCGTTGATTTTGTGAAGTTTTGGTTATTTTAATTAAATAATAGTATATGATATGAATATATTTGTATTATTATTTATTTTAAATAATATTAGAAGAATGAAGGGTAAAGTGGACAATTGAGGAGAATAAGTGAGGGTATGATGGAAAGAGCATATTTAGGGGTATATTAAGAGAAAATAATGAAAGGAACTCATTATTCGTATTATTTTGAGGAAAAGGCAAAGGTGCTCTGAAGAATAAGTGAAAAGGAGGCTAGGGCATAGAAGAATTCCGGCGAAACTTCAAGAGAAGTCGAAGGAAACAATATTCTAAGGTATGGGGAGTATCACTTTGCAATATGTTTGGTATAAAGATTAGGTGTTGATGGGTGATTGGGGTTTTGGGGGAAAACCTAGGAATTTGAGGTTAGGGATGATGAATTTTGATGATTGGCTATGTGATAATTGTTGTTATTGATGCATATGTGATAGTTATAGGTTATAGTAACATAATCTGTGAAAAAACTGAGTTAAAATCGAGTTTAGGAGTGCAGGATCGCAGATGGAGGAGTGCTGTTATCGTAGGGTTTTTCTGCAGAAATCGCAGAGCGTGCTTAGCGCGGTCTAGCGCGCTTAGCACGGTCTGAAGGAATTTCGCCTCTCCGAGGCAGTGAGTAGCGCGCTTAGCGTGGGTGGGGCGCGCTTAGCGCGACCTAGAACTGAAAAATACTATTTTATTGATTTGAAATTCATGAAAAATACCTGTTTTATATTATATGAATGCTGTGATGTTGCCGTGAATTTCGGATATGTGTTGACATGTTATATGATGAATTAATTAGTGATGAAAATGATGTTTTAAGGATTAGATGATGATAGGATGTTATGGATGATTATTAGATGTTGTACGTGATGTTTGATAGTAAAATGACGATGTGAAGTACCATGAGTATATTGAAGATTTTACATGACTATCTTGATGCGTATATTGATGATTTGACGAGGATGAATCATGATGTTTTGACGATGTACATGATGATATGATTAACATGAGGTTTTGATGAATGGTGATATAAGTGATGACTTTTGTGGATGAATGATGATGCACATTATGATGTTTAATTGATGACTAATTAATGATATGAATTACCATGATGTATATTGACGTTATAAGTTGTGTATAGATGATGTTTGATGATTAATTGATGATATGAACTACCATGATGTATCTTGACGTTATGAGCTGCGTATATGTGATGTTTTGATGGATAATTGATGATGTGAACTACTATGAGATGTGTTGATGATTTTATGACGATGATACATGACTATTTTGATGTGAATTACCATGAGTTATATTGATGATTGCGAAATGAAGACTAATGATGTTTTGGTGACGTATTTAATGATATGACGAATATGTGAGTTTGATGAATGATGATGCACGTAATGAATTTTGTTGATGATGATGATTATGACGGTGTGCATCATGTATTCATAGCATTTAGACTTCGGTCTATTAATGATGTTAGGACTTCGGTCCAGTGATGATGTTAGGACTTCGGTCCAGTGGTGGCTTCAATCCCATTGTGCGGATTGAGGTATTTTATGACGTGCTCCCTTGTGGAGGGTTGATGGCCTAGTGTCCATTATTATGACGATTTGGTACCACGTGCATTTCTATGACGTTGCATCTCATTCTTGGTGGCATTGTATGATTGCAATGAGTGATATTGGTGATGTGATGTTTTATATGATGTTAGGGTGAGCCGCTGTAGTATTTGATGAAAGCAACTGTTGCCCTGTTAATGTCTTTTCTTTATATGATTTATATTAAATTGTGATTACTCACCCTTCCTGTTTGAATGTTGCCTCCACGTGGCAAAACATGCAGGTGATCAGGCTTAGCTTTGGATGCTTCCGAGGACTTAAAGTTTAATTGCTTTGGTCGATTTAGAGGGTCTTGCTCTGATAGTGTAACATCGGGTTGGGGTCCTTTGAGTCAAACTATGTGTTTCTTTATTTTGTTGCCATGCGATGATGTGGATTTATCTTTGATTATTACGACGTTGTGGAAAACCTTTTTATTGAGAATTTTGAGTTCCGCTGCCATGTGAAGGCTTTTTGTGAAACTTTGAGGAAAAACCCTTTTTGTTTACAGGGTAATTGTGTTATTTTGATGTATGAGAAATGTGCACCCTTCGAGGGAATTTTTATGCTTTACTCTGATATTTGAGTTGTTTCTACTGCAACATTATTTGGGGGTAGAAAAGGGTGTTACATCACACAGTTCGCAGATGATACTCTCTTTATGGGGGAGGCAGAGTGGAGTAATCTATGGTGTTACAAGGCCGTTCTGCGTGGTTTCGAGATACTGACAGGGATGAAGGTCAATTTCTTTAAAAGTAGAATTGGAGGGGTTAATGTTAGCCCAGATTTCTTGACAGCTGCCTCGTCTTTCCTCCACTGCGATACCCTGAAGATGCCTTTTATGTTCTTAGGAGTCTTCATTGGAGACAGTCCTAGGAAAAGACATTTGTGGAATTACATTGTTGAGAAAGTTAGAAATAAGCTGGTGGATTGGAAAGGGAAACACCTATCTATTGGGGGTAGGCTGGTTCTCATTAAGTCAGTTATCAACGCGCTCCCTCTTTACGCGTTTTCTTTCTATAAAGTGCCAGTTGGAGTCATAAAGAAGTTACAGGGTATTCAGAGCAACTTTCTTTGGGGAGGGAGTGATGACAAGAAGAGAGTGCATTGGGTGGATTGGGGAATAATTTGTCTTCCGTTAGAGAAAGGTAGTTTGGGAGTGAAGGATCTGAGAAGCTTCAATGTGGCTCTTTTAATGAAATGGAAGTGGAGAATTTTGGTGGATGAAGATTGTGTTTGGAAGGTCCTTGTGAAGAACAGATATGGAGATAGGATAGCGCTGGCCATTAATAGCTTTGGTGGGGAGGTAGCTAAGTGTTTTGAATCAATTTGGTGGAGGGATCTTAGAAGTTTGAGTTATGATTACGACTCTGAGAAGAACTTTTTCGTTGAGAATATTAAGTGCAGATTGGGTAATGGCAAGGACATTTCGTTCTGGCACAATAAGTGGGCTATTGGAGAGCCTCTCAAAGACGTTTTCCCAACTTTTTTTTTGTTTGCCGTGAGAACAAAAGCATCTGTCGCTGATTCTGGTTTTTGGAGTGGTTTAGATTGGGTTTGGTCTCCAAGCTTCTATGACTTCCCTGCTTATTCTGTCATGGCCAGGGAAAAAGAGGACTTATCGGATCTCTTGGAATCTTTCTCTTCGTCGATAAATGCTGCTGATGTTTTTATGTGGGAACCTGCTGCCTCCCTTAACTCATCTTACTGTCCTTTCTTTGAAGAATGTTTCACTGTGAATTCTTGTTATAATAGTATCTGTCAAGATAGACTGGACGGGAGAATTGGCGAGGAGTTCATTTGTGTGGTCACAGCCTTGTGGAAAATGAGCTTGCCCTCCAAAATTAAAGTCTTTTTACGAAGGTTGTTGAGGATATTTTGCCTAGAATAAACGATGTAAGAATAAACGATGTAAGAATGCCCTTTTAGCTTTAATTAATTGGGAAATGATTACCATTACAGCCGACACCATGAAGCCTTGCCTAACATATTCTTAGAATGTTATTCTAAAATTGTTTGCTTCGCTAAAAAGAAAGCTTTTTTTTTTAACACTTATTTTTAGATAGGGAAATTTTTTGTTTAATTTTAAAAATATGAACATTATCATAACTTGTATTTATACATAATGCAGTCACGTGGCAAATAAATTAAATAATATAGGTTTGGTTTAGAGTCTGTTTGGTAAGACCAAAAAAAGAGCTTTTATCTTATAATTTTTAACTTTTCAGCTCATTTTGATTAAAAAGCTCTGTGTGCTAACTGTATTTTAGCTTTTAGCTTATAGCTTTTTAACAAGCTTTTAGTTTTTTTTTCAAAAACTATTTGAAGTAGCTTTTGAGCTTGTAGCTTTTAGCTTATGACTTTTTATTCCAATTATACTCTTATTATTTTAACAATATATATATATATATATATATATATATATATATATATATATATATATATATATATATATATATATATATATATAATATTTACTATTAAAAAATTGATTTTAAAAGATTGAATTTAGGGAGATTTTGAAGAATGTTATAGAAGATTTTTACTATTTTTTTCTACTTTATTAGACATTATTTTTATTTATTAAATATAAATTATATAATTAATTTAGAAATAGTGTTGATAATTCTCAAGTTAGTGAAACATTGGAGGAGAATCAATAAAATCAACAAAGGTGAAGAAAATTCAGAATATTATTACAGTTTTATTGTAAAATATTAGACAATAAACTTATTTTTGTTATTATTTTAAATTAACATAACTAAATTCAAAATTACAATGTTATTATTTCACATATTTTATTTAATTTCATTATAAAATTAGGAAGAAAAAAAACTATATTTTACGAAAGAATGAGTTAATCAGACCAAAAATTGTAGTTATTAGGATTACTTTTACTTTTATGTCTTCATAAATGACTTTATGAAATATCCCTGCTTTATGTATGGTTTGCTGGTTCTTTTTTCCTTTGAATTTCGTTGTCAATATATTCATACTAAATAGCAAAGCTCATAAAACTTATATACGAATTTATATATTTTGACGATATCTTCAATTTTTCATATATATTAAAATTGTTTTGCATGTTGTTATTAATATATTTACTTTTATCGAATAAAAATTAATTTAATAATATAATATAATAAGATAATGAAATCACCAATTTTTTAATTAAAAATATTTTTTTAAGTCATTTTGTAATTATCAGGTAGTGTAACAGGTAATTTACCAAACACTCAAATTAATTTATCAGCTATCAGCCATCAGCTATAAGTTATAAGCTATCAACTATCAGTTATCAACTATAAGCTATAAGCTAGTTTTACCAAACAGAGCCTTAGGATCAAAAAAATTGGTTTCGTTAGTGGTTTTCCATGTTTGGTCCACCATGACTAAACCCTAATTGGCTAGATTTTGAAATTCTAAGGAGTTTGGTTAATATAACCACACTTTTTATTGTTTGTTTTCTTTCGCTTATTCATTTATCTTGGGCTCTCTAAGAATATATATTTGTAATATTTTACAATAATATGTTTGTCATAATCGTACAAGTGTACATTGTTTGTTGCACAACCCTTGATGTAGCACATGATATTTGTTAATAAGAAAAAAAAAAGTTTATGATATTTATTGATTAAAAAATCAATAATATATGCTGAATTTGAATAACATATTTAATAAATTAAAAAATATAAATCATGAATATAAAAATACAAAATAATAATAATTAATGTTGCATATTTATTTTAAATAAAAGCTTTTGAGTTCATTTATAATTATTACATAATAAAAATAAATTTTATTTACAAATTTTGAAATAATTGAAAGGTCGGCTTAACGAGCCAACCTTATAATTTTACAAAACTTATGTCAGTTATATGCCTTGATTGCCATACAACACAACTGACCCTATTTAAATGATTCTATCATATATTCAATTTATTTATAATAAGAGGTTAGTAATATGTATCTCTTATTTTCGATTTGGGAATTCCCTATGTGTGATAAACTTATATTATATTATATTCAAAAATTCCGTATTAATAAAAAAATTAATTAGGGGAATATGCTAAAAACTAATTGAATTTCGTAATATACTGGTTTAAAATACGAAAAATTAAACATATGAATATGTGACTTAGGGTAAATATTCTTCACTTATAAATATGCAAAAATGTTAGATACATATTTGTTATTTGTTTATATAATATGTTAGAAAATCACATAAATATTTTTATTAATGAAAATATTAAAGTATACAAAGCACTTATTTATCTTGTATTTTACATAGAAATAATAGAAAAATATTTTTTTGTTATAAATATCATGTAACAAGAGACAAGTATTTGTCACACATATATTAAGTAATATACGATAAAAATGGAATAAATATTTACAATAATAAATGAATTAAAAGACATCCGACCAATATTTGTAATTAATACTAACAAAAAGGACATAATTTTTTAAAATTTTGAAATATAAATAAAAAAATTAATAATTATTGGTTACTAAAACGTAAAAAAAGGGACAACAGAACAAATTTTGTCGTTGATTAATATTTATGAAATACATAAGTATTTACTAATCATACAAATAAAAATTGTAGAACGAATAGTGATAATCTTTAAATATTTATCAAACTTATAGGTATATATTTGTTATAATGACTAAATATTATACAAGACACTTCTTCATCACTTAGAAATTATAAAAAATACAAGTAATATATATATATATATATATATATATATATATATATATATATATATATATATATATATATATATATATATATATATATATACATATATATTTGTTATTAAGAAATGTAATAAAATTACATGACAAATTTTTTTCCCTATTACTTAAAAAATGAAATGAAAATGGTAAAATTATTTGCCCTTGATAAATATTTTATGAAGAATATATGATCTCTTATGTATCTACGCCTATAAAAATACATGAAACATATTTATTTTTTATACATAACTAATATTGAATAAATATTTTTATTTATAAATATTACCAAATACCATAAAAATATTGGTAAATAATACAATAAAATAAAGATGACTCTCGATGAAAATTAATAGTTACGACTAAATGTAATAAAATAAGTCGACATAAATGTTCCGATTTGACGTGCGATGCAAATTTTCTTAGTTCTTAAGACTAAAATGACATAATTAGACATAGGGGAACCAGTAATGACGGTTAATCGAACAAAACATGAGATTGTTATGTGATTGTCTGTATGAAACGTGTTTGATGCTTACGCGCCGAGATTGTCGTATATGAACAGTCTTGGGCTGTGGTGGTAATTTTAGAAGAAATTACGTTGAATATGTGACTCACGTGTGATCATTAAAAAAGAAAGTTTTTTTCTTTTAACACTTATTTCTAGATAGTGAATTTTTTTTTTAATTTTAAAAATATGAACATTATCATAACTTGTATTATTACATAATGCAGTCATGTGGCTATTAAATTTAATAATATAGGGCCTAGTATCAAAAAATTGGTTTTTTAGTGGTTTTCCATGTTTGGTCCACCATGACTAAACCTTAATTGGCTATGCATTCCACTATTTAGATTTTGAAATTCTAGAGGGTTTGGTTGATATCACCACTCTTTTAATTATTTGTTTTCCTTCGCTTATTCATTTATCTTGGGCTCCCTAAGAATATATGTTTGTAATATTTTACAATAATATGTTTGTACAACCCTTGATGTAGCACGTGTTATTTGTTAATAAGAAGAAAAAATTAAAATGTTTAAGCTAATTATTATTTAAAAAAATCAATAATATATGCTAAATTTGAATAACTTATTTAATAAATTAAAAAATATAGATTATGATTATAAAAATACCTTTAGTAATAATTTGTGTTGTATATTTATTTTAAATAAAAACTTTTAAATTTATTTTAAAATTATTACATAATTCAAACAAAATTTATTTACAAATTTTGAAATAATTGGAAGGTCGCCTTAACGAGCCAACCTTATAAGTTTACAAAATTTATGTTAGTTATATGTCTTGATTGCCATAAAACACTCACCTAAAGAGGGTTAGAATGACATATTTAGCCAAATGATCCTATTTGAATGATTTTGTCATATATTCAACTTATTTATATGCAGAAGTTAGCACTATGTATCTCTTATTTTCAATGTGGGACTTCTCTATATGTGATAAACTTATATTATATTTCATTACATTATATTGAATATTTAAATTATTGAAAAAGTTTTAAGTGTGAAATATATGTGACAGGGTAAATATTTTTCACTCTTAAATATGCAAAAATGTTTAACACATATTTGTTATTGGTTTATATATGTTAGAAAATCACATAAATATTTTTATTAATGAAAATATTAAAGTATACAAAGCACATATTTATCATGTATTTTACATAAAAATCATAGATAAATATTTTTGGATTAATAAGTTTTTAGTCCCTAAAAATAATCAAACTTTTAAGTTTGGTCCCTAAAAAATTTTTCTTCAAACTTTGGTCCTCTCAAAGTTTTCCGCCTCTAACTCTAGTCTCTCCCGTTAGTTTTCACTAATGGAAGATGATGTGGCGTGCCATGTGTAACCAATCTTTTGCATACATGTTTTAATTAGGCCAAAGTAGGGATGATCAAATAAATCGGTTATTTAAATAATCCACATCCATATTCAAATCCGGTTAATTATTAGTATGGTTTTAACCAAATCCATATTTTGGATATATTTTTAATATGGTTTTAACCAAATCCATAATTTGGACATCCATATCTAAAATAAAAACCAAATTAGTCAATTTTTTTTATAAAAAAAACTTCGAAAATTTGTTTCAAAAAATATTGTTTTTGAAAAAAAAATTATTCCAAAATTTTTTTTTTCAAAAAAAATATTTATTTTCTGAAAAAAATATTTTTTTTGAAAATATAATTATTTTTTTTGAAAAAAAATTATTAAAAAAAAAATAAAATTATTATGTTTTTAGGAAAAAAAATATTTTTAATTTTTTTTCAGTAAATAATTTTTTTTTCAAAAAATTTAAAAATTAATTTTTTTAAAATAAAAAAAATATTTTTTTATTTTTGAACATAAACATTTTTTCTTAAAAAATATTAATTTTTCTTAAAAAAATATTATTTTTTTGAAAAAAAGAATTCTTGAAAAAATCGATTTTAAAATAAAATAAAATTAAAACTAATTATAAAATTGGTTATGGATATAACCGGTTAATAACCGGTTTATAACCATTTTAAAAGATGAAAACCGGTTATGACAATTGATATTAATAACCGGTTATAACATATGGATTATTTATGGTTATGGATTGGTTATGGAAATTAACCGTCCATGAGCATCCCTAGGCCAAAGTTTGATCCTCTCAAAGTTTTCCGTCCCTAATTATGCCACGCTGTAAATTCAGAGATCTTATGATGGCTGCTGTCAAAGCTACTTACTTTGAAGCTCATGAAGCAAAGATGCTAATGATTAAGGATGTCAGTTTGGAGGCCTATGAGTGGATAGAGGCAATTCCCAAAAAAAAAAATGGTGTAAGCATGCCTTTCCTATATTTTCAAAATGTGATGTCTTAATGAACAATTTGAGTGAGTCCTTTAATGCAACCATATTGTTACAAAGAGACAAACCCATCATTACAATGTTTGAGTGGATTAGGAATTATTTAATGGGGAGATTTGCTACTCTTAGGGAAAAGGTGAAAGGTTATAAGGGGAACATAATGACAAAACCCTTAAGGAGATTGGATAGGGAAATAGAGAAGAATGCTAGTTGGACAACTACATATGCTGGTAGGTTAACATTTCAAGTGACTCATGTCTTGTTCACTGACAGTTTTGTGGTAGATCTTGAAAAACAAACTTGTTCTTGCAACTATTGGGAACTTGTAGGTATTCCCTGTAGACATACTGTGGCTGCCATCTATAGGAAGGTAGATGACCCTGTAAAATATGTACACAAAGGCTATCATAAGAGCACTTATCAAGCATGCTACAGTGAGGTAATTACCCCACTAAATGGACAGAACAAGTGGTCTAGAACTGAGAATGAGGCAATTCTTCCACCTAGTTTTAAACTTGGCCCATGTAGGCCTAAGAAATTGAGAAGGAGGGAACCTGATGAAGAGAGCCAAAATAAATGGCAAAGAACAAACACAAACCATAGGTGAAGATTCTGTTTTCAACTAGGCCATAACAAAAGGACATGCAAGAAATGGAAGGAAGAAGTGGAAGCTACAACAAAGGCTAATCAAGTCAGTCAAGAAAACCCTGCAGAAGCAACTCAGCAAATACCTACACAAGCAAGTCAAACTAATGAAGCATAAAAAAAAGGGTAAGAGTTCCACTTTGATAAATATGTTAATTATGTTGATGTTTTCAATGTGTCATAGTGTGCTTAATATGTTACTACTAAACTGTTCCATGCTTGTATATTGCAGGGGAGGCCTAAGGGTTCAACAAACAAGGTACCAAAGAAAGCAAAGAAGGATGGAAGTACATCTAAGGCTCCTGTCAAGGATGGATGTGCCTCAAAGGCTACTGTCAAGGATGGAAGTACCTCAAAGGCATCTGTGAGAGAAAAAGCATATGTGAAGAGAAAAACTGTCAATGTGGTGAAGCAACTGTGCAGAAAGCAAGTCAAGATGTGGAGGAATCAACTCTGAAGAAAGCAAGCCAATTTGTGGAGGAAGCAAGTGTGAGGAATGTCCATGTGGCAACTACTGAAAATGAAGCTACTGATCATACTAACAAGGAAGCAAGTGCGAAGAATGAAAATGTGGCAAGTGCTGAAAATGAAGCAAATGTGAACAATGGGGATGTTGCAATCGATCAAGATGAGGCAAATGTGAAGAATGTGGATGTGGATGTGGCAAGTGATCAAAATGGTGTGCATGAACCAACTGAGCAAAATGTGGCAAGTGAGCAAGAGTCTATCAAGGATGCAAGTGAGCAAAGGGATCCATATGAACCTGAGGGCAATGTCGTGGAAAACTCAACAACATTGGATGAGACTATTGCTGCTGTACTAACATGTGCTGATGTGTTGAACATTCAACCACTGAGAGTGGATAAGTCACCTATCAGGACATCTCAGCCAAGGCAAGGTGGTCCCAAAGTTTTCTTTGGGAGGCAACCTAAGATGTGTATGAACACTCCTTTCAAACCACCTGGAATAAGAACAACATTGTCTAGGCCAAGCAGTAGTGAACCACCAAAATTTAGGACACAGAGCAGGTACAAAACACATGACAATGGCTTGGCTGAAAAAAGACAAAGTCAAAGGTTGAAGACACTGAAGTCCAAGAAGATGCCAGGCCCAGGGAAAGAACCTGATAATCCAGTGGTTATACCTGAAGCTGACTGCAACCTTGGCATGGGTCAAACACAATGAAGGGCGGGCTGGTTTTGTGTAACTGATGTTTATGAGCAATTGATATCTTGTTTTTCTGAATTTATGAATTTAAATACGTGATGTAATGCACTGATGAGGTCTTTAGGCCCAAAATACTATTTCTTATTCTGATGTAATGTACTGGTGAGGTCTTTTAGACCAACATACTTTTTTGGTATGCAATTATTACAAGTATTTTGGTATGTTGTCAATGTTATGTCATTTTAAGGTCACTTAATTATAGGTCATTTTTGGTATACAAATATTTTGGTATAATTGTCACTGTTATGGCAAAAACAACACTAGACATCAGTACAAAACAACATTACATATTGAACATTGTACATAACAGAACATTGTCTCAATGAACATTACAAATAACTAAACCTAATTTTATCAAATTGTACATAAGAGAACATTGTTACATTTTGAAGCATTGTTCATAACAGAACAACATTTCATATAATTAAACATTACATGTTCATAATCAATTTGTTCATAGCAAAACAACAATACATATCATTCGGTATATTCAACAATTACACCTAATTACAAAATACATGTTGACCAATACTGAAATTATAACACAAATGGTCTTCAAATTTCCATAAAATTCCTCTGCCTTGAGCTTCATCTTCAACCTATTGTTCTTCTTCATTGAAGTTTCATAAAGCTCCTTAAAGGTTTCCACCATTTGCATATCCCTCTCATCCTTGCCCCATTCAACATCCACCCCTTGAACATCTTCCTTCCCTTCTGCAATTTCATCATCCCAAAGAAACATATTTCAAGTACCCTCATTCTTACAAAAAGGACATCTCCAAAATAATCTACTTTGATTCTTTCCCTCCTTGCACATGTAGGAAATCAAAGTACCCTTGCATCCACACTTTTTCCCTTCGCTATTGATAACACTCTTGGAATGATGTGAGACAACCTTGCTGAACCTGGATAACGTGGACATGACGAAGAAGAAGGAGAATTATGAAGGAGACGAGAACAGAGAAGTAGAAGCTTGCTGAACTTGGAGAAGAAGTACACAGAGATGAAGGAGATTATGGCTTCAATCGTGGAAGAGGAAGGTGGAGAAGAAATATAAGGGAAAAGCATCTCTGACTGGGCATTACAATAATACACAGTTGGCAAGTCATTTTTTCACATTTGGCACGCCACATCATCCTAACGGGAGGGACTAGAGTTAGGAACGGAAAACTTTTGGAGGACCAAAGTTTGAAGGAAATATTTTGGGGGACCAAACTTGAAAGTTGGGATATTTTAAGGGACCTTATACATATTTAACCCTTATTATTATTTCATTATTATTTTTATTTTTATTTTATTTATTATTATTATTATTATTATTATTATTATTTTTATTTATCATTATTATTATTTTTATTTATTTATTTATTATTATTTTCTTTATTATTATTATTTCATTATTATTTTTATTTTATTTTATTTTATTTATTATTATTATTATTTATCATTATTATTATTATTTTTATTTATTATTATTATTTTTTCTTTATTATTATTATTATTATTATTTATTTATTTATTTTTATTTTTATTATTTATTTTTTTACAAAGGACACAAAACACAAAAAATCATGTGTTCAAGACAAGGTTATAGCATTTCCAAAACATTATCCAACACATATTCAAGGAAATTATGAACCATGTCCTATACTAAAACCGATCCAAAAAATGTTTCAGACAAACTTTGAAAACATTCCAAAACCGTTTCAGAACATGTTCAGACAAAATTGATCAAGTGTGTTCAATGCTAATTCAAATTTGTTCCAAAATATGTTCCCGACATGTTCAAGACAACACTTAATGCTCAAGACCTATAAAAAGAGCAACTTTCTGTTTACTGGGAAAAATAGTAAACAACCTCTGGTCTATCAATTTTATGTAAAAATGAGTAACTTGCAGGATCGACCAAACTAAATCCTAGGACATGTGCTAATTGTTTTCTTGTGTAAGTTTCTGGAAAATATTAAGAACACTTCGACGACGTACATAAGTAAAAAGAAATATACTTCAAGAAATATAAGGCAACTAAAAGGTAAAAAAGGGCTTTAAATCGAAAATGCTGGTAAATGTAAAAGTTAACTTGCAAGAAATGAAAAGAGACTTTAATGAAATAAACTTATTAAATTGCATTGAATTGTAAAAGTGATGTTACAACATACATTCTCACACACTCTTTTCTCTACGCTAGTACTTTGAGCATACTGAGTTTTTATACACAATTGAACACACCAATCTATTGCTAAGACCTGCTATTTATAATGGTTAAAAATAACTACCCACTAACGGGATACTAATCAGGGCGCAACACATGGCGTCGTGCATGTCTCCACTTCTTGGATGAACGCCACATGTCCTCCTTCAGAATCGGATAGAAATAACTGTTCCCTCCTATTTTTGAATTTAAATTTCCAAATCGAACGGTGCTCCTTAGCCTTCTGTCAAAGAATCCTTCCAAACTCTTAGAATTATTCCTAAGTCTTTTAAACCCTCTCTTCTCTGCAGAAGGATAAATTTTGACTAGATTTTTTGATAACAATATTTCTGTTGAAGTCTCATAGAACTTCAGAAATTCAATCTCTTAGAAAAATTCTTAACCCAACATCAGGCGTCAAAATTAAGAGTTAACACTTTCACACTCAGAAAGGGAAGAAAAAAAAGAGAACTTATACCAGTTCACGACAAGAAAAAAAAAGAGAACTTACACCAGTTCACGACAAAAAAAAACCTATCACAAGTTTTTCTCTCATTCAGAACAGAGAAAAATCACACAAAAAAATTCCGAAATACACCATACACCCATACGCGTAGAGAAGGAAAAGAAGGGAACGAAAGAAGCTCATTCTTACTCTTGTCGGAGACGCCATTGTTGGAGCAGTGTCGTTGGTAACAAGTTCCTTCTTTTTATCTCGCTTGAGGTTGATTTGTGTCCTCTATGCTTGCTGACCACAACTCTGTTTTTTTTTAGTTATTTTATCTTATCGTTTTATTTTCTTTCCTATTTTTAATAAATAATTGTTTTATGTTTCTTATAATATATGTTTAAAAATAAAATATGTTTAATTAGTTATTTTAAATATTTATATTTAATATTAATTAATTATTTTAATTAATTTTATTAAATGTTTATATTTAATTAATTAAATTTGCTTATTAATTCTAAAAAAAAAATCCAAATGTATGTCTAGTTGTTAATCATTTTAATCATTTTTTTATGTGTAGTCTTTTATTTTATTCTGGTTGTTGCCGTTTGTTTATTATTAAATCTTCTTAGTTGATATTTGGTCGTATATGTTTTGTACATTTCTCTCTTGTGAGTTTGTATTGACTTCTTGTTTGAATATTGCTTTATACCTATCCAAGAACTTGATTTTGACATTTGAAGTTATACTCTGTCTTATCTAGATTTTTATTTTCATATTGCCTAATTTGTATAAAAATCTCGTTTTAACAATTCCAAAGGAAATGATCCCATCCTGTTGACTACCACGTCATACGTAGGAAAACTTTAGGACCTTATCCTTTAATCCTAGCCTTAGGATTAGAGCCGCCGTGCTCTATGTCTCGCCGCAAACACTTTTCTTCCTCTTTATCCTAGCCTTAGGATCGGAGTTGCCGTACTCCATGTAAGTGTTCTGCCATGAACACTTACCTCCCTTTCAACTTAACCTTAATTCTGGAGTCGCCGCACTCCATGTAAGTATCTTTCCATTGATACTTACCTCCCCCTGGAACCTTGACCACAGTCAAGAGTTCCTCACTCTTTAAGGGGAACTACAAATGCTCTGATTCCATTTCCGTCAGGATACGTAGGCATGAGATGCGATGTCTTGGCGAGCATACTTAGATACTAACCCCTAGTTATTTCCCTTAGCACATACCCTTTACAAGAAAACCATAACACAACACAATAAAACAAGAGGTTCCTGTAGAGTACTACAGATACTTAGGATGCTAACACCTTCCCTATGTATAACCAACCCCCGAACCTTAGATCTCTTAGCTGTGTTCCTACATAGCGCACTTAGGGTTTTCGACATTTAACCTTTCCTTCGGATAAATCAAAGCTCGATGGTGAATTCAAAGATCTGTGATTCAAGCTAACTAATAGCTTGATATCCGATTCTCACCGCGACAGAAATGGAGACTTCACTGGGGACGTATTCCCTTAAGAGGGTTAAGCCCACCTTGGTTGTATTGGTGTTATTTTACATGTTTGTTTTCTTGTATATCTGTACATATTAATATCTGTATATATATCTATTTGTACTTGGGTTTTCTGTATGCAGGGTGGTTACTTTGAGTGGTGAAGATAAGTCCTATACCCAGACTTGAGAGTACACTTATGATAGGATGATGGTATATTCAAGGAGACTTTAAGGGAGTTGATTCCCAAAAAAGTTGACTTGAGAAACCATCACTCAGTGGAGGCCCTCTTGGGAGTAGTCGTGTTGAACGAGTTATTCGTGAAAGCATTACTACTTTCGACCTAGGAGCCCATGACACTGATAACCTTTAGTCACCTTTTCACCCCACTTTGGCCTTGTTAGGATGTAGTGCGATGACTATGAGGGAGTAGTCCCAAAATAGTTGATACGTGATACTACACTCGGACGAGACTCTCTTGAGAATATTATTGACTCCCGAGTTATTTGGGAAATCGATAATATCTGAAAGATGGGTTGTTGACTATGCGAACTTTTAAAACCCTTTTCTGCAGATATAAGAACCCTAGTACATACCTTGTGGTTGGTTCGTTACCCAGACTCCATGTTGTGATCTCGAACCTTTAATCATGTTATCTGTGTTTCGCATCCTGATTGCATTGCATTGCATATCATTTGCATCCTTGCATGATTCATTGCAAGCATCTGTTTGTCCAGTGACTCATTTCCAGTTGTCTCTATCTCCCAGTGTTTCCTGTTAGTTGTCAAGATTATTCCTCAACATAGATACATGACTAGAGCTAACTACAGACGCAAGATGTTAGAACAAGAAGCACACAACGCAGCAATCTGAATGGAGATCGATGACCTTAAGTTGAGCATGATAAAGCTCACTGAAATGCTCTAAGTCTTGATTGCTAGAGGAGAGCAACCCCAAAGGACTGTTATCCAGGAGGTTTCAAATGCTGACCCTCAGCCTGTTCAAGTGCCACCTTCAACTTGGCCAGAGTTTGGTTTACCTCACAACTTCTCTCCACCTATTGCATCTACTACTATGATTGGTCAAGCTGTTAGACCAGTGTTTCAAGCTCCTATTTTTGCTGAGCCTAGACCTATGGTTCACGTTGTTGATCAGACTACTCGAGCTCCTTTTGAGAACCCTCTCTATGAGTACAATGCTGCCAGTGGTCAAGGTGAAGACAGTGAAGACTTTGTTGAACCTGAGGTTGTCCGTGAACAGTTTCAGACCATAAACAAGAGACTTAAAGCCGTGGAGGGTAATGGCTTCTTTAGTGTGGACCCAGACAACATGTGCCTAGTTTCTGACCTTGTTATGCCTGCTAAATTCAAAACTCCCGAGTTTGTGAAATATAAGGGTCACTCTTGTCCAAGGGCTCATCTGGTCATGTATTTTCGCAAGATGGCTGCTTATACCAATAATAAGAAACTGCTTATCCACTATTTTCAAGATAGCTTGAGTGGAGCTTCATTCAAATGGTATATGAATCTTGAACAGAACAGTGTCCACTGCTTCCAAGATATTGCTAATGCTTTTATGAAGCAATACAAGTACAACCTTGACATGGCTCCTGATCGCCGCCAGCTTCAAAACATGACTCAACACGAGAAGGAATCTTTTAAGGAGTATGCGCAGCGTTGGAGAGAGTTGGCTTCCCAAGTTGAACCTCCTTTGGCAGAGAAGGAACTGACTGGAATGTTCATGGACACCTTATCTTTGTTCTATTGGGAGAAGACGATTGGTAGTGTTTCCTCTAACTTCACTGATTTGGTTAATATTGGTCAAAGACTCGAGGGAGGTCTAAAGAATGGTAAAGTATCCAAGGCTGCCGAATCTTCTAATGGTGCGAAGAAATCCTATGGGAACTTCCAGAAGAAAAGGGACGATCAGACTAATGTTGTCATGTTTGAAATAAGAAGGCCTCGACCTCAGTATGCTAATCATCCTGATATTGCTGTTATTACTCCTGTGGTTACTGCTCTACGACCAACTCAAGCTCCTCAATGTACGGCTGTTGGACAGAACCAGTACCGTAATAGGAATCAATTTGATCATATTCCCATGACGTACACAAAAATTTATCCTGGTCTGGTTCAGAAAGGTATGATTGGTACTAAGGCTCTGCCTCTTCCTCCAAATCCACTTCCACCTGGATTCAGATTTGATCTCCACTGTGCATTCCATGAAGGTGCCGCAGGCCACGACTTGGAAAATTGTTATGCATTGAAGGCTAGAGTGCGTGATTTGATTAAGGTCGGAATCCTTAGCTTTCATGACACCAATCCTAATGTCAAGAACAATCCTTTGCCGAGGCACTCCAAGTGAGGCTTCAGTCGACTTCAGCATACTATCTTCCTAAAAACCAGTGTTTCAGATAGGACAACTCATCCTTGTGTTAATTAGTCACTAGGCCTTGTTACTCGTTGTTTGCATTTTCCTTATTTGTATTAGCTGTTTGCATTCGAATTATGTTTGTACTTTCGTAATTAATGAAATGAGCATTGCAACTTTTGATTCAATTCATTTTGTCCATTATTTACATCTTTATGCTTTCTTTTCAAAATAAAAAAAAATCTTTTTCTCTTTTTTGCTTTCTTTTTTTTATTGTGCAAAGATTTGGAGGGAGGATGGCGAAAACGTAATACTCATAATTGTCGTTGGTGTGCTTTCAAATCAAAACTTTGCTGACGATGTAAGGCATTATTTCAATTCCCCAAACACCGGAGACATAAGGAAGATAATCCCTTGTTAAACCCTTCGAGCCTAGAAGTTGGAGTTTCTTTCTGTACCAAAAACCCGCAATCTTTAACCTGGAGCAGGGTAGTTCTCAGTTAACTTGATTGTGCATTCAAATACAAGAGTTTCATGCAAGACACCTTTCAACAAAAGTTTACCTTCACAAGTTTTCCTTCGCGCACAGCAAGAAAGTGTCGAAGATGTCTTTCAAGCCAATGATGGTTCACCGTAATCATTAAAGCCAGGCATTCATAAACTTTCGATTCTTTTAAATTAAGTGAACAAGT
This sequence comes from Lathyrus tuberosus, assembly GCA_022829125.1. NCBI lineage: Eukaryota > Viridiplantae > Streptophyta > Magnoliopsida > Fabales > Fabaceae > Lathyrus > Lathyrus tuberosus. Next base: position 5,653,086 of record JALAZF010000389.1, on the reverse strand, counting down.
GTTGTACGAGTTGTTCCCAAAGTGATAAATGAAGATGGATCGTCAAGAAATCCTTACTGAAAGAATGAGCCGAGTCCTTTTCGAGGCAAAAGCTAAGAAAGATGGGAAGCTCATAACCTTACCTTATACAAAAAGAAATAAGAACAAGCTTGTATGACAACCAAATTGTTGTAAGGAAGCAGTGACTGCCATCTCAAGGGTCCCTTGACTTTTGAACCATCATCATTATCATCAGTGCAATTCATAACCTATGGGAACTTAAGTGCATAGTCTGAGTTAACTAAGCGTAGGACTGAAGATCATCACGAAAATTGAGTGGGTACAAATAAACTTTGAGCCTTTATCCTTTGTTTCTTAAACTGTGAACCAGGCCACGTTATAACCCTCAAAAGACCTAACTGAAGCGAGGTTATTTTGAAAGCATACTCTAGCAAGGTTGCGTAAACTGACTCCAAAAGATCTTTTCAGATAATTTGTTTTGGCATTACACCTTTTGTTTAAACTTTTCACTTTGATGTCTTGAACCGCCATGTTCTGACCAGTGACTCATATGTTTTGCATATTCCAAATGATTTTGATTTCAAAAGTTGCATGAACTTTGCATTTACTATGTTTGTATGAACACTTTTGTTTGCAAACTGGCTTTCTTCTCAAGGAATTTTCAAACAGTTGAGAAATTTGGTCGGTGATTCAATCAGGGGCAAGTTCTTCCGAGATCCTGTTGAGAATCAGTTCAAGATTTGTGGTTCAGTGCAAGTCCTTCTCAGAATTGGTTTATAAGATTTTTCAAGGCTCAGACTGGGGTAAGCTTTCCAGGGGCACAATTAAAGCCACCATCAATAAAATCAATCAAGCTGAAGCATTGAATAGTTCACCTACAACAGTAAGCTAATCCGGGGCAGTTTACTTGAAAAATCCCCAAGCAACTCTCCATCATTCCTATAAGGATCATCAACTTGATACAATTTACCAGTGTGGCAGAGTTGTGTTCAGTAGCATCTCTAGTCCCAAAGCAGAATGGCAATAACATTCGTGTTGAGGAATCAGTCTTCCAGTCTTGCCTTCTCCTCAAAAGAGTCGAGCCATGTTGTCGACATCTGCATTATATCTGTATATGCATTTGATCATATATCATGGTATAATTCATGTACATATGCATATCAAGAATGTTTTATCCTCATTTGCATTCTCCACGGGTCGTGTTGTTATCCACGTTTTACCTTGTGGTCAAAGTCCAACTCACTTGCCATCTTTCCAACAAATATTGTCATACCTATCCGATGCTCTTCCAGATATGTATTTTTTATTCTGATGTTTTTCCAGAACTCTTTTGTGTCTATCTGACGTTCTTCCAAATACGAATTTGCGTCTGATGGTCTTCCAGATCGAGTCTTTTGTTCTGATGTTCTTCCAGAACTTATCTGATGTTTTTCCAGATATTCGCTTTATTTGTTCTGATGCTTTTCTGGAATGACATTGTTTTTACCATCCAATGCTCTTCCAGATGTGTCTCTCTTTCTGAGTTTCTTCCAGATTGAGTCTTTGTTATCTGATGTTCTTCCAGATACGACTTTGTTTCTGATGTTCTTCAAGAAACTTCTTTGTACTTATCTGATGCTCTTCCGGATATGTATATTTGTTCTGATGTTCTCCCAGAACCTTCTTTGTGTCTATCTGGCGTTCTTCCAGATAAAACTTTGCGTCTGATGCTCTTCCAGATGTTGTCCTCTATTCTGATGTTCTTCCAGAACTTATTTGATGTTTTTCCAGATATACCCTTTGATTCTGATGCTTTTCTGGAATCTATCCGATGTTTTTCTGAATTTGTCTTTTTCTGAGTTGTTTTACCAGATCGAGTCTTTTGTTCTGATGTTCTTCCAGAACTTATTTGATGTTTTTCCAGATATTCGCTTTGTTTATTCTGATGCTTTTCTGGAATGACATTGCTTTTACCATCTGATGCTCTTCCAGATGTGTCTCTCTTTCTGATGTTCTTCCAGATTGAGTCTTTGTTATCTGATGTTTTCCCAGATATTTCACTTTGTTTATTCTGACGCTTTTACGGAATGACATTGCTTTTACCATCTGATGTTTTCCCAGATGTGTCTGCTTCTGATGTTCTTCCAGAACTCCCTTTGTGCCTATCTGATGCTCTTCAGGATATGACCTTATTTATCCGATGTTCTTCCGGATATGATGTTGCTTATCTGACGTTCTTCCAGATATGTCTTCAAATCTCTTCCCGTACATTTATGGCTTTTCTAAATGTTTCAGGTGTATCTTCAGAATATTTATCTTCATCTAATGCTCTTTTAGATGTCTTTAACTTATTTCTGACTGTGGCTAACAACGGTTGATTGTTTTCATGTCTGTTTGCATTCTCCATCCAATGTTTTTCTGGATGTCTTCGAGGTTTTCATGTGTTTCAAAGTTCATTCAATGCTTTTCTGGATGTATCTGATGTTTGTCCCTGATACATTTCCTTGAGTTCTCCTAACCTCATTCAATGATCTTCTGAATGTCATGACTCATTTCCATCCAGTTCGATGACTGTTGATTCCCCAGTGGAGACCGTCCTTCCGGTTCTACCTCCAGTGAGGATCTTGTGTAAAGTATCAGCCGATCACGTCTGAACTAGTTGATCAATCACTTTAGATTTCCAGTTTGTTTCTGTACCCTAGTGTTTTGTCATCCCCAGTGAGTTTGCTACTCATTGTGTTGACTTTGTCCCTGTTTGCTTTCGTTTTCGTCTGCATTTTGCACTTATCATTCCATCATTAACATCATGCTAGAGTCCATAGCATTGCATGTCATTGCATCTAAGGACAAAATTATCGGTTATCTATATTTAAATACCTTTCACCATGATTTCATATGGATTATCATCGCTCATGTCATCCGGTGAAGATATTTAAATAGAGGCAACTGTCATACCCCAAATTTTACCCTCAGATCCTATGATCTTTTGCATATCATTTTAAGTTAACCATTGCAGCGTTTACATGTCATTTAGTCCATTAGTCAATAGTCATGCATTTTTTTAGTTTAATTTTTGTCACCTATTCTCATTTTTTATTTTTTTTCAT